>BKCP01008070.1:774463-806175 GCA_008636005.1 Striga asiatica | reverse complement strand
GGTTGTTATGGACAATGGCATCCTTAGAGTGACACTGTCAAAACCAGATGGCATTGTGACCGGCATTAAGTACAACGGCATAGACAATTTGCTTGAGATTGCTAATGAGGAATCTAATAGAGGGTTAAATCAATTCTTTTATTAAAATTTCAAAATTATTATTTTAAGGACGACATAATTTAGATGGGTTTTCGGTTTTTCCATAAAGGTAAAAATATTATTATAAGGTGATGAGATCTCATATTAATTTAATTTTGCTTTATTCAGATATTGGGACTTTGTTTGGAGTCCTCCTGGAAGTACTGGAACTACAGGAACATTTGAATTGTACGTACTTTTTACAAATATAAGAGAAATACAGTACATAATTTATGTAATTGACTGCACCTTGCATTTATTATAGAACCATCTACTACACTGTTGCTAAAAAATTAATGTTACGTTTCATTTTTTTATATAATTAAGTATGCTATTTATTATTGAGTTAGCATTTTAATTTGGTTTCTTTTTTGGTACATAAATCTGGTTAAAATATCATTAAAAAAAACTCTTAATAAAAAAAATTAAAATTACAGGATCCGTGGGGAAAAATTTGAAGTTGTGGTGCAGACAGAGGAACAAATCGAGCTATCATTCTCAAGAACATGGGATGTAAGTGAGCAGGGAAAGTTTGGACCATTAAATATAGACAAAAGGTTTGTGTAACAAACATAGATAATTAATCATGTTTAATTAGATGCACATACATACATATAACTATGCATTATTTGAAATTTGTAATGTTTATTTGCAGATTCGTGATGCTTCGCGGCTCATCAGGCTTCTATTCATATGCAATTTACGAACATTCAGAAGAGTGGCCGGGTTTCAACCTCGACGAGACAAGAATTGTTTTCAAACTGAGAAAAGACAAGTAATTAGTTAAACTGTGTTTGGTAAAACTAGCTGATAGCTTATTATATATGTAATTTTTGAGCTTTAGCTTATGACTTATAGCTGAAAAGCCAGCTTATATGATAAAAGTGTTTGGTAAAATTAGCTGATAAGCTAGTTGGAATAAAAAATTCAACTAGCTTATTATCAACTTTGTTCATCTCTACATTTATTTATTTAATTAAATATATGTCTAATTTTGTAGTTATTATTCATCAAACTAGGTTTCATTATATGGCAATGGCGGACAACAGGCAGAGATATATGCCATTGCCGGATGATCGGTTAGCTGGCAGAGGAGAAGCTTTAGATTATCCAGAAGCTGTCCTTTTGGTAAATCCAATTGAGGCTGAGTTTATAGGAGAAGTGGATGATAAGTACCAATATTCAGGTGATAATAAAGATGTGAAGGTCCATGGTTGGATATGTGAGGACCCAATTGTGGGCTTTTGGGTAATTTTGCCCAGCAATGAATTTCGAACTGGTGGGCCCCCCAAACAAGACCTCACCTCACATGTTGGCCCGATTTAGTATTGAAGTTTGGAGAAGGCGAGAGATGGAAGAAGGTTTTTGGTCCGGTTTTTGTTTATCTTAATTCTGCCGCCCCTCAAGAATCCGACCCTCTTTTGCTGCTTTGGGAAGATGCCAAACTTCAGGTTATATTAAAACTATCACAATTTTTTTAATCATGCGGTCTTTCCATTATGTTGTTTGGTCCAATGTTGTCAAAATCGAATCGGTGAAGCTACCGGTTCAATAGTTCACTGATCGGATCAGTGATCGAACTGGTCGAACCAGTTTAACTAATATATAATTTTTTATTTATTATATATATAATATATAATTATTTATATGTTGATAATTAATGTTATAGTGTATAATGACATTTCTCTAAATAAGAGTTCAATAATAGATAAAGCCGATATGTTGAATGATGATGATAATTTTTATTATATTTTAAATTTTAATTAATATTTAAATTACAAAATAAAGAAAATAGATACAATTGTATTTTAAATTTAATTTTTTTTATTTCTAAATAAAATTTTAAGTATTTTATTATCTATTAAACAATAAAAATAAAATTATGTGCATACAATAAATACGACCAAATCTTGTTTGTAAAAGTATATAATGATTATTTAGTAAACTTGGGCTTTTAAACATGTTTTTTTCTTTTTTTTGTTTTTTTATATAAATAATGATGTGTATTTTAATTCATCTTAATTCCCTAAGCAGAGATGATACAAAGTAAAAAATAACACATCAACTCCTAACCAAAAGTTGCCTCCCACGAACATAAAACAAAAAGAACCAAAAAGAAAAAATAATAATAACATAACAGCAAATAAATACAATGATCTCGAATCCAGTCTCATCACTCAAATAATAACACGTCTGTCTCTTGTTTTAATGTTTTATTTGAACACATTACATATATATAATATATGTCAGGCCCAAACAAGGTGATCATATTACCTTTTCATTAAAGCCCAAATCATTCGGCCCAATAATTCCACAAGACATTTAGTTGTGTAATATCTCACATCGTTAAAACATTGGAAAGAAGTAACCTATTTAATTCATAGTTTCAGCTCACTTGATCACAGTTGGACAGTGGAAATCCAAACCGCTGGACCTTCTAAATTGTCGCCGGTTTAAAACCGGTTTGAACGGTATGCTGTTGGTTTTTGTCGTAGATGGTCCCATACCTCAATCCGGACCGGTATGCTCTCCGGTCCCCGGTTGGACCTACCGGTCCGGTCCGGCTTTGACAACATTTGGTTTGTTCATATTTTTATTTATATTATTTTTTATTTAAATTGTGAAATTTTCCATTTAAAAATACACATAATTTTAAAAAAATATGGTTGTCTACCCTTTACATCTTTTTAATAACAAACTTACTATAAAAAGTATGAAACTATAGATGAAAGTAAAATAATTGAGAAATCAATTACAAATTCTCTCTCTATATATTAATTCAAAACATGTTGAGCCTAAGTAGCAGACTCACAGACTTCGAATGCTGACATGGCAAAAATCTATACTTCGGAATGTTGTTTGTATATTCATTTTTTCTCTAGAATTAGACTTGGTATAGACATAAATAACTTTTTTCAAACTTACATTTAATTTTGTTATCTTTTTTCTCTTAGTATAAATTTCCTTCTTAGTTTGGGCAAATAGCAATCTTACCATCTTATAATTTTTTATTTCTCTCCTAAATTACGTTTTACAAATCTATTGCTCTTTTTTTTTTCATCAATTAGTCCATCAAAATTTTGAAATAAATTTTTTATTTTATCAATAACTTTTATCATATATTTTTTTTAACTCAACACCCGTGTAGTACACGGGTATTGTACTAGTTTCTTTGAAACACAGTTTTCAAATGAACTTTTGCATACAAAAGTGAATTATGAAATATCCATTTGAAAATATACATACTTCTTTAAAAAAATATAATAGTTGTCTACCCATTAAATCTCTTTAAACAAATTTACTACAGAAAATATGAAAACATAGATGAAAGTAAAATAATTAAGCACACCAATTATTAAATTTGTTTGAAAACATACTTTGAAATGGAATTATCAAATTCGAGAGAGAGAGAGAAAGAGAGAGAGAGAGAGAGAGAGAGAGGGGCAGAATAATTAATTGAGCGCCTGAAATGAGATAATGAGAATTGGGGTTACAAAATAATGTTCGTGTGTTATTTATACTAATGTCTAATACCTAGAGTTACTAACTTAAAACTAGTGACAACTTTACATAAGTTGCAATTGTGCTAAAGCTAAAAATACAATAATGCCCTTCTATGTATGTGATACTCCGCCTCCCCCAGCAAGCTAAACATGCACATTGAGGTGTAGCGTGGACTGAAGGTTTTGAAGTTGTGGTTTTGGCAAGGGTTTTGTTAACATGTCTGCAGGCTGCTCTTTAGTGGGTATGTAGCGCAAAGAGATTGTCTATTGTGCAACTTTCTCCCGGGTGAGGTGGCAGTTTATTTGAATATGTTTTGTCTGTTCATAGCAAACTAGGTTTGTTGTTATTGCCATGGCAGGCATACTATCTATAAATATTGCAACTGGAGAGGAGTAAGAAATTTTAAAGTCAATGAGCATATACAGAATCTATTAGACCTCACAAGTTGTGGAGGCCATGGATCTATATTCTGCCTGAGTAGAGGGCCTGCTGATGGTGTACTGCTTCTTTGACTTCCAGGATATAAGAGACTTACCAAGGAGAATTGCATAACATGTTATGCTTTTTCTAGTTTTTATACAACCAGCCCAATCAGAATCACAAAAAGCAGTAATGGTTAAGTCACAGTTTTTCAGAAAATAAGATTCCTTGTCCAACAATGCATTTAATATATCTTAATATTCTATGTGCAGCAGATAAATGAGTAGATGAAGGCTTTGAAATGAACTGGCTCCTAGTTTGAACACTATATGCAATGTCTGGTCTAGATATAATGAGGTATAACAGTCTATCAAAAGGTCTTCTATATTAAAAAACATCAGTTAAAACATCATTATTAGTGGCAACAGTAAATTTTGAGTTGGATCCATATGAGTGTTACAAGGTTTGCACCCTAAGAACCCAGTGTCATTAAGTATATCAAGAACATATTTTCTTTGACATATATTAGTTCCTTGGTCTGAGTGTGCAAACTCTACACCAAAAATATATTATATTTAAGAGTTCTTAAATCTTTAATGGTGAAACAGGAATGCAAATGATGTTTGATGGCAGTGATTTTGTCAAGATTATTATCAGCAATTATGATGTCATCACCATAAACTAATAAGACAACAAAGTCAGATTTATTAGATAAAGTTACCAAGAAACAATCTGCAACAGATTGACTGAAGCCATATTGAATAAGACAAGTTGTCAACTTGTGAAACAATTGCCTAGATGCTTGTTTCAAATTGTATAAGCCTTTAGTGAGTGTGCAAACTCTCTTATCATCCTTAGAAAAATATCATGGGGGAGGTGTCATGGGGGAGGTGTCATGCACACCTCCTCATCTAAATCACCATGTAAAAAGATATTATTAACATCAAGTTGGTATATGTGTCAGTTTTTAATTGATGCTAAAGCAACCATGAATCTGATAGTTGTACCTTTTCATTGTGCCAATTTATATTTAACCTTCTATACTCCTTCACATCCTATGAAATGTTTGTGTGGAGATAATTCAGTTAGGATCCAAGTTTTAGTTCGTTTTAGAGCAGATAATTCCTTAGTCATTGCATTCCAGGGGGGATTTTTGGCAGCTTGAGTGTAAGTTTTAGGTTCTGAGTGTTGTGTAATAGATGCAGTGAATGTATTGTGAGTTGACAAAAGTAATTTATTTGAAAGATAGTCAGATATAGGATATTTTGATGTACAAGAGGTGATATGAGATGTGACATTATCTGTTGGAAAGGATGAATCATAAAAGGCAGCATTTGAAGAAGGGAGATTAGGTTAATACAAGCTTAGGTAAGCAAGAGATTTTGTTTGTCTAGTAGATCTTCTTGGTGGAGGAGTGGGGTTTGAAGTCAGTATTGTGGTTGAAGAAGGTAAGTGATGATTTTCTGTTGATGGAGAGATAGTTGGTAATGTAGCAGGTGTTATATTATGAGGGTTGCGATTGTCATAGGAGAATGATTGTGGTGGTGGGAACAGAGAATGATATGATTGAGTATTATGTGTACACTGAGATTGAAAGGAAAAAAATAGTCTCATAAAAAATACATTTCTGGTGATAAATGTTTTCTTAGTATTTAGATTGTAAAGTTTGTATCACTTACAACCAATAGGATACCCAAGAAGTATGCATTTAGATGACATAGGATCAAATTTATTTCTATCTGTAGTCAATGTAGAGGCATAACATAGACAACCTATCACTTTTCGATGATCATAAGAAGGAAGTTTATCATATAATAGTTGAAAAGGTGACTTATTGCTTAAGACAGAAGATGGTATTCTGTTAATGATATGTGTAGCAGCAAGTATATAGTCCATCTAAAAGATTAATGGTAATGATGCATGCAAAATGAGTTCCCTAAAACTTGATATAGATGTTTATGTTTTCTTTCTACCCTACCATTTTGTTGTGGTGTTTCCACCCAAGAAGTTTGATGATTTAATCCATGAGATGTATAAAAATCATTGAGAGAAAACTTTGTTCCATTGTATGATCTTATGATTTTTGATTTTAGAGTTGAATTGAGTTTGACCCATGTTATGAAAATGTATGAGAGACTATCTAGTTTAATTATCAAATGAATAACATGTCAGGTATTTAGAACTATAATAAAAGAAGATAAATTTGATGGGTTCAACTTTGGTCAATTATCGAAAAATATGCAAATTATGCATTTTCAAAATAATATAAAATAGATAATTTTAGGCATTTACAATAGTTTATAAACTGATAGATAATAATCACATATTAAATATTCAAGTATAGACCTCCATTTCTTTTGTTTTTTTTTAAAAAGAAAAAGAGAAAGATTAAATTATAAAAAAAAATGTTTAACCAAAGTTTATATTATTATCTAGCTACCGGCTCAATAAATTGGCCGGGAAATGATCCACGTCAACTTAGTCGTCGTCCAAATGTTCCAGCTCATTATATTTTCATCGGCTTCCGGCTATCGGTTTCATGATTCAACCAAATTGACTAAATTTTAAGAGTTAGTGAACCATTTTTTATCCCAATAAATTATTGGGTAAAATAGAAAACAATTTAAGTTAGTGGACCGAATTGCAATTTTCATGAGTCACGGCATAAGGAAGTGGCATATATATTGTTGGTATCAAAAATAATTTATAATTGTGTTGGAGAATAATTGAAATTTGTGGAAAGAATGAGAGACAAGTAACTTTATTTTATTGATCAATGTATTGTACAGAGAGTCGAGACAAGGCTTTTGTTTCTTTGTTCTAATTGATTATTAATTCACACCCTCCATGCATATATATAGACTACTTAAGGCAGTGAATGAGCCGCCTTTCTTGACAAAATTTTATTTTTTTAAACCATCAATTAATTAACTTAATTATTTTAATGACCACCTAACAACTAATGTCTTTCTAGAATATGAGCATTAATGATTTTAACACTCCCCCTTAATGCTCATTTTGATCATTCTAAGTTTTTCGCGTAGAGTTTCGAATCTTGGCCGCGGTGAAGCTTTTGTGAAAGTATCTGCAAGTTGATCTTCAGTGGCGACATACGTGAGCTCTATCTGCTTGTCATTAGTTGCTTCTCTTAGAAAATGATATTCGATAGCAATGTGTTTGGTCCTGCTGTGATGTACTGGATTCTTGGCCATTGCTATGGCTGATTTGTTGTCGCAGTATATCGCCGTTGGACTTTCTTGGTGTTCTCCCATGTATCCAATAATACGCCTAAGCCAAATAGTTTGACTTGTCGTTAGTGTTGCTGCGACATACTTGGCCTCTGCTGATGATTGCGCAACACAGTTTTGCTTTTTAGATGACCACGAAAATATGCTTGAGCTAAGTGAAAATGTGTAGCCTGAGGTGCTTTTCATGTCGTCAGTTGATCCAGCCCAGTCACTATTTGTGTAGCCTATCAGTCTTGAGTCTTCGTTATATTCGTATTAGATTCCGTAGTCTTTAGTACTTTGCAAATATCGCAGTATTCTCTTCGCAGCTCCATAGTGAACTTGACTCGGACTTTGCATGAACCTTGACAGTAGACTTGTTGCGTACATGATATCTGGTCTTGTGGCCGTTAGATATAGTAGGTTTCCAATCAGGCTTCGGTATGTGGATGCGTCTGCATTTGGCGTACCGTTGTCTTTGCTGAATTTTTCATTCGCTACCATAGGAGTAGCCACAGGTTTACAGCCGTCCATCTTGAACCTTTTTAGTAGATTATCTGTGTATTTCCTCTGAGAGATAAATATCCCGTTTTCTTCTTGGGTTACCTCAATGCCGAGAAAATAGCTCATTTGTCCAAGGTCGGTCATCTCAAAGGTCTTCATCATATCTTCTTTGAGCTCCTTAATCATCTCCTCATTGTTCCCTATATAAATAAGATCATCGACATAAAGAGAAACATTGAGTTTATTGTCGTTACCTTGGGTCTTGATGTAGAGTGTTGGCTCAATTTCGCTTCTTTTGAATCATGACTGGTGAAGTAGTTGTCAATTCGGCCGTACCAAGCCCGTGGGGCTTGTTTCAATCTGTAAAGCGCCTTTTTTTAGTTTTTATTTTCTTGTCCTTCTGCCACGAACCCTTGAGGTTGTTCGACATAGATCTCCTCTTCTAGGTAGCCATTGAGAAATGCTGACTTCACATCGAGCTGTTATATTTTCCATTTCTTCTGGGCCGCAAGAGCAATTAGAGCCCTTATAGTATCTAGCCGAGCAACTGGAGCGAAGGTCTCGTTGTAGTCGATCCCCAGAACTTGTGAGTACCCTATAGCTACCAGTCGTGTTTTATGTTTTTAGATTGAGCCATCTGGGTTAAGCTTCGTCTTGTAGACCCACTTAACTCCAATGACTTCCTTGTTGTTTGGTGGATCGACCAACTCCATGATTTATTTTTCTCGATCATCTTGATTTCTTCCTCCATGGCTTTTACCCATTCCTTTTGCTTTACTGCTGCTTCAAAGTTCTCTGGTTCTATCGTGGCAAAATTGCATGTCTCATAGATCTCCCTGAGTGTTCGTACTTTTCTTGGTGGTGATTCAGGAGATGACTGTTCGCTGCTTAATGGTGATGATGTCTTCGGGCTGGAGGGTTGTGGAGTTGGAGGTGATTGTGTACCTTCTGCTTCATCTTCTTGTTCTTCTGGTATGATATTTTGCCTCTGTGATGCAGGTACCATGATATTTTGGTATTCGACTTCTTCTTTCTCCCAATTCCATGCAGCATTTGCATCGAACTCGACATCTCGACTGATAATTAGTTTACCAGTCTTGAGGATGTAAATTCTGTATCCTTTAGATTGAGACGCATAGCCGAGGAATATACCTTTTTCGGATTTCTCCTCAAGTTTATGCCTCTTTTCCTTTGGGATGTGCACGTAGCAGATACTCCCGAAGACTCGTAAATGTTGGGCTAACGGTTTTCGTCCACTCCAAGCTTCTATTGGAGTTTTATTTTGGATTGCTTTAGTAGGGCACCTGTTGAGTAGATAGACTGCAGTGTATACAGCTTCTGCCCAAAATTCTTTAGGCATGTTCTTCTCTGCTAGCATTGTCCTGGCCATCTCTTGCACGGTTCTGTTTTTCCTTTCTGACACGCCGTTTTGCTCTGGAGCATAGCCGACAGTTAGCTGATGGTTGACTTCTTCATCCTCGCAGAATTTGTTGAACTCCTTGGATGTATACTCTGTTCCTCGATCACTCCGGAGAACTTTAATTCTTCTTCCACTCTGATTTTCGACAATACTTTTGAATTTTTTGAAAATAGAGAAGACTTCAGACCTTTCTTTCATGAAGTACACCCAAGTCATTCTTGTGTAGTCATCAATGAAAAGGATGAAGTGCCTGTTCTTCTCGAATGTTGGCGTACTCATTAGTCCACACACGTCTGTATGCACCAGCTCCAGTATTTATTTGGCTCTTCCTTCTTGGCTTGAAGGAAATGGTTTCCTATGTTGTTTGCCCTCCATGCACTTTTCACAGAGATTGTTGTTCATTTGGATGGCCGGCAGATTTTTCATCATATTTTTCTGATGGAGTAACTTTAGCCCGTTGAAGTTGAAGTGCCCGAACCTTCGATGCCATAGCCAGGATTGATCTTCTTCGGCTTTTAGTGCTGCTTCTATGAATTTCCAACGGAGCGGAAAGTTTCTCCGTTGTTGCATTTTTACTACAGCTATGGGATTGTTTTTGTTGTCATAAATGGTGCAAGAGTTGTCTTTGAAGAGTAGTGTGTATCCTCTTTCCACCATGTGTCCCACGCTGAGTAAATTAGTATCAAGTTTTGGTACTAGCAACACATCTTCAACGAGACGAATACCTTTTTGTGTCTCGACCTCAATTGAGCCTTTGCCTTCAACTTCTACTAGATCTCCATTGCCTAACCGAACTTGTGAATTTACTGATCTATCAATATTTTTAAATTTCTTTTCATCTCCGATCATGTAGTTGCTGCAGCCGCTATCTACGAACCATATGTCATTTTTCTCTTCTGAAATTGCATGTGTTGCATAAAATAGCAAATTTTCTCCTTTTTCATTTTCTTCAGAGAAATTTGTTTGATATCTTTTGGTGCGGCAATTTTTCTCCATATGACCGAATTTACCACAATTTCGACATTGTGGTTTATCTCGGTACCAACAATCCTTATCGAGATGGTTGGTTTTCTTACAAACTCCACAAGGTGGATATTTTCCTTTTTGTTGATTATTATTATTATTATTATTATTATTATTATTATTATTATTATTATTATTATTATTATTATTATTATTGTTGTTGTTGTTGTTGTTGTTGTTGTTGTTGTTGTTGTTTCCACCTTGATTTTTATTTTTGCTATTTTCTCCAAATCGTCTCCTCTCAATTTTAGAATTCTGAGACCGTAATTTTAGTTTTGACTGAAATGCATTTTCGACTATATCATTTTCACGCATACTCAGTCTTTTCTCATAGGCTTCAAGTGAACCTATTAGTTCTGTCACTGACAAATGATCCAAATCTTTAGTTTCTTCAGTTGTTGAGACGATAGGATCGTATTTGGCTGGTAAAGTAATAAGAATTTTTTCTACCACCCTTTTGTCATGGATATTTTCTCCATATGCTTTTAGTTGATTTACTACTTCTCTTAATCGAGTGTAGTAATCTTTTACGGTCTCAGATTCTTTCATCTTCATATTTTCCAAATCTCTTCTTAGAGTTTGTAATTTTAGATGGCGTACCTTGTCACTACTCTGATATTCTTCCTTCAGAGTATCCCAAGCCTCCTTTGATGTTTGTGCTCCGCTAATTCTTGGAAACAGGGACTCCGTCATGGCCATTTGTAGTGTAAAAAGAGCCAAACTGTCTTTTTCCTTCTCCCGGTCGAATTTTTCTTCGTCCGTCGTAGACAAAGTGGATATGTCATCGGGAATAGTATTCCCATTCTCCACAATATTCCACAGGCCTTGGGACATAAAATATGTCCTCATTTTGATGGACCAATAGTTATAATTTTTGCCGGAGAAAATAGGAATTGCTATTTGATGGGTATTTTGGGAAGTGGCCCTTTTAGAAATTTAGTAGGCTATATGAAAGTAAGAGAATATATGGAAGTACGGTATTTGGACAAGATATGTAAAAATAGAAGGATATGGAAAAAGAATTTCGCCCAGCTATTGATCCAACCGGACTCTGATACCACTGTTGGTATCAAAAATAATTTATAATTGTGTTGGAGAAAAATTGAAATTGGTGGAAAGAATGGGAGACAAGTAACTTTATTTTATTGATCAATGTATTGTACAGAGAGTCGAGACAAGACTTTTGTTTCTTTATTCTGATTTATTATTAATTCATACCCTCCATGCATATATATAGACTACTTAAGGCGGTGAGTGAGCCGCCTTTCTTGACAAAATTTTATTTTTTAAAACCATCAATTAATTCACTTAATTTCAACGACCACCTAACAACTAATGTCTTTCTAGAATATGAGCATTAATGATTTTAATATATATGATGTATTGAGTTATGCTGCATTCTCAAGGAAAGAAAAGAGAACTGTGAAACTATAATAACAAATCCACCCCAAACCCCAATGCAAATAAATTATGTGTTTTTCATCTTTATAGGTGTTGGAACAAGTTGAAAATTGGCCCTATAGCTTTCCAGCATCACAGGACTTCCCAAAATTAGATGAGAGGGGCAATGCCGGTGGCAGATTACTTGTTAGAGACAGGTAACTAATTAAGCTCTAATACATGTTTTGCCTCATAATTAAATAAAGTACTAATTCCTCATGACATTATTTAATTCTATTTCTGTAAGCTTTGTTTTTAAAAGCTACTGATTAAATAACAAATTTTTGTCAATTTTATTTTAGATTCTTAAGTGAGGATGATATAGTGGCAAATGGTGCTTACGTTGGTTTCGCACCTCCAGGAGAAATCAGATCTTGGCAAACAGAAGGCAAGGTTGTTTGTTTTTCCTACATGTTGGGCTATTTAGTGCAAATTTTACTTATGTAGCTCTGGCCCTGATTATAATAGTTCTGGAAAATAAATTAAGGTTTAAGAAAAGTCCGTACAATTTTTGCCATAGTAAAAGAAAGATTTCAAACGAAATCCACACATTCACATTTTGTGCATCAAATAATTTATTAATCTTAATCTATATCTATTCTATAAGGTTTGTATTTGTGTAATTTTGCATTGAATACTTTTAGTTACTAAAAAGTTTTACTTTTTTCCTTTAGTATTGTATATTTTTTTAAAATAATCTTTAAGATATTTTATCAAGTCTTTAAAAGCATAAAGAAAATATTTTTTTTATAATTTTAATGATTATTGCAAGATTACATAAACTGAAATAACAATATATAAAATAAAAATTATAACCATTTTTCTTAAGTTATATGATTTTATTGAATTTTTAAATCTATAAAATGAGAATATATTTTATATTTTAAAGCACTTCCATAGTTGTAACACCATCATCGTTTTATGATATTTAATTTTTTAGGGCTTTGAACCAATCTAAGTCCGATGCAGTTAATTTGGTTATATCATAGTTGTAAATTAAGTATCTTTAAAACTTAAATTAAATATCATAATACTTAAATTAATACCATGGAGTGGTACATTAGCTTTATTTTGTGCTAATTTCATTATTAAAACTTAAATTAAAAGAGAAGACATGTCCTTGCCGGAGAAGTAGTCGTTTTCGCTTAAGGTAGCAGAATCAGAAAAACAAAGGAGAAAAAAAAATCAAAAGAGAGAATTATTAAGGTTTTCGAGACAGAGAAGAAGAAGAAGAAAAAGAGGGAGGATTTTTCGCCGGTGAGTTGGACGGAAAAATCAGGGAGGAATTGGAAGAAAAAATCAAAGACTTACTCATCGTCGTGGATGGGAGGATGCTTGGTCAGAGATTACGTCAAAAGCACGTATGTTGCAAAGCACAAGGTGGAAAAGGTTAGGGACTTAGGGCACAAATATAGCTAAAATTTGCAAAGGTGGAAAATGGGAAAAGGTCTGGTTCAATGGTATTTATAGACGATGGAAAGGGTTAGTGGAAAGGTTGGCTAAACAAGGACCGTTGCGCAGATTGTGCCAGGGCAAAGTGGAAAGGGCAGGACGGCAGAACCGTTGGATCAAAAAAGAAATCAAGGGCATGGATGTGTTGTCAAGTTGAAGAGACGGTCGGTTCGGTAACCGTTGGATTAAAGGCATTAATCCAATGGACGCCTTTAAAGAAGCATTCAATACGCACATCGTGCGAGGTGGCGCAGTTTACGGAGCAATGACATCAGCTGGACAAGTGATGGGACATGCCTGACAGATTTGACAGGCGGCATGTTTGAATTTTGAAATTCAAAGTGGAGGCCGAAGGAGGAAAAGGTCGAAAAGCAGAGAGAGCAAAGCAAGGTGGTCGACAGATAGCGAGTTGTGCGATAGTTAAAAGGATAGACGAAAATCTAGTTTTAGATCAAGTCATTGAGACTCGACCAAAGTGGGGGAACTAAATGATGTGTGATACAATACCTAGAGGAATAAACCGGTTGAGCAGGCTGGTCGAGTAAGCCAAACAAACCACTTGGTCGAGCGAAATTCGAACGGGGTGGTCATGGTCGATCATCACAGGATTAAGAAGCCTCTGAATGGGAAGACAACTTAAAGGGAATTTTGTTACATGGAGAGTACGTCGAGCCAGTGCCTTCGAATAGCCTGGTCGAAACTCAGCCTACAACATCAAATGGTCGTCTGAACGACCAAGACTTAGACTGGTTCATTAAAACTTAGATTAAATATCATAAAACATAAATTAACACCATCGTTTGGTACATAAGCTTTATTTTCTGCCAATTTCATTAAAAGAATAGGGCTAAAAAAATAAACTTAAATTTTCCGTTGATTACGAACACAAAATTTAAATTAAAGTGAGAGATCTTGCAGTTAGAGAAAAGACGAACAAAATAAGAATTAGTTTATTTTGTTTGAAAAGCTCCGAGAATCGAATTTCTATAATGACGTCGGCAAAGAAGGATTGTCAATTGGAAGTTTGGAGGACTTCAACAACGATTTCTCGTGATTGATGAATAATATGATGAAAACAATACAAAATTTAGATAGATCAGGTCGATAGATTTGATTTTTGATTCATACAAAAAATAAAGACGAGATGAAATTAGTACAGAACGAATAATAACTATACGCACATGGAGCTCTAAAAAATTATTAGACGAAATTTAACCAATCTTGAGCATTTCCATTTGTTTCGCGTATCGAACTTGAGCATCATTTTCATGACTCATCGCGCTCGAGCATTGAAAAAAAAATCGATCTATGCTCGACTCGGCTCGACTCGTTTGCAGCTCTACTCCCACTTCACAAAGGGCTTAACCCTCCAAGAAACTTCAAACTTGAAAAACTATACAAGGGAAACTAGAAAACTGCACGAAGAAAGAATAACAAAACAAAACACAAGAAAACTCCACGAAGGGAGACTAACAAAACAAAAAACAACAAAATACACTAAAACAACATACAATTACAAAAACAATAAAACCTCATCAGCTCTTCTCGAACCCACACATAGCAACAACCACACTACCCAGAACACATGCCAACCTCCACAACCACAACTAAATGAGAATACAAACCTAAAGCCTCCAGATCTAAAAACTCCGGTCAGAAATCGTGCGGCTTGACAGATCTAGCGAGGAATCGAAATTCGGGCCTAGATCTGAACTCATAAAAGCTATAACCCGAAAGAAAGAGCTGACAACATGAAAGCCCACCCGATAAGCCACGCCGGACGGGCTGCCGACTCCAGCTCCGGCCCCCATCCCCAGAAAAGAGAGGACAGTGCGAGAGAGTCCGCCTCCATCGATCACCAGACAGCAGCCGGAGAGAGGGCGATCGTCATCAAGCCCATCCCATGGCAGGATGAGTGCGCCAGCAACGACAGCGGCACGGGGGAGAAGGGGGCACGGGATCTGCTATTTCTTCTGCGAGAGGGAGAGGAAGAGTTTTTTAGTTGGGAGAGAGAGAGAGAGAGTTTCGTTTTGTTTGTTGGAAAAGAAAACTTTTAATCCCTGAGTGATTAAGGGAATGTTTGTATACAAAAATTTTCACTCAAAGTGGATTTTTTTGGTTAAATAGAGTTAATTTGGAAAATGATGGTATGGTTAGTTGTAAGTGGGATTTTGAATTTATATTAAAATAATATTTACAATAAAATAATTGAAATTGATTTGATTTAAAAGTATGAGAGAGATGATATGAAGTGATGGTTAGTTAAAATTATGTGATGGATGAATAGTGAATTATGTTGTAAATATTTTTTCGGAGTAGAATCAAAAGATTCGAACACCCGGTCGTGTCTCTCGAGGAAGGTTAGCCGGATTATTATGCACGTTTATTCAACCTCACAAAAGAAGATAAAAGTTCCTAAACATTCTAATTCTGATGATTTGGATTGATTATTAACTACGAAGAAAAAAACTTCAAATAAAGCAAATAGAAATAGCAAGCAACGACGAAGAACAAGTAGGATTTAATAAGGAGCTAGGGAGTCGGGTATATCTGTTTTGGTTCGAAAATGTAATTGTCAAGCAAGAGATTGTTCGGTTAAGTGATTTGACTAATCGACACGTTCAAGCACTCATTCTCAATAACTTTTCGTAACAAGAGAACAAACTAGAACGGCAGATTAACAATTCATTTAACTCCTAGGCAATACAGTTACAAACAAACCTAGTTCATACGAGCCTAATCCAACCGACTCCTCCCCTTTCGGTTCTAAGAGTCTATTAAAGTAGACTAGAAGGTGTTTAATCAACTAGTCCGTTTAAAATAACCAACATCAAGCAAGAATATATCGAACTCAATTGCAAACAATTGGTGATTGAAGTGTCACCCTTCAACAATTCTAAATACTCGAGCCCGACAATTGAAAAACCCTAGAAAAAGATCAACTCGTATGAAATTGAACAATCCTGAGCCCGACAATCACAAACGATATCAAAACATCAATCCCCTATCCCTAGCATATGAATTTAGCTATTCATAATCAAATAATCAACACAAAAAATCACAATCCAAGAATTCATATTTAACGATTAAGTCAAAACGAAATCTTACGATTGATAAATCCCAACGTCGAATCCGATAAACAAGCTTGAATCCAAAAGCAATAGCAAAATCCAAGATCAAATCCTTGTTCTACGTTCAAAAATATGAAAAGAGAATGAAAAATGAGTGAAAGAACAAGGGTAGGGTTTTTGTTTGTCTCTGGACTGAGAGATATCTTTTTGTCGCAATTCGATCCCATATTTATATACACCGCGAGCCACGACGCGAGAGAATGGGACACGGCGCGAGAAGGGAGTGTGTCGCGGTGTGGTGATGCTGCCGCAGCGTGATGAGGACTGGCGCAGCGGCGCGGAAGGATAGGCGCGGCGTGACGGGTGGTAGCTCCGCGGCGTGATGGTCCTAGCGGCGTGGCGGTCTGGAAAAGCACGGTCTCTGTCCAGGCGTGAAGGGCTCCGCGGTTGTGGCACGGCGCGAAGACCGGTGAGTGCCGCGGCGCTGGAGACCTCGCAGCGTGGCAGGTGGATGGCTGAGAGCCTCTGTCCGCCCGTGACGTTCATGCGGCGCGGCGGCTGGCGCGGCAGCCTGGGCCTGGGGATGCTCGGGCCTAGTTGTATCACCTTGCATTTTGTGTTCGTTCGAGCTCGTTTGTAACTCGAATTCGATTCCGTTTTCTCCTGTGTATTGCCAACGAAAAGCTCTACTCAGCTAATAAATCCTCCCGAGCCATCCATCCTGCACACCAAAGACGAGAAAACTGGAAAAATACCCAAGAAACACATAGAAAACTAAAACGAAACAAGACGCGCAATAAACTATAAAAGCGAATAAAAACTAACGAAAAGACCTAAAACGGGAGAAAATGAAATGAAAAAGAAGAAGGAAAAACGTAACAAAAATGGGACAAACAACTCCCCCACACTAAAACCTTGGTTCGTCCCGAACTAAAAGAAAAGAAAAGACACGAAAGCAAGCAAATGAGCATGAATAACAGTTTCAATAAGACAAGCCTCAAATTAATCAACTTAGCCGAGGAGACTTCCAATGACCAATATAGCACACCTCAATTACAACTCGAATGCTACGCTTTGAAAAGACAAACTCTCAAGCACGGAAATATAATGCATATATGCCTCACTCAGTTTCTTTCATGAATATGAAGTGGGTACGCTCCAATTGGTCGGTCATCATGCATCAACATAAGCTTGCTTATCGTCTATTCATACTCTAAAACAATCAAAAATCATGAAGTGCAAATCAAGAGGACTTCTGGGGTTGCAATAAAGGCAGTTTGCACAAGGGAAAGACCACAATGAAGATAAAGCGGCTCAAATAAACAATCAGATTCTCGAGCATATAAACTACTCGAATGCTCCACCACCTATCCAAAATCAACATGAAACAATCATTCCCATCAAAAATCCATGCAACACTCATACACGCTCAAGATGAAATGCAAATTAAGTACTCGACTTTCTTTCTTTTTTCTTTTTTTTTAAGGGAGTATGCTTTTTCCTAACAAGACTGAGACGTAAGGACAACATTCTCTAGGTTCAAACATTGGAGGTCATCCGAGTTTCCTGGAGTGGTTTTCCAATACTCATTACTCGTGAAAAATTCACAAGTAAGCGGAGAAGAATCCTTTTAGTCCGTCTTGCGAATTCCCTTTTTTTTTTCAATACTCAAAATGCAACTCAACAAGTTCTCAACCTTCTCCAAACACATATTAGAAAGCTCTGTCATCATATCAAGTACACTGTCAAATCTCAAATAATTCAATCGAATCGGTTGACCAGAAATACGGTTCAAGGCTCAACGGGCTACTAATGAAAATATAAGTTCAAGGGTCAATGAAAAAGGATAAAACGAGCTATGTCAAAGAAATGCCTCAATCACTTTCACAAATCACAACTTCAATCGCTTCATTTCAAAACAGACTCAAAGCAAGTTCTGATCAACACGAATTAGACCAATATCTCTCAAGAAACAACCAATGCTCAAACCTCACATAAGGTAAATAAATGTCCAACAAAACGACACACCAAGTTCATCAAAGCATACTGGTCATGATCATCATCACATCTCCTCAACATCATCAACAATCATCAACAAATCCCAAAATTATACTAAAAAACACACAGCTGACTCAAGATAAGACACTAGAATAAAAACAGAAAATGAAAACAACCTAAAAGAACTAGACCTGGTCAACCACATAAGACACATAATCATGTAAACTCCCCCACACGTAAAACCGAACAATGTCCCCATTGTCGATCATCAGTGCAAGGCAAGTTTACCCATATAATCAACCAACACAAAAGACAGAAAAACTAACCGAAAACGGAAATAAAGAGAAAGGAAAAGTACAAACGTACAGGGCACAGTGACTAGACTAGTCACTGTGAATCCGGTGGTGCAGGTGGAGGGTGGAGGTAGTCGGGCCCGAAACAGCGGCGGGCCTCTGTCAACTCAAATCTCTCGCCCCATTGGGATCGGGGCAACTCTCTGGACATCTTAGCTCGGTCCTGCAATGACATCTTAGCGTGCTCTCGCATGCACGCTTTCTCAGCTAGCTGTTCAATCGCCCTGAGGTATGCACACTCCTCCACCAAATTCGCCTATGGCTCAGGCCGGGTCTCTCTAACAGAAATGGCAATGGACTCGCCCAAAACTGTCATGCTCGCCCTCCCCTTCCTCACATCGATGACTGTGCTAGTGGTCGCCATGAAGGGTCGTCCGAGGAGGATGGTGTGCTCCTTACCAGTTTCTTGCATGCTCCCCACATCAAGCAGAACGAAGTCCACGGGGACTATCAACCTCCCCACTCGGACAAGCACATCCTTCACAATCCCTACGGGGTGTCAGAATGAACGATCTGCGAGCTGTAAGCGCATCTTGGTGGACTTCAACTCCCCGAGCCCAAGTCTGTGATAAACTGTAAGTGGCATGAGGTTTATGCCCGCTCCTAGATCAAGCAATCCCGATGTCTCTTCCCCATTCCCGAAGGCCATAGTGATCACAAAGCCTCCAGGATTCTTTTCTTTCTTCGGCAAGTCATGTTGGAAGACACTCGCCGCTTCACACATAAGCACCTCATCGCTACTTTCGAGCCTCTGTTTGTTCGCCGCCAATTCCTTGAAAAACTTCGCATAAGCCGGTATCTTCTTCATCACGTCGGGAGGGATAAATTGACATTGGCCTTAGCCAACATCGCATGAAGGTCTCGAATCATCGTTCGGTCCTTCTCCTCCAAGAGTCAGCTCGGGAAGAGAATCTTCGGTCTGTAGGGGTTCGGAGATCTGTGTAAAGTAGGCTCTGATGGTGGTGTCACTGGGATTTCTTCCATTTGGGTGAGCACTTTCGGGCCCACTTTTTCCTCTTTCACTTTCTCAGGCATAATCACGGTTACCGCATTGGCATGCTCTGGCTGGCTCGACAATCTGTCTTTCTTCAGCTCCACCTCGATGTTCCCCACCCGGGTGGCCAACTGGCCTAGCTGTGCTTCCAAACGTTTAATGGAAGCCTCACTGTTCGCACTCCGCTGCTCACCATTGGCCATGTACTGAAGAATTTTATCCAGTTTTTCGTCTGAGTTTGGCGGGCTTGGTCCGGCTTCTGGTGCTGGCAACCTTAACATTTGTCCCCTGGGTTGTTGCTGATGGGGGGCAAAGTTAGGTTGAGGCGGCTGCTGGGAGTTGTTGTTAGACCATGAGAAGCTTGGGTGGTTTCTCCACCCGGGGTTATACGTGTTCGTGTAAGGGTCATTTCCGGGCCGGTTCTGATATCCTTGTACAGCATTCACCTCAGCTCCTTGCCCTCCATAATTTGGCTCGAGAGCCATAGGGCACACCTCAGAACTGTGTCCCTGAACTCCACATGCGCCGCAAGCATTTACAGCCATAGTCTGAATTGGTGAGGAACTTCTAGCATTCAGTACCCTCATCTGCTCCGTGAGCTCGGCAAGCTGTTGGGCCATGGCATTGTTGCTCGTTCCTATCTCATGCACTGTCGCCCTCTTTCCTCTGATGCTCTTTTGCGACGAGTTCGCACTCATCGTTTCATAAATCACAATCATCTCCTCCGCCGTTTTGCCTCCAATGTCTCCTCCAGCTGCAGTATCCACCATGTACTGCAAGTTCTGGTGGAGGGAGTCGTAGAAACAATTCGTTAATAGCCCTGGAGAGAGGTTATGGTGGGGGCACTGCCTCTGTAGGTCCTTGAAACGTTCCCAAGCCTCGTGAAGGGGCTCGTTTGGTAGATGAGCGAAGGAAACTATCTGAGACTGGATATCTTGGGTCTTCTGATGGGAATAGTACTTCCCAACGAATTTAGCGTAGACTTCGGCCCAAGTTGTTAGAGAATCCGGGGCGAGGGTCATGAACCAAGCCTTGGCCCGGTCCTTTAGAGTTTCTGGGAAACACCGCATTTTGAGCTGGTCTTCGGTTAGCCCATGCAAAGGGAACGTCTGGAGGACGTTGTAAAACTCCCGAAGAAAGTGGAGTGGGTCTTCGTTCGGGAGCCCGTGGAATGATGGGAGCTGATTGTAGTGGACCATCTTTAGCTCATAGTTTGGGGAGTCTTGCTCCAGCCGGATACAAGAAGTGATTGGCCTGATCATGGGTTGGGCCAGGTTTCGAAGGATGTTGCGAGGGGCTTGTTGTTTAGCCATGTCTGAGTTACTCCCCTCGGATGATTCTGGTGGATGCTCGCCTTCTTCGTATGATTTGAGAGTAAGCTCGTCTAGCAGCTCTCTCAGGCTCTCGTTGAAGGGTTTGTTGATTGGAGAGAGTTTACGTCCACTCCTGGTACGCATACACTCAAACAAACAACGGGTTACGAGCACCAATGAGAGATGAAAGAAAATAAGATTAAAACAGAACAAAGGAAGAACTAACTCCTAAACAAATAAAAAGAAACAAAAGAAACACAGAAACAAATAGAATAAGCGCACAAGATAATTCCTAAACCTTCCCCGGAAACGGCGCCAATTTGTTGTAAATATTTTTCCGGAGTAGAATCAAAAGATTCGAACACCGGGTCGTGTCTCTCGAGGAAGGTTAGCCGGATTATTATGCACGTTTATTCAACCTCACAAAAGAAGATAAAAATTCCTAAACATTCTAATTCCGATGATTTGGATTGATTATTAACTACGAAGAAAAAAACTTCAAATAAAGAAAATAGAAATAGCAAGCAACAACGAAGAACAAGTAGGATTTAAGGAGCTAGGGAGTCGGGGAAATCCGTTTTGGTTCGAAAATGTAATTGTTAAGCAAGAGATTGTTCGGTTAAGTGATTTGACTAATCGACACGTTCAAGCACTCATTCTCAATAACTTTTCGTAACAAGACAACAAACTAGAACGGAAGATTAACAATTCATTTAACTCCCAGGCAATACAGTTACAAACAAACCTAGTTCATACGAGCCTAATTCAACCGACTCCTCCCCTTTCGGTTCTAAGAGTCTATTAAAGTAGACTAGAAGGTGTTTAATCAACTAGTCCGTTTAAAATAACCAACATCAAGCAAGAATATATCGAACTCAATTGCAAACAATTGGTGATTGAAGTGTCACCCTTCAACAATTCTAAATACTCGAGCCCGACAATTGAAAAACCCTAGAAAAATATCAACTCGTATGAAATTGAACAATCCTGAGCCCGACAATCACAAACGATATCAAAACATCAATCCCCTATCCCTAGCATATGAATTTAGCTATTCATAATCAAATAATCAACACAAAAAATCACAACCCAAGAATTCATATTTAACGATTAAGTCAAAACGAAATCTTACGATTGATAAATCCCAACATCGAATCCGATAAACAAGCTTGAATCCAAAAGCAATAGCAAAATCCAAGATCAAATCCTTGTTCTACGTTCAAAAATATGAAAAGAGAATGAAAAATGAGTGAAAGAACAAGGGTAGGGTTTTTGTTTGTCTCTGGACTGAGAGATATCTTTTTGTCGCAATTCGATCCCATATTTATATACACCGTGAGCCACAGCGCTAGAGAATGGGACGCGGCGCGAGAAGCGAGTGTGTCGCGGCGTGGTGATGTTGCCGCGGCGTGATGAGGACTGGCGCAGCAGCGCGAAAGGATAGGCGCGGCATGACGGGTGGTAGCTCCGAGGCGTGATGGGTGGTAGCTCCGCAGCGTGATGGTCCTAGCGGCGTGGCGGTCTGGAAAAGCACGGTGTCTGTCCAGGCGTGAAGGGCTCCGCGATTGTGGCGCGGCGCGAAGACGGGAGAGTGCCGCGGCGATGGAGACCTCGCGGCGTGGCAGGTGGATGGCTGGGAGCTTCTGTCCACCCGTGACGTTCATCGCGGCGCGGCGGCTAGCGCGGCAGCCTGGGCCTGGGGATGCTCGGGCCTAGTTGTATCACCTTGCATTTTGTGTTCGTTCGAGCTCGTTTGGAACCCGAATTCGATTCCGTTTTCTCGTGTGTATTGCCAACGAAAAGCTCTACTCAGCTAAGTTCTCCCGGTCCCATTATCGTGAAAAATAAATCCTCCTGAGCCTTCCATCATGCACACCAAAGACAATAAAATCGGAAAAATACCCAAGAAACACATAGAAAACTAAAACGAAACAAGACGCGCAATAAACTATAAAAGTGAATAAAAACTAACGAAAAGACCTAAAACGGGGGAAAAAGAAATGAAAAATAAGAAGGAAAAACGTAACAAAAATGGGACAAATAAATTAAAATAGATGTGATGTGTAAGAATAATTGAATGATATCATTTAATTATATTGATAATATTAAAAATATTAAAGTTGAGTTAAATTTTTGAGTTGAATAAAATTTTGAGTAAAATTTTTTTTATACATTCGTGCTCTAAAGCTTCATTCTACCCATAGTAAACAATTGAATCCCCCGAACTGAATGGCATAAAATGTTTCACATCTTTTTTTATATATCACTGTACAATTTTTTCAGGGATATCAATTCTGGACGACAACAGATGAAAATGGGTACTTTTCCATTAAGAACATAATAAGTGGGGACTATAATCTATTTGCATGGGTCCCTGGATTTATCGGGGACTTCAGACACGATGTATCCATTACCATAAACCCAGGTTTTAACAATTTGCACCACTAATCAAAAAAATCCTATGAATTAATCCAATGTTAATGCTGCGCTAATTGATGTATTAATGATGATTAGGGGACAACATCGATGTGGGGGAGCTAGTGTACGATGCCCCGAGGGATGGGCCCACACTATGGGAGATAGGGATACCTGATCGTACGGCCCAGGAATATTTTGTTCCAGATCCCAATCCTAAGTATATAAACAAACTTTATGTCAATCATCCTGACAGGTCTTCCACTTTTACTTTTTCTTTTAGGTTTATTTACATGAAAATTTAAGGGATTTTGCAAGTTTTGATATTTAATCATGTCTTTTTCTAAGGAGATAATTTATTTAGATAATCTAGGAAAAATTATTTTATTCAAAAGTTATTAATTATCTCTCCAATTCGGTTATAAACCATTGACAATTTACTTATTTGTGAGACAATTATTTTAATAGATAAGTTTTGAAAAGGTATCTAAGTGTTCATAAATAAATTTTTATAAGTAACTGTCGAAAAGACAACTTCATTTATCATTTTTTTTAAATATTTATTTTTTCCATGTCTTAATCTTAACAATGAAGTTTAAATAGAATTTGAGAAAATAATAATAATAATAATAATTAATATTTCACAAACGAAATTTTTAAAACTCGAAATGCAATACAATGGCCAATAATAATAGAAAAATTGTGTCGGGCTAAAGAATTGTGCTTTGAGTATAGGACTTGGGAAAAGATGATTTCAAACGATGTTTCATACATACAATTTAAATTCACTCCAACGACTTGGAAATTAACTCGAATATTATTAAATCTAATTAGACTATGAAAGATTAGGTTCAGGCAGTATGGATTATGGGAGAGATATGCTGAATTGTACCCAAATGAGGATTTAGTTTACACTGTTGGGGAGAGCAATTATGCCACAGATTGGTTCTTTGCCCATGTTACCAGGTACAAATATGCCTAATATTATTTTTTTAAAAGAAAAATATCAGTATATTTTCTTTGATTTTCCATTTATTATTATTATTATTATTTATAAGCACAATATATATATATATATATATATATATATATATATATCAATATTTTGGAGAGAAAATATTTAGCTATACGAAGAATAACCAATTTGGGAATATTGTTAATTAATGTTGCATGAGGACCATTATTTTTGTTTTTATTCATGCATATGCCTAACGAATTTCCCATTTATTGTTCCCCTTTTTATTGGAATTCAGAAGAAAAGAAGATAATACGTATGAAGCAACTACCTGGCAAATTAAGTTCAAAGTGGATATCGTTGACCCGAGTGCAATATACACATTGAGAATTGCACTTGCTTCTGCAAATCAAGCTGTATTAGAGGTAAATAGTACATATGAGCATTAATTAAAATTGAAAATCAGACATTCGAGTTCGGGCTGTTTGACCAAGGTTTATGTTCAAAATTGAAACTGCACCTAGTTAAAAACATAGTACTCCCTCCTTTTTAAATTAGATGTCGTTTTGACTTTTTTGATTCATCCATTTTGCTACGTATCTAGACATAAAAATATGTCTAGATACGTAGCAAAATGGATGAATAAAAAAAGTCAAAACGACATCTAATTTAAAAAGGAGGGAGTATAGTTTAAGGAAGTGAAGGCCCTTGAACCATATTTTGTATTTAATATTATAATTATAATTAATTATTTTTCTACTTGTCAAAGAAGTTCTCTAAATGAACATATAGTTTGATTTGAAACTACATGTTTGACAAATACAACTAATTGAAAATCCACCATGCAAATCAATTTGTTTACCAAAATTCTACACTGGTAACGTGTACAAACTATAAATGGGAACGTGTAGAAAAATAAATTGCTCCAATTCAAAATTTCTATTTAGTCCAACACATCACGTTTGACTTGAAGACATTATGGATTTTTTTTTTTTTATTGTTTAAGGTCAAATTATTGTATCTTCCACTAACCTTGTGTTAATTATTCAATACAAATATTAATGTTAAATTGTCAAAACAATTACATAGTGATATATATTTCAGTATTAATTATTTAATACAATTACACAGTTATATATATTTCAAATATACATTTAATACAAATATTAATCTTATATTAATAAATACACAAAAAAAATCTACATTTTGAGTAGGCAATATGAAAAATTCNNTTAATGTCTAATCTCAGCCAATGTAAGCTAATTGGCTGTTTTCTAACTTTGTAGGGAAGAAAAAATAGATGTAAGCTAATGTTAAATAGTAATTTAGGGTCTCTATATTGAGTTTACAAAGTTCTGGGCTGAGATATGAGAGTAAAAATCCACGTTGGTTTTGAAAATGAAACGTAGAGGTGTAACGAGCCAAGTTTAAGCTATTGATACTTGAACTCAAGTTTGAGCCTTTATCGAGTCGAGTTAAACTTGTTTCGTTAACAAAATTACCGATAAACAAGCTAAAGTTTAGCTCGTTCATCAATATTAATGAGTTAAACTCATTCTCATCAAACTGAATATAATTGTTTTTTTTTTTCGAAACGATAGGAATCACATATATTCACAACATAAAAACAAGACTAGAGAACATCTACTCAGCCGAATAAAGCAGCCAACGGCCGAATAAACTGAATTGCTGACCCTAGTAGGGAGGACTACACGTACAAGCCGATGGCAGCCTAGAGTCAACCTACAACAACACAACTAAAAACATTCCCAACATAAGAATAAACAAAAGCTCCCAACAGGAAAATACACCAAACACAATCCCAACGGGAGAAAAAAAAAGAAAACACATAAACAAGAACAACACAGCACACAAACTCTAACAAACAACCTAAACAAAATCAAACCAGCCCTTCCCACAGCCGGCAGAAAACCAAGAAGCTATCAGTAGCCCCATACTCGACCGCCTCCCGACCCGAACCACGCCCCAAGAAGCTACTCCAGAAACTGCCTAACGCCTAACTGGATTCGCACCCTAGAAACACGACCCGCAATTAGGCGATCAGCTACTGCCCTTAGCCGGAGGACAACTCGGCCTCGCCTCCCCACCACACCAGTACTCTAATCCCATCCAACACCACTGGCTGAAATCGGAGGCGTCGGTCAGCCAATAATCCCGAGCACTAAGGGAAAGAAAGGCTCAGGGGACAAAGAATTCGGCGAATCCGCCGCCCTGACCACCCGACACCACCGGACAGTCCGAGACGCAGCCGCTCCCTAGACACCAGAAGGCCGAGGCTTCGCCACAGAACGGCACCAGATCACGGCAAATCCCGTTTGCAACTCCTGTCGCCCCCAACATCTCAAGGGCGAAGACCACCGTAAGCCAGAGAGAGGCTGAACCGGACAAAGGCAACCGCTGACGAGCCTCCTGGCTCCCAGCTGGAGAAGGCGCGCTCACTATAGAATCCAGACGAAAAAGAAGAAGAGACTAGCGTTTATAGGCAATTCGGGCATTTTTTCGTCAAAGAGAAAGTTATCGACCTTTGTCAATTTGTTGCTTGCAACTTATATAAAATTGATTCATTCTTACGTTTTTATGTTATTTATAAAATGTTGGGAAAAATTTTCATTCGTGTGGTGATGAAGATTATTTTTTCTTTTTCTTAATTCAGGAACTATGATGATTTAAGTATTAAACTAATATAGAGCTCCTAATAGAAGAGAATGAACGAAAGCATAGATTTCTTAAACTTATTCGAATTCTTATTGTCATAGAATTCTTAAGGGGATACCCTATAGAAAGGAGGAAGACGATTCGCTGAAAACACTTATTTGACTTCTTTCATGATATTATATGCATTAGGATTATGAGGTTTGAAGATTCTCCCCCAATATAGAAAGGAATTGAACCGGGTCTGGGCCCTTCTGGAGATTCAAAACATTTATTTGCACTTGATGCATTATCAGATTGCTCCATTTCATAATTACGAAGACTGTATATAGAGCGAGAACTTATTCCATTGAAGTTTCATGTTATTTTCCATTTTTATGATATTTTTCAGGGAGAGTCTACAGTCCCGTTACGGAACCATTCCGACGGGATTGGTAACCGTTAGATCAACTATCCATGACGGTTACATGATGATCTAATGATTACAAATCCCGACGGAATGGTTCCGTAATGGGATTGTAGCATTTCCCAGGGCAGTCGAGGATCGCTGAACCTCCTTCTTATCAGTTGGGAAACTCATCTTTGTAAAAGGGATCACGGTTAGGTGCAGACCTGAGATTGTCAAAGTGGTGTGGTCCACGTGTTTTGATCCATCTGAAATACCTAATAGTGGCGAAAAGAGCATAGAAATATTTAGCATGCATACTAACATTGCTTTACATGAATGAATCCAGAAATAATACCAACACCTTAACCGCATTGAATATGTAAGAATATATGCTTGAAATCTGAAAATTGTCACTGTAGATAAACAAATAACAAGGATACAAATGACATTGATATTGGATAACACATCTAAAGTCTAGAAGTATATATAGAGTCATACTTATATCAAATCCAACTAACATCAGCTTTATGCCCAAAAAGATGAATCTGTACTAGTCAATCAGTAGGGATGATAATACTATAAAGAAACTCCTAGATCTGCCCTGGGATATGTTGCCCATGTGTTCCCTCTTGGGTCAACACCTGGATCTTTACCCCGATGGAGTGACCTAAATCCCATCTTCCTGACGCGCACTCAGTGGTGATTGACTACTGAACGACGCCAATCCCACCATGGATATCACAGGCTTAGGACTGGGCCACCGGAGGTCTCCTATCCACACGTCCCTCTGAATTGCTTCTCTATCAGCCATCTTAGGTGATCGAAAACTGGTGAGAGAGCTCTTTGTTCTTTCAAAAGCTCCCCACAGACGGCGCCAAATGATGTGCCGAAACCCTGAGTCAAGATTGAACCACATGAATCTTAACTCCGATCTGCCTGAGCTTCTCGAAGTTACCTACAAAAAGGCCGGGAGGGACTCTCGGCGTTAGCACTCTGACGCCCAAGTTAGTACATGAGAAGAAGATGATAAATGTTGTGTAATCAAGAGCTATATGTAATGTATGTTGAATGTAGAGTTGTGTTTGGGTGTACCTCAACCCCTTTTATAGGGACATACCTGTCCGAAATAGCCTGCCGAACTGCCCGAGTTTGATTTTATTTGCTTAGTGCATCTCTTTATTCTAATCATGTCCTAGTCACCATTAGATTATCTTTTATCCTCATAAGTTTCATTTTTATAACCTCAGTGGTAATATCCATTAGGTCGTGCTCATTCTTTGGGTCGTTTGTTCATCAACTCGGCCATCGAGGTCGAGCTCCTTAGTTGTTTAGGTCGTTTGGGATATCCCACGTCGTCCTAGGGTAAGGTCTTTCGGGAGTCCTTTGTGTCATTCTGGTATTCGTACTTCACGACCTCTGGGTCATCTTAATAAGTCGTCCAACCATCAGATCGAGCTCCTCAAACTTGTAGTAATTTTGGTTGGCACACCTTTTGGTTACCCTTCTATTACATGCTCAAAGGAAATCGAAGTGAAAAGCTTGAAACTTGAATAATAATGGAAACATCAAAAGTCGAGTCTTGGAGCTCCCAAAAGTGACATTTCAAAATAATAGAGAGAAATGAAAAATCTAAGAGAAATAATTAAAAATAAAAATACTAGAATGAGAAAAGTTATTCCAAAATGCAAAAGAATAAATGTATTTATACTCTAAGAAAAAAACACACACTTAGACACACATACACAATAGTAAAAATTCGCACTCGCGAGGCAGCTAAACTGCTCAGTGGTTTGCGGACTGCTGGTGGAACACTCACGACGCACCAGGCTTCTTCGCTAGGGCAAGGGTGATGCATCTCGGCGACAGGCGAATAATGGCCATTGGTGACAGCAGGCATGGCTCTCGGCAACACATGCAGAGCTCTCGGCGAAGATGGACGTGGCTCTTGGCAATAGGTGACACTCACGAGATGGCGGGCTGGTTTGCCAACCCGCGAGTCTTTAGCTCTCGGCGACGGTACAACAGTACAAGCCGACAGGATGGTTCGCCAACCCATGAGTCTCTGACTCTCAGCGACGTGTGCGGGCGACCCTAGACGACCTCTCTCGGCAATAGAAGAACGACCTTGGCAATGGTGTCTCTTTGTGATGCATGGGTGGCGGTATGCATGTTCTGGGCGAAGAGAGACAGGTCCTCAGCCGCAGGGCACGGGTCCTCGATAGCAGCTCATGTTTCGTAGAGCAACAATAGAAATTTCTCAGGCAATACTCAATATACTAGAAATCAGATGGAGAACTGTGACAATGCTCGGATATGGAAAAAAATGGTAAGCACCCGGTTACAACTCTTACGCTCGGGACTCGACCCGATTTATCCTCTTTGATTTTTCAAATGAATGGACCTAAAGATCACTAAAAGACACGGAAAAGTATTTCAAAGCACAAAAACACAATACGAAAGTTAAATTACATGAAACAAACTAAGAATGGAGCGTTTAACTAAGAAAATGAACCCAAAAACAAATCTATTCAACACATAAAATACACAAAAATAAACACAAAAACATACAAAGCGCATAGCAAGCCTCGTGCACCTCCCTCAACACATACTTTCCATCCTGGTCGGAGACACAACAAAGAAGTAGCCCTACACAGGACTGATTGTATAATAACCCATCCTATGGAAAAAAACCTTAGGGCTCTCCTCGCAATCGGATCACCCCTGATGTCCTTACCTTACTTAGAATTATGTAGCAATTTAACCAATGACTACCTTCAATCCTCTTGTTCCTCGATCTCCATAACATGACCCAATGAACTGGAGCTCATCTCTAGTAACGCCACTGATCTGGACTTGCAGTCCACCAAGGATAATGCGACCTTTGACAAAAGGTTTACTCTGTTGTATTCTCCTCTTAGTATATGCACCAGCTCCCAAGTTGAGATCCTTTCAATAGAGACTGTACCTCAACTAGGTACTTCCGATCATGCCCTCTCTTTGACCTCATATTTTCAACCTTTATATGAACCTTCTAGAAATGTCTCTCTGCCCCGACTCGACTCCATAATCAATATTTAGCAAACATCTCCTACTTTAGCTATGTCACTTTATCATAAGTAAAAAGACCAAATTACTGTGGTCAAGGGTAAAAAAAGTCGAGGTCGTATGCTACCTGGTGAACCTCGTCAAACCAAAACCCTTGACCGCCTACTCAAATGACCAAATTACTTGCCTCCTTCATGAGTACGAACTCCCCCGATCTTGGGACTTCCAGGCTCCCAAGGTCGACGAACCTTTCGACCAGCCTTCTTCGTAGACCAAATCCAAGCCGACCTCAAATTCCCAGGCTCCCAAAGTCGACGAACCTTTCGACTAGCCTTCTTCATAGACCAAATCCAAGCCGACCTCAAATTCCCTCTCCGAGATGACCTTATAGAACTTAGCAAACCTTATAAGATCCCATTGAAGTATTTTACCCACAACTCGATCTGTATCATGGTCGGGTTCACAATCCCTAGTTGGTGTCGTCTTTGATCAAACTGCAGAAAGGCTCCTACTACAACTCTTCCCGTAATAAACCAATTTTCTAAGTTAGATCCCTTACAAGGTCTCGGCATGGAAAACCAAGTATTTCTTCATCCGACCTCCACCAAACACTTTTGAATTTTCTCCCGAATGGCTCGACAATCTCCTCGGCCATCTTAACAAGTCCAAACCTTTCAAAAACTATGACAAGCTAATCTGTGATTGGAAATTTTTCCCCTTCAATACCATCAAACTCACTAATAACCAATTTCACTGCGGATTAGCATCCTGCAAGACCCCTCCCATCACCGACCCAAGTAGTCTTCTTTTATATATATTTCATTTTTATTAATTTGTGTTCAACCTCATACGATCTTGATCTATTACTCACTTTGTTAGCTATTTATGTAGATCTTTCTTCAACTCGTTGGATGTCGAGCCCTCCTTCTGCTCCAAGGAGGTCAAGGCCACGACTGTGCAGCCGTCCTTCTTCAAGGTACTGCAACTCAAGCCTCTGGGATAAAAGGAGCTGACCCCCAAGCTTCCTGAGTAGACCAACCAGGTCATTCGAAGCAACTTGTCCATGAACGAAAAGAAGGCATTGCGTGGACTGGAGATTCCAAAGGTAAGTTTTCTATTGTTTCTGCTTACTCTCAGTCTATTTTGAAGAAGGTTTTAGCTTTGGACTGTTCTCAAAGTAGTGCTACTGTAAAGAGTGATAAAAATGCTAGTATGAGATGTTGAGGGTTGCATGTGAAGTTGAAGTTAAGACATTTCCTCTGAAAATGTATCACCAACACTCTTCCTATCCGGGTTAACTTGAAAAAGAGGGGGGTTGATGTGGATTGTGTTTGTCCTTGCTGTGGGGCTATGGCTGAGGATGTGTGGCATCTTTTCTT
>BKCP01008070.1:724885-774451 GCA_008636005.1 Striga asiatica | reverse complement strand
ACAGAGCTCAATTAGTGTGGAAGGTATCCCATGTGACTTGGGATACTTCTAACTCTTCAACTTATGATTTTAGAAGTTGGTGGTGGTGGTTAGCTGATTAGATCATTCTTTGGTTACTGAGGCGAATTCAACTCTCGACGTATATTATGCGGTAGCTCTGGAAGGCACAGAACATCTTGGTCTTTTATCGGGTGTGGTTGCCAGAAAGATTGATTTTTCAAGAGGCTTTAAGGGAGAGTCTGAGTTCCAGGAGTTGTGTTGTTAGCTCTTTTGGGTGGGCTTTATCGGGACTAGGTTCTAACGTTCAATGGGCTTGACCCCTTCCCGTGTGATTTTTCTCTGTTGGTTGTTTGGTAGGTTAGTGCTGTTGCTGGTTGTTAGTTCTGGCTTGTTGTTGTTGTCCTTTGTATTCTGGAGGTCTCAAATCTTTGTATATGCCTTTGATTTACTAGTGTTGTTTTTTCTCTAGATCACCGTTGTTGTGGTGCTCCCTTTAGTTTGTTTTGTAAGGGTTTGTTTGCCTTCCGATTGTAAAACCTTTAATTTGCTTTATAAGTATCTCTATTGTTTGAAAAAAAATACTCTCTCCTGTTTTTTATAGATGTCGTTCTGCGTTAAAAGATCAATAGTTAAATACATGTCGTTTTAGATTTTTTATTCACATTTTTTCGTATTTACCCTCATATATCTCTCCATAATAAACGTCTCTCCATATCCCGTCCCCATATATCTGTCCATATTCAACGTCTCTCCATATCCCATCTTCATCTTTACCAAGAACATAATCTCTATTCCCATGGCTATCAATAATTTTTATCTCACTTTATATCTTTATATTCTTTTCCAATCCATCTTCCACAATTTGTGTGTGCCTCTTTTAATCTAAATTTTTTCTAAGCCTTTGATTCTGATTCCATTGTTTTTCTCTGTATTTTTTTTCTCTTACGATTTATGGATTCGAAAGGTTATGATTCTTCAAAATTGAATTCAGAAATTCACTTTGCTAAATTTGTTCAATCTCACAAAATTCTTGTGGATGAATTCCTTCAACTATTGGAGAAGTCAAAGGCAAGTTTAGATGATGCCTATTCAATCGTTTTGCAAATTAGTGATTCGACAGAGTCATTTAAGATGTATGTGTCTAATTCGGATGTTGAAGATGATGTTCATCAATGTTCTCACCCCAATCACTTTGCAGCTGGAACAGAAGGTAAAAGCGCCTCAATGGTTGAGGAGAAGCCTGTTGTTGGTTGAAGATTTTTGTGCCAAGTCTGTTTACCGAAAAGCTCCCGGCTAATGTGGCAGATTTGCTTTGAGCGAAGTGTCTTGTTAGTCTATGTTTTTTTTGCTCGAGTAATCTATTGTTATTGTGACAACACCTTTTTTTTTTCTAAAAATTGGGAGGAGTGACTTCTGTAATGAGACATACTGTAGAGGTTATTTAGGGATTTTGTTGGTGTCTCGTAATTTTAATTTAGTCGATGGTGTGTTAGCTCATGGGAGTTTTTATGTCGAGAAGTTTTAATGTTATGTGTTGGCGGCGAGAAGTTTGAGATAATGAGGTCGATGAGAAAGAGTTCAAGTCGAATATTTAAAGCTTTCTTTGGATGACAATGCTTTTTCCAGGTATATATGCTTTTAATTTCCAATCTTATCCCCTGTGCATGTACAACCTACATTTACATAGAATATGTAATATTCCATTCAGTAATTAATAAAAGTAATTATTTCATTTCTAAGTTAGAACTATTTTACTTTTATTAATAATGATCTTTTATATTTCCAAGCCTTAATAAATCTCTTAGAATTTTATTTTTCATTATAAGGTCAAGATCAATCCATTAATTTGGAAGTAAAATTAAGCAAAGGTTGGACTTATAAGTAAATTAAGCTCGGTTCAAGTTAACCGTGCCGAGAAATCCTAATTTATAGTCGAGCCTTAGTATTAAATACTTAGAATTTTTCTAAGTGTTTAAATTCATCAAGTTGATGTAATGACCAGTTCAGTTAGAAACGATTCAGTTGGCTCGACATTAAAGTTAAATCGGAATCGTTTTCATTAAATTGAGTTAGTCGAGTAAATGTTATAAATTGCCTAAGTATTTTATGTGACTTATATGATTTGATTGATAAGTTATAAGGATTAAGTAGAAGTTATTTAGACAAGAAGGTCTATTTATATTATTAAGAGTATATTCAAAAATTATATTCGCAAGTTTCGAGTTTTTTCGATGTTCGGTTGTAGTCGATAATTAAGTCCGATTTCGTTTCCGAAAAATTTATTTTCTTATATTTTTTACAAGTTTCAAGATCATTAATAAGAGTTAAAAATTTTCAGCATAAAAAGGAAAAAGGCCAAAAGCAAAAGATGGAAATCTAAAATTTTTAGAATTTTCGATTTTTCGGTAACCGTTCATTTTAAGTCAGAATCCGGTTCTGTAAATTGGAAATTTTTCATTAAGTCACGAATTTTATCATGGAAATCAGATTAGGATCACATGATGGGCCTTTCTAAGTATTGACTATAGATTTGTTATGTTTACAAGTTATGATTTCCATTCTTTATCTTTATTTATTTTTATAAAATTTTTCTAAGTATTTTTAAGGGATAAATGAGCCATTTTAGCTTAATTTCGAGGCATGGTCAAAGGGAGAAGGTTTGTCTTGATATATGCAAGATAAATCATGCATTACAAGTACTTATCAAGGCTTAATCATCTTTGTGCAAGATTTTAGAAAAACATTAATGATAAGGGGCCTATGGTGTTTATTATGATGGAGTGTTGATGTAAAGAAGGTGATGTTGTCTCCTTTGCTACCCTATATAAAGGAGCATCAGCATAGGCTCGAAATTCACATCATAATAAGCAAAGTCTTAGCTATAGAGGGTAAGAAAGAGAGATAAATCGAGAGAAATCTTGACGAAGATAAGTTGAGATCAACTTCCGAAGTTTCATTTTCAAATTTCTTGAAGAAGGTTAGATGCTACCTGTTTATCATATGTTATAGTTTATATTAAGTGAATATTGATGTAATTTCATGCCATATATATATATTCAATTTTTAAAGAAATTTTAAGCATGAAAAAAAAATGATAAGTTGTTTGCAGCACAATCACATGTTATATATGTACTGTTTTGATTTGAATTTGAGCATGATATGCATAACCTGGCATGTTAAACTTATTATGGATATTTCTTGTGTAAGTGCTGAGTATATAGGTGAAAGAATTATGTCATTTGACATAGTATAGCTTGAGTTATAAATTTTTGAAGTTAAGCATGCAAGTTGAATTTTATGTTCTTTATTTCAGCTGTGACTTTAAAATTGTAATAACTCGATATATACGCATGATAAAATTATGAAATTTTTACTTCATGCTTATATACGGGTTAAGAACATGACTACCAAATTTCATGATTTTATGTTGAGAAATGAACGAGTTAAAATATTTATATGTCATACATGTCAAGATGATTTTATATGCAAGAGTATTCAGTACATGGTTGAGTTTTTAAAATGGAATTTTTAGAAAAGATTCTTATATGAGTGATGAGCAATTTGACCAAGTTTCAGCTCAATATGTTGAGTATGTGATTTTATAAAAAATTTTCAAGTCTAGTATATCAATATCATAATTTATGGTTATGATAAAAACTTGTATTGAATAAGCATCAAGTTTGAGATTTTAATATCAAGCAAGTTTAAGACAAGTTTGATAGATTAAAAATCCGTATAAATCATGTATATGATATTGGTAAAAGTTGAGCATGTTTTGAGTTTATGTATTCAATTAAGTCTAATGTGAAATTTAATTTATTTTCACATACGAGTTATTTAAGTGACATGCGAGTATAAGCCAATATCTAAGATTTTGAAAGATATGATTTATATGGGTTAAGTATTTGACCTTGAGTAAAAGTTTAAGAAAAGTTTGGTTTTTCAATGATTTAGTATTCATTTGAGCAATAGCATGTTTAATGAATATCTTTAAGATTCAGATAAGTTATCTGGTAGAGTTAAGAATCCCAGCATCTTATTGAGTATACGAGCATAGTACTTAGTATATTTGTTTATATTTTTATGTAGCTTGAGGAGTTAGCTACCAAATAACAACACTTACGCTTTTCAAAGTTTCAAAAGAAGAAAGGTGGGGACCCAGACTGGGTATTACATTGAGTATAATATTGATATCATGTCCGAGCTATGTATACAGTTTAAGTTTATACGCTTGGGATGAGTAGGCATTCAGTTGCCTTAGAGTATATCCTAAGTTCTGATGGAGGCCCTTAGTTGCCTTGAGAAATATCCATCAGATTGTGCACAAGTATCCGATCAGATATCGGCCAGATTCAGTTTCAGTTACTGGAAAAAATTTCCAGTCCAGTTATATACCAACGATCATGATATTGTATTATTATTGTTGTTTACTTTAGTATGGGTGTTTTCGGGGTACAAAAGGATCAGTACTCACCCCCATTGTGTTTTTCAGGTAATAGGGTCGGGCCGGAGGTGTGAGCTCAAGAATTGGTGGTGGTGGTCGTGCACTTCTTTAAATGGACATTTATTATGAACTTGATATGTCTGTATAATTATTCACGTTTTTAAGTATTGCCGCTACGCATATTGAGACTTGAACTTGCATTCTAATAAATTTCAGATTTTAAGTTTTTATCATTTCAGAAGTATGAATATGATATAGTTAAATGCAAGTTTAATTAAATCTGTTTTCTTTATGTCTAAAGAAGTATTAGACAAAGTTTAAAGATAAACGGATTTCCAGAAAAGATAAGTTTGAGTAGCATCCAGAGTTAGTCGCAAAAGATTTCGAAAGAGTTATAAGTATTTTCGAAGTAAAAGTTGCGAAAAATTTACTCTGATGAGCGGGGTGTTACAGGTGGTATCAGAGCTAGAGTATGTGCTCTGTATACTAAAAGTTTAAGTTCAGAAAACAGTTTCAGGAAAACCGATCCCACCACACTCACACCTCGCCGACTACCAGGTAAGTGTTGATTAAAAGTTTTATGAAAGTTTTTATATAAGCAAATTACTAAGTCTATGCTCAATAGGATTCGGATATCCAAATTTTAGAAATCAGAAAAGATGTTCAATCAAAGATTTTAAGAAATACCATATTACTCCCTATTAGATTTGAGAAATTTAAAATTTTCGAGTTAATAAATAACTCGTATAGAAATAATGGCTTATCTTGAAATTATTCCAAAGTGTGCTAAAGTTTATCATGGGATTAATAATCCAGATGGCACGAAGAGTGAATCAATGTCAAAGAGAGATGACCTCAGCAGAAGTAGTTGCCCAGTTTCGTGGCTACAATGCTGAGAAGTTTTCTGGACAAGGAGATCCTCGTCTAGTGGAAGAATGGATCCAAGGTCTGGAGACAATCTTTGAGATTACTGAGTGTTCGGAGAAACATCGCATTCTCTGTGCTCAGTTGCCAATGACTGGAGATGCTCGTCTCTGGTGGAATTCTTACTGGGGCATGCGTCCTGGTGAGAAAGAGAATCTCACTTGGGCCCAGTTCAAAGAGATGATGAATGATAAGTACTATCCTGACTACTATAAGGCTGAGATGGAACGCCAATTCCTGGCGCTAGTTCAGGGAAATCGTTCAATAGATGAGTATGAACGAGAATTTACTAGGTTGGGATCCTTTGCTCCCAATCTAATGGAGACGGAGGCAAAGAAGGCGAGACGTTTCCGAGATGGCCTGCTACCCTCGATCCGTCATCATGTCGCCGGACACAATATTCAGAATTATGCTGATATTGTGGCCAAGGCTCATGAGATCGAGGCTAGTTTCAAGAGGGGAGATAATCAAGTTATGGTACAACCAATATCACAAGTTCCAGCAGTACCACCAGCTCAGTTGGTACCTGTTCAGCAAGAAAAGAATGGGAAGAACAAGAGAAAGTGGAAAGGTCACAAGAATGACCGCAAAAGTAAGCAGAAGCAGCAAGGTTATCAGGTTCCAGCCTGTGCCAACTGTGGAAAGCATCACAGAGGAGAATGTCTAGCTGGACAAAATGTATGCTACCATTGCCGAAAGCCTGGGCATGGCATGAAGTTTTGTCCAGATAGGCAGCAGCCGCAACTTCAGGGGCAACCTCAGCAGCAGAGGGGAGGAGGACAACAAGCCCAGGTCTATGCTATTAATCAAGCTGAAGCTGAGCAGAACCCAGGTACCATGTCTGGGTTGATTATTTTAAATGAAATGCCTATTTTTGCATTATTCGATACTGGAGCAACACATTCATTTGTGTCTAAGAGATGTATAGACGCAATTGGAGTTAAGATTATTAACACTATTGACCCTCTTGAGGTAAGTTTAGCCCCAGGAAGGAAAATAGAGACAAGCTCTAAGGTAGAGAACCTTAGTGTTAATATTGGAGGAAAAATCTTGAGATTAGAGGCGTATATTATTGAAATGAGGGATTTCGATCTCATAATTGGAATGGATTGGTTAACGAATTATCGAGCTGATATTCGTTGCCATGAGAGAGAGGTAATTCTTTATCTTTCAGAAGGTAATCAAATTACTTTCTATGGTGCAAAGACAAGAACCCTACCACGTGTAATCTCTATGCTAGAGGCGAGAAAAATTCTACAAATGGAGGACTGCCAAGGATACCTGGTGAGCATTGTTGAAGATGATTCAAAAGCACAAAAACCTCACGATATTCCAATTGTTCGTGAGTTTGTGGATGTGTTTCTGAATCAATTACCCAGAGGACCACCCAACAGACAAGTGGAGTTCACAATTGATCTTGTTCCAGGAGCAGCACCAGTGTCGAAGGCCCCATATAGAATGGCACCGAAGGAGTTACAAGAGTTGAAGACTCAAATCCAGGAGTTGTTGAAGCTTGGTTTCATCAGACCGAGTGTTTCCCCTTGGGGAGCACCTGTTCTATTTGTCAAGAAGAAGGACAGATCCATGAGGATGTGTATCGATTATCGGGATTTAAATCGATTAACGATAAATAACAAGTATCCACTCCCAAGGATAGATAATTTGTTCGATCAGTTGAGAGGAGCTTGCGTATTTTCTAAGATAGATTTACGTTCAGGCTATCATCAACTGAAGATTAAAGAATCTGACGTAGCCAAGACTGCATTTCGAACAAGATATGGACATTATGAGTTCGTGGTTATGCCATTTGGAGTAACCAATGCACAAGCGGTGTTCATGGATTTAATGAACCGTGTATTCCATAAGTATTTAGATCAATTTGTTATCGTCTTTATTGATGATATTTTGGTCTATTCCAATAGTATGGAAGAACATGAGCAACATCTAAGGGTTGTTCTTGGTACCCTTAGACGAGAGAAGTTATATGCCAAGTTCTCAAAGTGTGAGTTTTGGCTAAAGAAAGTGGCGTTTTAAGGCCATATTATCACAGAAAGAGGCATAGAAGTTGATCCTACAAAGATTGCAGCAGTTCAGAACTGGTCAGTACCTAAGAATTCGTCGGAGGTTCGTAGTTTTCTCAGATTGGCAGGTTATTATCGTAGATTTATCGAGGGGTTTTCGAAGATTGCTCTCCCTTTGACAAATCTAACGAGAAAATCTGTGAAGTTTGAATGGACAAATCGTTGTGAAGAGAGTTTCCAAAAGCTTAAGAAGAAGCTTACCACGACTCCAGTACTGATTATCCCAGATCCTACTAGAAATTTCACTATCTATAGTGATGCTTCAAAGCAGGGTCTTGGATGTGTACTTATGCAAGATGGTCAAGTTGTTGCATATGCTTCGCGACAATTGAAGCCTCATGAGCGGAATTATCCAACTCATGATCTAGAATTGGCAGCAGTAGTTCATGCACTCAAGATTTGGAGGCATTATCTGTATGGTGGCCGGTGTGAAATATTCACTGATCACAAGAGTTTGCAATATATCTTCACACAGAAAGAGCTCAACATGCGCCAAAGAAGATGGCTAGAGCTTGTGAAAGATTATGATTGCACTATTCAATATCGTCCGGGAAAAGCGAATGTTGTAGCTGATGCCCTAAGTCGTAAGGTGAAGGGTGAATTGTCTTGTTGTATCAGAAGCAACTCATTAAAGAGTTCGCCCAGATGCAAATTGAAGTGGTTGAGTCACTTCCTAAAGAGATTACAGGAAGTGTTAACTCGATGAGAATTCAACCTATGTTGAGAGATAGAATCAGGAAGGAGCAAACTTTCGATCAATTCATTCGAAAGATAGAAGAAAAGGTTCATACTGGAGGAGTAGAAGGACTTTTACCGAGGAATAGATGGAGCCTTAGAGTTCAGAGGCAGGATTATTGTGCCGAAAGTCGAGTCCTTGCGAAAGGAAATCTTGACAGAAGCACACAGTGCGCCTTATTTAGCTCACCCTGGAAGCACCAAAATGTATCATGACTTGAAAAAGTCGTTTTGGTGGAAAGGGATGAAAAGAGATGTAGCAGACTTTGTAAAGAAGTGTTTGGTCTGTCAGCAAGTTAAGGCAGAGCACAAGAGTCCATTAGATCTGTTACAACCACTTGAAATTCCAAAGTGGAAATGGGAAGAAGTTACCATGGATTTTGTTACAGGGCTACCTAAGTCATCTAAACAGCATGATGCGATTTGGGTAGTAGTGGACAGATTGACGAAAGTCGCACACTTTATGCCTGTAACAATGACCATGTCAATGGACCAGTTAGCCGAGATTTATACTAGTGGAATCATTCGACTCCATGGAGTGCCTGTTACGATCATATCCGATCGAGATCCCAGATTCACTAGAAGATTTTGGGAGAGTTTGCATGAGGCAATGGGCACACAATTGAAGTTTAGTTCGGCTTATCATCCAGAGACAGATGGCCAGTCAGAAAGGACTATTCAGATGCTCGAGGATATGCTCAGAGCTTGTATTCTGGATAGAGGTGCCAAGTGGGAGAAGTGGTTACCATAGTAGAGTTTGCTTACAATAATTGTTACCACACATCAATTCATATGGATCCGTATGAAGCACTTTATGGCCGTAAGTGTCGTTCGCCTCTTTATTGGGATGATGTTGGAGAGAGACGAGTCCTTGGTCCGAAGATGATAGAAGAGACAGTTGAGCAAGTAGCCTGGATTCGAGAAAGGCTAAAGACTGCTCAGAGTCGTCAAAAGTCTTCAGCCGATAAGCACAGAAGGGAGATGCAGTTTGAAGTTGGAGATAAAGTATTCTTGAAAGTTCGACCGATGCGAAGTGTCGTTCGTTTCGGGAAGAGAGGCAAGTTGCATCCTCGTTATATAGGTCCATTTGAAGTTCTGGAGCGAGTTGGAGAAGTATCTTATCGCTTAGCTTTACCTCCCGAGTTGTCAAGTGTGCATAATGTTTTTCACGTATCGATGTTACCTGCATACGTGTGCGATCCAGAGCATGTGCTTCAGCACAATGAAATTCAGATTCAGCCTGATTTAATTTATGAGGAGCAGCCAGTAGCAGTTTTGGACCGAAAGGTTCATCGGCTCAGGAATTGAGATATTCCCCTTGTTCGTATTAGATGGAATCGCCACGGAGAGTCAAATGCCACTTGGGAGCGGGAGGCTGATATTAGAGCTCGTTTTCCAGATTTTGAGTTTTGATATGTACTCAGAAGGTATGTATCTCAGTTTTAGTATTTCCGAGGGCGGAAATAGTTTTAAGGGGGGTAGATTGTAATATCCCATTCAGTAATTAATAAAAGTAATTATTTCAGTTCTAAGCTAGAACTATTTTACTTTTATTAATAATGATCTTTTATACTTCCATGCCTTAATAAATCTCTTAGAATTTTATTTTTCATTATAAGGTCAAGATCAATCCATTAATTTGGAAGTAAAATTAAGCAAAGGTTGGCCTTATAAGTAAATTAAGCTCGGTTCAAGTTAACCGTGCCGAGAAATCCTAATTTATAGTCGAGCCTTAGTATTAAATACTTAGAATTTTTCTAAGTGTTTAAATTCATCAAGTTGATGTAATGACTAGTTCAGTTAGAAACGATTCAGTTGGCTCGACATTAAAGTTAAATCGGAATCGTTTTCATTAAATTGAGTTAGCCGAGTAAATGTTATAAATTGCCTAAGTATTTTATTTGACTTATATGATTTGATTGATAAGTTATAAGGATTAAGTAGAAGTTATTTAGACAAGAAGGTCTATTTATATTATTAAGAGTATATTCAAAAATTATATTCGCAAGTTTCGAGTTTTTTCGATGTTCGGTTGTAGTCGATAATTAAGTCCGATTTCGTTTCCGAAAAATTTATTTTCTTGTATTTTTTACAAGTTTCAAGATCATTAATAAGAGTTAAAAATTTTCAGCATAAAAAGGAAAAAGGCCAAAAGCAAAAGATGAAAATATGAAATTTTTAGAATTTTCGATTTTTCGGTAACCGTTCATTTTAAGTCAGAATCCGGTTCTGTAAATTGGAAATTTTTCATTAAGTCACGAATTTTATCATGGAAATCAGATTAGGATCACATGATGGGCCTTTCTAAGTATTGACTATAGATTTGTTATGTTTACAAGTTATGATTTCCATTCTTTATCTTTATCTATTTTTATAAAATTTTTCTAAGTATTTTTTAAGGGATAAATGAGCCATTTTTAGCTTAATTTCGAGGCATGGTCAAAGGGAGAAGGTTTGTCTAGATATATGCAAGATAAATCATGCATTACAAGTACTTGTCAAGGCTTAATCATCTTTGTGCAAGATTTTAGAAAAACATTAATGATAAGGGGCCTATGGTGTTTATTATGATGGAGTGTTGATGTAAAGAAGGTGATGTTGTCTCCTTTGCTACCCTATATAAAGGAGCATCAACATAGGCTCGAAATTCACATCATAATAAGCAAATTCTTAGCTATAGAGGGTAAGAAAGAGAGATAAATCGAGAGAAATCTTGACGAAGATAAGTTGAGATCAACTTCCGAAGTTTCATTTTCAAATTTCTTGAAGAAGGTTAGATGCTACCTTTTTATCATATGTTATAGTTTATATTAAGTGAATATTGATGTAATTTCATGCCATATATATATATATTCAATTTTTAAAGAAATTTTAAGCATGAAAAAAAAATGATAAGTCGTTTCCAGCACAATCACATGTTATATATGTACTGTTTTGATTTGAATTTGAGCATGATATGCATAACCTGGCATGTTAAGCTTATTATGGATATTTCTTGTGTAAGTGCTGAGTATATAGGTGAAAGAATTATGTCATTTGACATAGTATAGCTTGAGTTATAAATTTTTGAAGTTAAGCATGCAAGTTGAATTTTATGTTCTTTATTTCAGCTGTGACTTTAAAATTGTAATAACTCGATATATACGCATGATAAAATTATGAAATTTTTACGACATTCTTATATATGGGTTAAGAATATGACTACCAAATTTCATGATTTTATGTTGAGAAATGAACGAGTTAAAATATTTATATGTCATACATGTCAAGATGATTTTATATGCAAGAGTATTCAGTACATGGTTGATTTTTTAAAATGGAATTTTTAGAAAAAATTCTTATATGAGTGATGAGCAATTTGACCAAGTTTCAGCTCAATATGTTGAGTATGTGATCTTATAAAAAATTTTCAAGTCTAGTATATCAATATCATAATTTATGGTTATGATAAAAACTTGTATTGAATAAGCATAAAGTTTGAGATTTTAATATCAAGCAAGTTTAAGACATGTTTGATAGATTAAAAATCCGTATAAATCATGTATATGATATTTGTAAAAGTTGAGCATGTTTTGAGTTTATGTATTCAATTAAGTCTAATGTGAAATTTAGTTTATTTTCACATACGAGTTATTTAAGTGACATGCGAGTATAAGCCAATATCTAAGATTTTGAAAGATATGATTTATATGGGTTAAGCATTTGACCTTGAGTAAAAGTTTAAGAAAAGTTTGGTTTTTCAATGATTTAGTATTCATTTGAGCAATAGCATGTTTAATGAATATCTTTAAGATTCGGATAAGTTATCTGGTAGAGTTAAGAATCCCAGCATCTTATTGAGTATACGAGCATAGTACTTAGTATATTTGTTTATATTTTTATGTAGCTTGAGGAGCTAGCTACCAAAGAACAACACTTACGCTTTTCAAAGTTTCAAAAGAAGAAAGGTGGGGACCCAGACTGGGTATTACATTGAGTATAATATTGATATCATGTCCGAGGTATGTATACAGTTTAAGTTTATACGCTTGGGATGAGTAGGCATTCAGTTGCCTTAGAGTATATCCTAAGTTCTGATGGAGGCCCTTAGTTGCCTTGAGAAATATCCATCAGATTGTGCATAAGTATCCGATCAGATATCGGCCAGATTCAGTTTCAGTTACTGGAAAAAATTTCCAGTCCAGTTATATACCAACGATCATGATAATGTATTATTATTGTTGTTTACTTTAGTATGGGTGTTTTCGGGGTACAAAAGGATCAGTACTCACCCCCATTGTGTTTTTCAGGTAACAGTGTCGGGCCGGAGGTGTGAGCTCAAGAAGTGGTGGTGGTGGTCGTGCACTTCTTTAAAAGGACATTTATTATGAACTTGATATGTCTGTATAATTATTCACGTTTTTAAGTATTGCCGCTACGCATATTGAGACTTGAACTTGCATTCTAATAAATTTCAGTTTTTAAGTTTTTATCATTTCAGAAGTATGAATATGATATAGTTAAATGCAAGTTTAATTAAATCTGTTATCTTTATGTCTAAAGAAGTATTAGACAAAGTTTAAAGATAAACGGATTTCCAGAAAAGATAAGTTTGAGTAGCATCCCGAGTTAGTCGCAAAAGATTTCGAAAGAGTTATAAGTATTTTCGAAGTAAAAGTTGCGAAAAATTTACTCTGATGAGCGGGGTGTTACAGAATAACTTTATCAGTCAGGGATTTTATTTATGTTCTATTTTTGGAGTTGAAGTGTGGCACACTGTAAGGTGTATTTCATGAATATTGGTGTCAATCAAAATAGAATTATTTGTGTCTTGCTGATAATGCTTAGATAATTAACTTTGGTCTGAAATCAATATGGAAAATTATAGGAGTAATTCTTTTTAATCAAAATATACTGAAATCAGTTAACATAATTAATTCTGGAAAAAAAATATTCTACTACCATAAAAAATAATCCAATATCACAAATTATGAGAGCATCCAAATTTGCTTTACTCTCAAGCAAAACATGAAATATAGCTTGATTCTTTCTGTACAACCAACTTTCTCTTGTTTTTTCTTCATTAGTGTGGATATTTTTCTACTTTTATGAGACGTCATAAAAGTAGGTAACAACCTCGACTATGGTGTGAACTTCAGAGGACTTAGCTCACGAAGGCGGCGCTTCCCTTTTGGAACCCGTCCACGGACGAGTTCAAGCTCCTTCCTCCGACCTCCATCCCACGCCATCCAGATGCTAAGGATTTCGACTTCTGCTATTCTGATTTTGGGTTCAATCCTATCTTTTGAGATTTCAAAGTTGTTAGATTTTTCGATAATGTCTTTGAAAAGGCCAGTACTTGTCATGCCAAGTTGTACTCGCTCAAGTCCGATTCTTGGGAGGATATAACGAACCGCATTCTTCACGACCTCACGCCATGGCCCAATCCTTATGCTTATGTGAATGGAGTCGTCCATTGGACGGCGAGTCCTGCAAACGACATAGACGAAATCCTTTCCTTTGATTTTGCTACTCAACGATTTTTAACTTTACTTTCTGTTTACACGTAAACGATCCGAAAGTGATTTTAACTACAACTAAATATCCCAATATAATCCAAGTTAAACAAATAGAAATTTTCTTATTCTAAACACCCAATCCCAACACTATATCTATATAAATCAACTAGCTCTGTTACAAGAAAAAAAAAAACATATACTATAGCAAAAAGAAAGCAAGAAAAATAAAACACACTAACACACAATGAATGGTGCAAGTATTCAAGAGTGATTCTCAAGCATACGGCCAACTAATCAGAGTACTCTCAATCGACGGCGGTGGAGTTCGAGGCATAATCCCGGGCGTAATCCTTGGTTTTCTCGAATCCGAGCTTCAGAAGCTCGACGGGCCCCATGCTAGGATTGCCGATTATTTTGACGTGGTTGCCGGAACAAGCATCGGAGGCCTCGTCACCGCCATGCTCATGGCTCCCGACCCAGAAAACCGGCCATTGTTCACCGCAAAAGAAGTTAAGGATTTCTACAACATTGCCCCAAGATTTTCCCCCAAAGGAGGTAAAATTATAATTATAGTCAGTTTAAGTTCTAACTTTGAACTCTGCATGAATGTGTGTTTTGTGATTTTTTTTTTTTTTTNCGATTTTCTCGACTTATGAGGTGTGTTTCGTACCAAAGAAGCTTTCGTTTTTTTTTTCTTTTTTTTTCTTGTTATCTTCCCCTGTTATGTGTTCTGTTTTAGTTTGGAATTTTGGTATACTGCATGAGTTCAAGATTTTCTTTTAGGGGAAAAATCGGTCGCGTTTGAATGCGCCACTCTCAGATATATACATCGGGACTTCGGCTGCTCCGACTTATCTACCCGCGCATTACTTCGAAACCGAGGGCTCCTTCGGGAAAACGAGACAGTTCAACCTCATTGATGGTGGTGTTTTCGCTAATAACCCGGTAAGAAAAATAGTATAAAACCAAATTCAAGTCACCTCATCAAATCGAAATAAAAAAAAAAAAACTCTCAAACATTTTATTTATTTATTTATTTATTTGTGTGTGAACCATAAAGAACGAGATGCAAACGAAGCAAAACAGCAGCCTCTTTGCGCACGAGCACGGCCATTTCTTGGTTCCCTCGCTTGGGACCGGCTCGCCTAAGCGTAAGGAGAAATACTATGAGGCGAAGAAAGCAAGAAAGTAGGGCCCACTCGGATGGTTGTTCAGTTGCGGCTCGACTCCTTTGCTCGACGTGCTTACTCGGGACTTGGCAGATTATCACAATCCTGCTGTGTTTCAGGCATTACATTATCAAGAAAATTACCTCAGCGTTCATGTAATGTGTTGGAGATTATTACATGTTTCGTTCGTGTGTTTGTTTGATTTTTTTATTTTTATTTTTTGTGCAATTTATTTTTTATTTTTTTAACGAGTAAGTGTTTTTTCATGCAGGGCGATACGTTGACTGGAGTAGCATCTTCGTTAGACGTGGCGATTGAGAAGAATTTGAGTCGACTCGTGAAAGTCGGGAAATGTTTGCTAAAAAAAGGGTCTCGAGAGTCGATTTGGATACTGGAGTTCTTGTGCCCTCTGGCCAGGGAACAAATGAGGAGGCATTGATTTGGTAAATTGTATAATTCATACTATTTAAGTTTACAGTAACTATAATTTAAAGTCAATATGTATATGGGGTTGATTGATTGATGGTTCTTTTCTACTGTCTGTTCCAACAGGTTAGCAGGCATACTTTCGAAGGAGAAACGGATTCGAGATGCGAAATCGAGGAATGTTCGTCATGAAGGCAGATGAGGAGATGAAATGTACATATGTAGTTTTTATTTAGAGATTTGTTGAATTTGTTACGTTTGTATCTAGTTTTTTTTTTCTTGTTTTCTTTTTTCATGTTGTTGAGCCTCATGGAATTGAGATTGATTCATTGGGGTAAATATCCCTGCACATTATTGTTATTTTTTTTTTTGTTATGTATATATGAATTCAATTTAGTTTCAATTTTCATGAATGATGGTTTATTGTTATTCTCTATCATTTTTGTAATCAGTAATGTGAGCAAATCAGAAGAAATAAACAAGTAATTTGAGTGAATCAGAAGCAAGAAACAATAAGTATGCTATTCAATCCTTCACTGGATAAAATATTGATAACAACTTAACTGCACAATGTTGTTAAATTGAAACTATCACTGGTCAGACTGGACTACTTGAAAGTATATCACATGAAATTCAAACACGAAAAGCAAACATGCTACGAAGATTTGAAACTCACTCTATTTTGTTTCTATTTTGATGGGGCAAAGGAGAAAAAGCAGGGACGAGGTAGCTCAAGTATAATTAAATGTGCCAGATGAATTGTTATGCAACCCTTTACATTCTTTTTAGTAATGGTGGAGAAGAAGTTAAACAATAAAGTGAACATGCAACTAAGTGATCACAGCATACTGCCTACAAAAACCCAAGAGCCAGACTTCGAAGGAATAATGAACACTGAAGCTGAGAAACTCTATTAATTAGTTCAGATATCATATATCAGCAAACAATACAAGACAAATTATTATGTCAAGGTAAAAAAGAGAAAAGAGACATAATCGTCAATTTCGCAAAATGATGCAAGTAGTGATAGTGCATAAAACATTTCAACTTAAAACATACATCTAGAGAACATATCATGAAACCTCGAAGCAACCAGAGAAGGTTAAGTTCGACTACCGCTAGTAACACACACTCGCGCTAAAGAGAGAACAATAAAATAACATCAAAATACATGGAATAATTCATGCATCATACATACCATTGATCGGTAACTCATGGCGAACTTTCACATGTACAAGAATTAGATTACATCATCATCACAGTCAGCTGAAACTTAAAAGAGTGTGTTACTTTTAACTTATAAACACACAAAACATTCAAATATCCTCATACTACAACAACTAATACACTATTTTATATTGATTCGGAGTTCTTATAGAGGACATCTTGTGAGTATTTGCAGATACATCTGAAACAAGATTTTTTTTTTTTTCTTTTTTGACTTGCAAAAGGGACTTATGTAGACAAGAAAAGCACTGATTTGTTAATAAAGGATTAGTAAGGCTTCCAAGTTGTGGTCCGAGGAGCTGGTGAGGCGTCGAGTCTCTAAGACATTGCGATCAACGACTTTATTACTGCCCAAGTCGACAACTCACGTACAACAAAAGAGAGTCCCGACTTTACTCGACCACTCGACTTTAAGACCAAATGAACAACATCAGATGCATAAAAGAACAAGCGACAACAAGAGCAGTAAAAAACATCACATTCCTTTCGACTAGCTTTGCAGAAACCAAAAACAAAAGAACAAAAAGATTGTAACTATGCAGAAAAAAATTCAACTACAAGAACCTATAATTAGATAGTTTGCAGCTACTACTAATCTTTCAACTCTTATTTTTGTACCAAAATGATATTCATAGATAAAATTGGAGAGATAAACGATTCATTATCTAAAATTATAAATCAATTTATCAACCACCTTTCTCTTTCCAGAAAATATACAAACAAACCAATGATTAATGATATAAAACTACTAAATGGAAACAAAAATTTCAAAAGCTAAAGCAATTTCTTTTAAGGAATATAATAGGGAACATATAAATTTCTTGCCATTTGATTCGTCATACATCCTCAAAAAACAAGCATCAAAGACAACTAAAGCTCACAACTCACAACAACAACAAGCATTCAATTATCTTCACAATTGACAATAACAACAAACATCACCAAACTATGGCCAAAGAAACTGCCCCAAAACTGAACATCCTCAAAGAAATTACAGTTTTTAAATACCAAACACAACTAAAGCTCTTCCAATCCACCTCCAATCGAACGGTACCCTACAAGAAAATGAAAACATTATCAATAATAGTGAGTATATGAAGACGAGAAGCAAATGTTAACATTGATTTACCTTGTCGTGCTGCTAACAATTCTCTAGTTGCTTGCACTAAGGTAGACTCACGTGCAATTTGTGTAGAAAGTTCACCTAGTCTTTGAAGCCATTTTTTGTTTATATGAGGAATTTTATATCGATTTCCTCCTCCTAGTTTCATGATCTCTTTCATACATAATTGCAATGTCAACCACACACAATTGAGCTTGATGGGTGAATAGTCAGAGAATGCATTCTCTACCGCACTTACAAGCTCATGGATATTCCTTGTACACATTTTTTGTCGTAGCGACTGTATAGCCCTAATATACCCAAGGTCAAGTATATTCAAATATGGAGAATTAGGGGGCTAACAAATTAATCGAATGTCAAAGCCATTTTGTGAAGCTGCTGCTACAAAATGAGGGTCATTACGAGGGACGTGTGTCCTAGCATTGTCTTTTTTGACATAAATAGTTTTTCCGGAGTTAGGCCATTTCTCAATAATAGTCGGGATAACCTTTTCAATCAAAAACGCTTTCACATTCTCTCTTTTAACAGATGTGATTGCCTTCATCTCCATCGTGCCAGCTTGCCTGTTCCTGCTATTTCTTTGGGCTGATTGCTCTGTCACAAACGCCCAACATCCAACTTTGCCTGAAAATACAACCCTTCCTTCACCATCAAATCTAGGACCAGCCGTGGCTGCTAGAAACATGACTTTTGCAATGTTATTTTTACTTTGGCATGAACGGTGAGGTTCTTCTTCATTGTCGAGCAGGTAATACGTTTGCTCTTTTTTTGTCATGTAAAACCATTTCTCGTCGATGTGCACATAGTTATACATTCCCTTAAACTTTAGCTCGTTCGACGTTGTGCTTTCATCAAGCATCGATAAACAGAACTCTAGTCGTGATGTTTTGTTTTCGTCTTTCAAATGTGGTTTGATGGCACTTGAGTGACGACGTAGAACGCCTCGCTTAAAAAGGTTGTACAATTTGGAACGACTAACTCCTAAAGCATTAGAAAGAGATATAAGTGTTGTTCGTTGATGCCACTCTATTTGTCGAATTCTATTAAATCCACCTCAATTCGTTTACGGCCACAGTTTCGTGCCTTTCTCGATGAAACATCCACATCTGAGCCTGGTGGAGTTCTCTTGTGAATTTTTCATATTCTTTGAACAGTTCTCAGATCCTCAATATTGAACATATCTTTCACGTCTTTTGTTGTATTCTTTTTCAATTTATCATTTACATTTTTTCCAACAAAGCATGGTAAACTATCCACCGTTCAGCGTTAGTTAGGACCCTTTTCTTTCTCCCTTGAGCATTGCCTATTAAAATAGTGGTAACCAAGTTTAACATAGAGAACCAAACAATTTGAAGAAATAACATCAATCAAGCAAAAAATAAAATTAAATAAAATAAATGATACAAGGCCTGGTCTGTTGATTCATTTCTTTCATGCAGGTCCTTAACTAGTTCTTTTCTGATTTAGGAAATCAATATGGTGTTTATTATTGATTTTTTTTTTTTTAGTTGAGATAATATATTTATTCCAGGTTTTATGCAAAACTGATTTCTTGAAGGTTCCACCTCAATTTAAAATGATCTGTACATTAAACTAATTTTTACCCAAGCAAAAACGACAATATATTGATCATTCTTCACGGGCTTCTTCCCTGATTCTAATCCCCTCAGCAGCCGGCGTATGTCCCAGGGTTAACATTTATGCATGTTGTATACAGTTCAAAATATGAATCATATTTTCTGGACCAAAAGAATAAAAAAATAAAAGGAAAAGAAGCACCAGGAAGCCAATAGTTGGTTGTGTTTTGTAAAATCAAGCCTCAAGGTTTTGCTATTAAAGTGAAGAGGTTCAAGGTTTGGAATTTTGAAGTACTGTGATAAGATTTTAATTTTTTGTAAAATAACTCACCTTGTCTCGTTTCCACTGCTTCACCATTGACGCCATCAAACTCTTTTCGACTCGATGTTACATGCCCTTGAAGTACCTCTTCTATGTCTCTATTTCCTTCTCCACCATTAGCTTGCTGGCCAATTACCTCTTCCACAGATGAATCGGACCTAGCTGCGTCATCATCTTCAAAAAACTGATTTAAGTCGAGCTCGATAGCAGGGTATCCAATTTTTGGGTTGTCGTCAACATTTAGGTCGATTATAATGTTTTGTGAAGATCTTGGGACTGCATATTCTACGTCGTAAGGAGGTTCGTTCAAATTGAGCGGAATGAAGGAATGATTGAAGCCATTGGAAATCTTTGTTCATGATGTGAGGGTTAACTAAATTATCCATATTTATAAACATTTGTAGGTGTTGCTTCACAAACTTTGAATGTTGAATATGAATTTTGATTTTACCTCCTTGTTGAAAATTTAGCTCCAAACGAAAAACTTTGTCGAGGTTGTGTATTTTGTGGAGGTTGTGTATTTTGTGGAGCTGTGTATTTTGTGAAGGATGAGGAAGATGAAGAGTCTTTCTTCATTAAAACAACGTAATAAAGCTGAAAAGAAAATAATTAATTAATGTTAATTTCATTAAATAAGGGTAAAACTGGCAAAAAAAGAATTCTTAATCCTTGTGTTTTAACACAAAACGACTTATATAAAAAACAGGAGGGAGTAAAATAAAATACAAAATTGGAATAGAAATCCCAGGTGACAGTGCTCCCAATTTGGAGACATCAAACTAATAATAATAATAATAATAATAATAATAATAATAATAATAATAATAATAATAATAATAATAATAATAATAAACAGAATCGTAATGCTTGGATATAAATTTTTTTGAATTTGATTGAATTTTTTGTGTTGGTATGGTTAATTTTGAAAAATGATATAGTTAGTTGTTAGTGGGATTTTGAGTTTATATTAAAATAATATTTAAATTAAAATAAGTAAAATTGATTTGATGTAAAAGTTTGAGAGATGTGATGTGAAATAATGATTAGTTAAAATTAGATGAATAGTGTATTAAAGTTGATGTAATATGTAAGAAGGCAAAATTGCAATTTAATACACCACCTTTCACAGTTTTGCATTTTAATCACCACCTTTGGGAATTGGCAATTTAATCACGAGCCTTTTCCTTTTTTTTGCAAAACGAACCACAATTCACGGTGCCGTTTATAGAGTGCTGACTTGGAAGTGACGGAAATTTTGAGGGGTTGATGTGGCCATGTTGTGGCATTGACGTGGCTTAGCTAAAAGGTGAATCAAGTTAAAAACCCTAATTCCCTTCTAAACTCCAAAATCCCTAATTTCAAATGTTCGAAAATCCTAAAATTGCAGACGCGAGGAATTGGCGAAGCCCCATCTGAGAAGAAATTTCGTGTGTAATGGACGACAGGTACAGCTCATCCCCTTGTATTATTCCATATGAGATGAAATTGTGGTGTTGTAGGCTATATTTTGGAAACGGAATATGAGAATGCAAATGGCCATTCTTCGAGCCTGTATTTTTTTGTTTTTTTTGTTTCTTGTGTTGCGGATTTAGTAATTGGCATGGGCAACAGATTTGTTGAACCATGATTATTACTTCGAGTTAAATCATGAATTTAATTTAATTTTGATGTTCTGTGACATGTGTTCTCTTTCTTTATAATGTTGCAGTAATTCTTTCGCAATCTATTTCAACTACGGAGGGTACATGGTTAATATTGATGGTTTCTTGGATTTCTTTGGTGATAATATTCACTTAGTTACTGGACTAGACTTGGATAGATTTGGTTTCTTTGATCTGGTAGAAGAGATTGATAAGTTGGGTTGTAAAGAGTGGAATAAGATATTGTACAAGGTTCCAAATTCAGAGGAATACAAATAAATACATGATGACACTGGGGTCATGGAGATGTTGAACCTGTTACCTCCTTCTAAAAAACTTGTTTATATGTATGTATGCTCAGATAGTGAAAAGACAATGCACAGAATGGACAATCATCTAAATGTGCAACAGAAGATGCAGTACAAAGTGTTGCAATCCCTCCAGAGGATGGAAATTTTAATGATGTTGAAGAAAGCTCAAATGATGATGAGTATGTTCCATCTAATGATGAGTCTGATGACTATTCTAGTGAGGATGGACTCTCTGATGATAATTTGGGAACAGATGATGAGGAATACCTTGCTGCAAGGAGGGATAGGGTAATGTATAAGAAATCCAAAAAGGCTGAAGAAACTGAGGAAAGTTCAGTTGTTAGAGACTTAGAGCCTGATTATGAGGATTCTGATGGGTCAGTGAACACTGATTCACCTATTTCTGACCATGGACAGGTTGACGATGATTCTACTGGGGTGTCTAATTCTAAGAAGAAGTTAGTAGTTTATGACCCTAAGTGTGATCACAGTACTCTGAAGTTTGTGTTGGGTATGAGATTTGACAGTGTAATGCAGTTGAAAAATGCAATACGAAAAAATGCAATACACAATGGGTGTAACATTCAATTCATGAGAACTAGTCAAAAGCAAGTTCAAGCAAGGTGTACTGACCCTTGTCCATGGAGATTGTATGGTAGTTTGGTACAATCTGAGGGTAGAGTTGCCATCAAAAGATTAGTGTCAGACCATAATTGTTTTAGGGACATTAGGACCAGACAAGCAACTTCTGAGTGGGTAGCAACTGAGTATTTGGAAAAGTTCAGGAAACAGCCTAGTATAAAGGTCTCAGATATGAAGGAGCTCATTATGGACAAGTTTGGAGTACAACCATCCAAATGGAAGTTGTACAGATGAAAATACAAAGCTCTTGAGATGCTTAGAGGCTCTGAATCAGAACATTATGGGTGCCTCAAAAATTATATTGCTGAGCTGCAGAGGGTGGATAGAAATGGGAGATTTGAACTGCTATTAGAAGAAGGACATGTTTTCAAGGCTTTCTTTATTGGCTTCAGTGCTTTAAGGGAAGGGTTTCTGCAAGGATGTAGGCCAATAATTGGATTTGATGGTTGCTTCCTTAAGACATTTCTGGGTGGTGTGTTGTTTGTGTGTAGTTGGAAAAGATGGGAACAACCAAATATATCCTTTGGCTTGGGCTGTTGTTGACTCAAAGAATGAAGACAACTGGAGGTGGTTCTTGACTATACTGTTTCAAGAGCTTAGAATAGAGGATGGTTTGGGTTGGACATTCATTAGTGACCAACAGAAGGTTAGTACACTTCATGTTTGTTCAGTGTGCATTTATGTTATATTTTTTCTAATTTATGTTCCATTTTCTACTTGTAGGGACTGATTGCAGCTATCAAAGAACTCACACCACATGCTGAGCACAGAAACTTTGCTAGACATGTGTATATGAATTGGAAAAAAAAGTACCCAAGGAAAACATTGAAGGACCTATATTGGAGAATAGTGCACAGCACATACCGGGTAGCCTACAAGGAAGCTGTTGATGAGTTGAATGTGGCTGATCCAGATGCATGTAAGGATTTACTTGACAAAGAAACCTTTAGATTTTGTAAGGCTTTTATTGCAGAGTTACCCAAGTGTGATATGATATTGAACAATGTGTGTGAGACATTTAATAGTACCATTGTAGCTGCTAGAAAAAAACCAATTGTGGAGATGCTTGAGGTCATTAGAACCTATGTTATGGAAAGACACCATGAGAAACTTATGTTGGGTAGTGCTGTGAGTGATGTGCTTTGTCCTAGGATTAGGAAAAAGGTTGAAGAGGCTAAGTACAAAAGTAGATTGTGCCATACTAAGCCTGCTGTGGGTGACAAGTTTCAAGTAGCAATTTCAGAAGATCAGTTTGTAGTTGACTTGAGGGAGATGAGTTGCACCTGTAGAGAGTGGGATATCTCTGGGATTCCTTGTGCCCATGCCTGCTCTGCAATTGTTTATCAGAAAAAAGATGTGGCAACCTTTTTACATCCTTACTTCAGCCTTGAGAGGTATTTAAGGGCCTATTCTTTTTCACTTGAACCTTTGAATGGAAAGAAAATGTGGCCTGAGGCAACCGGGGCAAAAGTGAGACCACCTCCATTCAAAAAAATGCCTGGGAGACCTAAAATGGCAAGAAAAAAAGCCCCTGAAGAGGAGAAGAAGAATGCTACAACCTTGAAACGTTTTGGATTGCAAATGAGATGCCAAAGATGCTTGAAAGTTGGACACAACAAGAGAAGCTGCAAAAATGAAGCTGCACCCAAGCCTCAGAAGCTATATGGTGCATTTTATTTTGTTCAATATTTTGTGTGTGTTAATAAATTATTCACACTTTTATTTGCATTGTTAGGCAAAGAGAGGTAGACCAAGGATACATGCATTGCCTAGTGGGTCTGAGAATGTACTAGTTGTCCCTCCAACACAAGGCAGTGGCCACATAGCTTCACCTCCAACACAGGACTATAGCCACTTAACTGCACCTCCAACACAAGAAACAGGGAGAAAGAGAAAAAATCCAACACAAGAAAATGAAATCCACATAGCTCAAACAATGAAAGATAGAGCACTGGTATATTTAAACTGTTTAAATTGACTTACAAACCGATTCACTATATTCATGTGTATATTTTATTTCAGGCAAAGAAGGGATATGGTGTGTTTGTTTCTAAAGAGACAGGATCGACTTACATGAGGGTTAGCTATTATTTACTTCATCTTAATAGATATGTTGTGTCCATTTCAATTAAGTTGAATGCTAATATATTTGCAGATGTCAAGTGACAAAAGAGTGCGCTTGGTGAACCCTGTTGGTGGTCCTAGTACCAGGAGCCGATCCAAGAACTCTGTTGGTGGTCCTAATACCAGGAGTCGATCCAAGAACTCTGTTGGTGGTCCTAGTACAAAGAGTCCATCCAAGAACTCTGTTGGTAGTCCTAGTACCAGGAGCCGATCAAAGAAAATTCAAGATTGTTCTATTTCAGGCACTCAAGAGAGTGTGGCTAATAAGTAGTTTTGTCTGATTATGGATTGAAGTAGTTGTGGACTTGATTTTGAAACCTAATTTGCATTGGTGAACCTTTTGTTGTACTTGGTTGTGTACTTGGTATTTTGAAGTATAAATTTGTGATAAGAATTCTCTTTGGTGTATGCTGGATATTGGATATTAGTTTGAAGTGAAATATCTATCTTGATATATTGGATATGTTTGAGATTTTGGTATGTTGGATATGTTGGATATTTTGGTGTGTATGTTTTAGGCAGCCATAATTTGCATTTCTTGCTTTTATTTTGGGTTCTTGATATCAGGTTGTCTACATGATTAAAAGGAAATCATGTAGCTATTGTTTAGCAACATGATTTCAGTCTGATAGCATACAACTTCACATAGAATACAACTTGACATAATAGCATCATACAACTTCACATAGCATACAACTTACTTTAGAACTTCAGTCTGCCAATTCCATTACATAATAGTATCATACAAATTCAATCTACCTTTTCCAAAACCAACACATACCTGCCATAAGACAAAACCAACATCTACCAACCATAATAATACAAAACCAACATTTACCAACCATAATACAAAACCAACACTGTCTATTTAAGCATCAGTCTACCATTTCCATTTCCAACTCCATTCCAATACATAGCCACACAAAAAACTAAAACTAACAAAATCAATTTTCTCTCAATCTTCTTTCTCTTGCGTATTGCATGAATGGCCTTCTCCAGCTCTTCATTCTTGTTTTGTAGCTTGCACATGGCATGAATGGTCTTCTCCAAATCTTCATTCTTGTTTTGCAGCCTAAACATTTCATTCTCCTTCAATTCTAGCTGTGCAATGGTCTTCTCCAAATCATCGAGCTTGTTTTGTAGCCTAATAATTTCATTCTCCTTCAATTCTAGCTTCTCAGCAAGCAAACTCTCAGAATATTTTGTGCACTTTAATTGCTCCTCCAACAGATTATTCTGAGACTTCAACTTCAAAAATCTAGCCTTTTGGAATGGAGGTAATTCTTCATCAACCCATTGAAAGAACTTACATTTCTCATCCTAAAGGAAGGCAAACTCTCAGAACTCTCAGAATGAAGGCATAAGAAAATTCTTCATCAATTGCAAAAAAATAAGACACTAAAAGGAAGGCAAACATACTCAAGATCACTGTCTATACAAACTTTTCAGTTAAATTCAGACTTCTAGTTTCAGAGTCAAATCAACAATGCCTTAATTTTCAAATGCCCTAATGTACAAAAATCAATAATTTTAAATGCCCTAATTTTCCGAGTCAAATGCCCTAATTTTCATTTGTAAAATCTTCAAAAATTGTCAAATTCAGGCTTCCAGTTTTAGAGTCAAATCAACAATGCCCCAATTTTCAAATGCCCTAATTTACAAAAATAAACAATTTTAAATGCCCTAATTTTTCGAGTCAAATGTCCTAATTTTCAAATGCAAAATCAACAATATTACAAAAGTCTACCAAATCAAATAGCCCTAATTTTCATTTGTAAAATCTTCAAAAATTGCCAAATTCAATGGTTCGATCTTCCCCAAATAAACATACTCTCATATGCAAGCACATCGAGCCATTATACTATCGAAATCGAAAAAGCTTACATCTTCATTTGGACATCTGTAATATCGCCGTGATGGGTTCTTGTCTGTGTTTGAAGTCAACACATTTGCAATCAATCCATGGAAGCACACTACACGCCGAGTATAGCTCGAATCAGACGATATTGTTGCAGGTGAGTTTGAGAGGATTTAGTTGGGAATTAGGGTTTATGTGGATCGAAAATGAGGAATTTTGCAACAACATTCATGATATATGCTATGTGCGAACGACACCGTTTATTCCAGCATGGCCACATCAACCCCTCAAAATTTCCGTCACTTCCAAGTCAGCACTCTGTAAACGGCACCGTGAATTGTGGTTCGTTTTGCAAAAAAGGAAAAGGCTCGTGATTAAATTGTCAATTCCCAAAGGTGGTGATTAAAATGCAAAACTGTGAAAGGTGGTGTATTAAATTGTAATTTTGCCTATGTAAGAATAATTTATTAATATTATTTAATTATATTGATAATATTGAGAATAGTGAAATTGAGTTGGATTTAAGTTGAAATAAAAGGTTGGTTAAAAATAATTGAACGTTCCCCAAAACAACGGTAACAAAAATTTATAATTTGTCTCGCAGCTGAGGGTGAGGACGATCCCCAATCCGGACCGGTTCAGCTCAAATGCCGATCGAAATGGCGAAAATATCCACCGCCGGAGCCATTTCCGGTGCGCTATCTTTTATCTCTGAGGAAATAGTATAGCCACAATGGAGTTGGGCGAGAAACTGATAACGCATTAATCCTCGAGAGCTGATTTTGTATTCTCTCCCTCCAGATCTCGGTAAAACCTTTTTATCTCAGCATTGCTTCTTCGTTAGTTCGTCTTTGACGTTTTAGGTTACAGTTAATTAGTAATTTTTTGATTTCAACGAACTATTCATATTCTTATGCATGTTGCAGTTGACTAATTTCGTATTTAAACCTGCGGCATGGTCTGCATTGTTTTGTTGATTTGTCTTTGTTCTCCTTTCAAATGTTGAATTTGGTGCAATTTTTCAGTTCTCTTTGTATATTCTTCTTCTTGCATTCATGAATTTGCTCAGCCTCAGACCTGCTGCTCGCAGCTTTTACCCGACTACCATCAATTGTGGTAATCAAAATGGCGCCTTTGGGGTAGGATTATGTCCAAAACCACTCCAACTGCGTCTAAATCCTTTAAAATCATCTGTGAATAATGATTTTAAGCTCTCATTCTTTCACAGTGGTTTGAACAATAGAAAGAAAGTTATTAGTAGATTTCAACATTTTGTGCCATCTGCTTTAGCCGAGACTTCATCGGCCGATGGCCATCAACCGTCTAATCTTGATACCGATAAAAAGCTTGCGGTGGTTGCTTGGTCTGCCACAACTATGTTACTTGCAGTCTCAACTCGCGTGTTGCAGAAACTTGCTCTTGTCCCGATGAAGGAGTACCCATTTTTTCTCGCTCAATTCAACAGTTTCACGTAGGTTCAGAATCTTTATTCTTATAGATTTGATCAATTCTACTTATAATTTTATGAATTTGACTGAGTCTTAATGAGTTTATGCGAAATTGTTGCATATTTGAGTATCATAATATGGTGCTAGCTTTTCTACCTATTTGAGGAGGTGATCCGTATAGTATATTCTAGGGTAGGCCGTTTAATATAAATGAAACTTGCATCCGTTTTTGGAACTTGTCTATGAAAGAGAACCAGGTCATCCATTCAAATATGGGGAAAATATGCCCATTGATATGGATCCTTTGCGATGTAAAAGGGTATGCCATGGGAGACTATTTATTTTGAAGAGAACCTCATTTCTGCACCCAGTATCTCTTTCTTACAAAATGATTATGCCAGTATTCAGTGTGCAGTCTAAGAGAGGTAGCTAAATAGGTATAAGTTCCACACAAAATGTACTTGGAAACTGTAAACTCCATGAATGTCTATCTCAGTTTGAAGGTTTTTAAAAGAATTTATTTACATGTTGCCAATGATCAACTGGAACACGATTTTCCATCTAATGAAAGTTTCCCCGAACCCCACAGAAGAGTCAAAATAAAAATTTTGTTCAGAGTGCTCTCGAGGCAGCAAACCATTTATAGAGATAGATTCGCGCGTGCAAGTGAGACTTATTGTAAATACAAGGTACTTTTAGAATTAGCTTTAAATATCAGGGTCTTCCCTCGCATTCGATTTCAGATTCCATACATATGGCCAAATGGGAACTTTATAATTCAATTACATGAAAGCTAGAACATTAATAAATGATGGTACATAAGGAACTTTCAGTTCAAGTGGGTGAAGATGCTCCAAGTTAATAAGTCGCTTACAATTCTTTATCTCTTCTTATGATCATAGGTATTCAGGTTTGCTAGCTACCAATAGAGAGATGTTGTGGTTGTTACTTGTTTTGGAATGGATATTCCAGTAACTTTTTGCTTTTTTTGCTACAGGTATGTGGCTGTTTATTTTACTGTGCTCTGCCTGAGATATCGTACGGGTATAACAACTGATGAGATGCTAGCCCTCCCAAAATCACCCTTTATTGCGATTGGGTTTCTTGAATCAATTTCTCTTCTATCTGCGATGTATGCTGGAGGTACCATGCTTATCTCTATTCATGTTTTAAGAATCACCATTCAGATAAAATAATCCAAAGACTGAAACTGATTCATTAGATTGTGCTTTACAAACTATAAGTCACTTCGGATTATATTTATTGTTCTCTTGCTCTCTCCTTGTGCTTCGTCTCCTGTTTTCTTTTTATCTACTTCTCTTTTTCTTTTCGAGCCGCGAAGGTAATCCATGAATTAATAGGTGGCAGTAGTCTGAATGCTTCATTTGAGACCAACATAGTAAATCAAAAGCCACAGTTCATTTTATGACTGAAGATAAATCAACCTTTCCTTTCTATGGCATCCTTTTACTGTTAACATGTATCATTTGCAGCCATTCTTCCAGGACCAGCTATACCCTTACTCTACCAGGTCAAGTTTTATTTTTTTTGTTTTTTTAATTTCAATGTATTTTGGACCGTGTTCATTTAAATTCTCTCATAAGCTGTAGGTGTTTGGAATATGCTGTTGATTAATTGTTTTTGTACATCTCGTTTTAGCTTTGAATTGTTTTTCTATTTACTATTTACACTCGCAGTTCTATTATCTGCCATAGTATATCTTACTGGACTATAAATGAATGGATTTATGAATGGCATGTTCATCACTTGCTTTGATACAATATTGTTCTGTTTAGTTGCTCATGCTTTCTACTCATGGCATGTAGGATTGTTTGCTGAGTGGAACTAAAAATGCAAATCATGTTATCAAAGTCCTCCAACGTACCAAATTACCAAGATAAATATCAGTTCATCCAACATTAATTTACGAGTTGTAACCTTGTTACTTATGGATCATCAATAGGAGTTTATTGATGGGCCATTAAATGATGATTAAGTAGGATTATACGAAGTCTTAAATTGATCTAACTAAGTATTTATAGGGTGTGGAAATCCTGTTCATTATTGTTATTTATGATTCATCAGAATCTTAAACATGAGAATCCCATGATGATTTGTAAACAGGGGAAGAGCTTTGATTCAGGGATCATTTTTGTTTAGGATGAGGAGATGAGCAAACATATTGTTGATACTGTTTGCTTATATAATATATTCTCCAAATTATGGTCTTTCAGAAAGGAATGTTTTAGAAACAGATTTTACAGCTACACCCTTTATTAATTTTTTTCATTTCAATATAGATGTCTTGTTAAAGACTTCCAGTTCAAAATGTTCCATGTGGTATAACAACCTTAATCTACAAGAAATGTCAATCTGGTTATACTGTCTTTCTATGTTGTATTTGTGTTCACCTAACAAGTTCGTAAACTTTAAATTGATATTTGTGACCTCTAGTTGCACGCTGGAACTATTCTGACAGAAGTGTCATTGTTTTACGCCACATGTTTATCTTTTAGGGCCTTTATGTTAGTTTTGTGACTGTGGATTATCTGGAGAGTGGATTTAGGATTTGGTTATGCACTGGGCTGTGTTATATGCTTGATTCTTTTCTTTGTTATTTCTCCATCAGATTCTCATACGTCCAGTTGAACATGTTATATTATATTTATTTTATTTTTATTTTTTCTGTTTTAAACGTAAGTAGGGGAAATAAATATTGGCTTGAATACTATCTGGCCTTTGATTTTCATTTCAAGTAGTTGAATACCCATTGTGTTATTTGAGTTGAGTATTATGTGATTCCTATTTTGGAGTTATAATCGGAAAAGGCATGAAAGAAAAATCCTCTTTGGTTGTTTGATACTTGTAGAAGGAAACCATAATCCTCGCTAGTGTGTGCAGACATTCCTGGTGTGGCAGCTGATTTTTTCTAGCTGCTTCTTGGGGAGAAGGTACTCTCTGAACCAGATCTTGGGATGCTTTCTTGTGGCAGCGGGTGTCATAGTGGCTGTTACGAGGTAATACTTCCTTTTTATCATTGTAAGGAGTGATTTTTGCAATGACTTTGCAAATGTGCATTCACAATCGTCTTCCTTTTGCTTGAGACAACATGCTAAACTTATAAATTGAGGTGGGTAATAATGATATCAAATTATCTCTCTTTTATTCCCCGTTATGAATAAGTTCATGGTGGTAATTGTTTCTATGCATCATGATTCATGACTTGAACCAAGTCTTTTCTCAATCTGTTCAATCAAAGAGAGTTATCTTCACGTTGTCATTCCTGAAAACTCTGCCATTTGATCTATGTTGAAGGTAAATTCTAGTTTTTCATTATGAAGAAAAATAAAAAGTTTAGTTACTCCATTCCATGGAACTTCTGTGGTAACCAATTATCTGACTTATCTTCCCGTAGATATCTAGTTTCATATTAAACTTTATGTTCAATCATGTCCTGCTATCTCTTGGGCAGTGGAGGAAACAATGGTCAGATGCTTTCTGGAATTGGACCTTTGTGGCCAATGGTCATGATTGCTTCAAGTGCATTTCAAGCAGGTGCATCTATTGTTAAGGTGATGTCGTGGGTCGTTGTCAAATTGTGTCCTTTACAAATTAGGAAGCTTACTATTAAGAATGCTTGACCTTTGTAGGAATCTGTGTTCGTTGGTGCCAGAACACGTCTTAAGGTGCATACATACAAGCAGTATTTTAAATTGCCTCGCTTTCTGTTTTGCTTATCTGAAACTCATGGTACTGTCCAAGAATTAGTTCACAAGTTGGAGATTGAATAAATCTTCTTTTGATACAGGGAAAACCGTTGGACGTTTTCATTGTTAGTTCCTTTGGATCTGGATTTCAGGTAATGACACGACTTCTGTCCAGACACACACATATATAATTTAGTATTTGTCCATCCAAATACAGAAAATGAATCTCTGGGCTCGAGTTTATCTGCTTTGCTTTTTCAGCAAATTGTTTCTGGTATCTAATTGTCATTTAAGTGACTCAGTCTCATTAGTAGACTTGACCCATGACCATTTAATATTTGCTATAAATATCTTCTATTATGAGACCAGAAATGGCTTACCAAGTCACCTTATAAATCTACTGCCATCCTTTCTTCTTTGAAAAAAAGGTTTATCATATGAAAAATAATGAAGGTGAACCAATTGTAGAAATGGATTGTCATAGTATTTCTACGGGCATTTTTTGGTTGCCAAATATTCCTTTATAATAAATAACCTTGTATAATCTCATATTTTGATTTCTTAAATTCGCTACATGCTGTATTTCTGAACACGTATATTGTCTTTCTGAACTTATAGGCCCTTTTCATACTCCTTCTTTTGCCAATTCTGTCAAACTTGAAGGGCATACCTATATCTGAACTGCCTTCCTACTTCAAAAGTGGTGTTGGTTGCTTCTTGAACATCGGAACCAATACAACAGGTAGGATCTTCATTTGAACGTTTAGATTTGATTCAAGTATATGCTTCAGTTATCTCAGAAATTGCAAAGAACCCCTTGAAGTTTGTGGCGACATCTGAGAAACAAATGTAGATAGGGTATTTGTAGCTTGAAAAGATAACTTGATTTCTTTTCAATTAAGACAATGCAATAATATTTATAATATTCCTCTTATTTTCAGTCCTTGAAAACTGACTGGTTACACCTACAAACTAGTTTTTCATGCTAGCATGAGATGTGTTGGGAAAAATATTTCGAAGTTGGCAATAAATGGTATATGGACATTCTTCAATCCAATAGAGATGAAATTTGTGGGTCTGATGACCTTTTTAAGCATAACGGTATTATTTTCTTCAGGGTGTGATGGAGCTCCACTGCTTCCCCTTCTTTACATAATGTCAAACCTCCTTTTCAACATCTCTATTCTCAATCTTCTCAAAGCCTCAAATGCAATTGTTGCTTCTCTTGCTTCAAGGGCTTCAGGTCTCTCTCTCTCTCTCTCTCTCTCTCTCTCTCTCTCTCTCTCTCTCTCTCTCTCTCTCTCTCTCTCTCTCTCTCTCTCTCTCTCTCTCTCTCTCTCTCTCTCTCTCTCTCTCTCTCTCTCTCTCTCTCTCTCTCTCTCTCTCTCTCTCTCTCTCTCTCTCTCTCTCTCTCTCTCTCTCTCTCTCTCTCTCTCTCTCTCTCTCTCTCTCTCTCTCTCTCTCTCTCTCTCTCTCTCTCTCTCTCTCTCTCTCTCTCTCTCTCTCTCTCTCTCTCTCTCTCTCTCTCTCTCTCTCTCTCTCTCTCTCTCTCTCTCTCTCTCTCTCTCTCTCTCTCTCTCTCTCTCTCTCTCTCTCTCTCTCTCTCTCTCTCTCTCTCTCTCTCTCTCTCTCTCTCTCTCTCACACACACACACACACACACACTCTAACACACACACCCACACCCACACACACTCTAACACACACAGACACACATATACACACCTTAATAATATGTTTTATTTATTTATTCATTTAATAAGTTAATTAATTAATCTTTTGTAGTGCCAATTGCTATTTTGGTTCTTTCCCTCCCACTGCCATACCTTCCTAGAGGTGTAAACTTGAGCCCATCCTTCCTAGTTGGGTCCATGATTCTTATGGCTGGGCTCGTCTTATATAATGCACCCTGGACTCGGAAGCACAAATCCAATATTCTTTGACGTACAACAACTACAAGGAATTGAATGCATGCATTGTATAACTAATTACCACATCAAATAGCTAAATCCGAGAGCCTTGCTTTTGGATCCATTTTGGCCATCATCTTGATTGCAACTTTAGTGAAGAGTCTTTACTCAAACCCCTCAGGCATTTTGGTTGGTGTAAACTGTACTATAGTCAACTCCATGTTTTTAAGTATTCCCAGTCTTTGTTTTCGTCGTCAGATATTTTTGCAATTTCTACCGAATCATTAGTTTATTGATCATGTTAGGTTTCACGAGCGAAATCAGAGGAGTTATTCTTGTTTGGGTGCATGTGCTGGTAAAATGTATCAACCTGTAACCATCTCAATCTCACAAATGAGGTTATGTGCGGGAAGAGGAGAAACATGTGGTGATAATTGTGGCTGATAATTAGATTAGCTCAAGTTTGTTGCACTAGTCTAAGCAAAACTTTGAAGTGGAGAACGAAACCCAATTTGTATAAATTTATATGGGAGCCCATGAGGAATGTAGCTATATTTTATTATTAGTACAATGTCCGTGAACTATATGAGTGTTTTATAAAAAAAAACTATTTGTTCAACAAAAAAAGAAAAAAATTAAATTTCTTATTATAAAATAAAAAAGTTATAAATAATTAGTAAGGAAGTAGTTCTTAAATATTCTTTCGAACTCTAGAAAATATTTTTAGGAAGTATTGTTTGTTTTATTTAATATATATTTGTTTCTATTAAATTAAAAATAATAGTTAATTTATTCGTCAGTTAATATAACGCTCGTGAACAATACAGGTGCGTGAATATTAAATATTTTTATCAAAATAAAGAAGTGAAAAAATTTATGTTATTATAATAGAATGATAAAAAATAAAAAATAAAACTAATAATTAAAAAATAATAAAGTTAATATTTAAAATAATAACCATGTTTTATACTCGATTTGTCGAAATGATAATTTTTTAACCACACACACGCACACGCGCAAACACACACACACACACATGAGCACACACATGCACACACACACACACCCACACACACACACACACACATATATATATATTATTTACAACTCAATAATTTAATTTTAAATTAATTTAATTTTTTTTCAAGTTTGATTATATTGTAATTATATTTGATATTTATACAATTTCCTTCCTTCATCTAATATTTTTAAAATATCTTTAACTTTACAATATTCAAACAATTTAAAATATAATGTGTATGAGATTAAACTTTATGAAATAAAATAATAATTATTTTATTATAATTAATGTTTATTTAGTTTTTTTGTAAGATCATTATAATGTTCACTCTCTATGTAGTCTTTATTTATGTTGAGACATAAATCATAGAATATTTTTTTATATTAATTTGATGTTCATAGTTGGTTTATATATTTTTTTTTCAAATAAAATAACTATTGGTATATTAATACACATAAATTTCTATTACTTTATAAGAAAATTTATAGTTTATTTTGTAATTTAGTTTGATAAATAAATTTAAATTTTCTTTATAAATATATATATCAGTGTTTTGTATTATATATATATATATATATATATATAATATGAATGTCAAATCGAAGATTGTTAAAAGATAATTAATTTGAAATATCATAAAATACAAAAAAAAAAAAATTTAAGAATAAGAAGAATAAACTATAAATAACCAATTTATCAATTAAATAAGAAAAGAAAATGTAATGATGTAGTAAATGGGAACATAAAATAATTTATGGTAACAAATTGTAGAAGAAAATAAGGCAAAAATCAATCATAGTTTTAATATAAATAATAGTCACTAAATTAAATCCAAGACTAATTAATTTTGTACAAAAAATATTAATTTATATCTAAACCTGACTCCAAATTATGATTTTTTGCCATATAGAATTTCGAAACGTGAGAACCTACTTAACGCATTCGGTAATTATATATAAGGATGAAGGATGATTTTATGACATTCATCCACAAGCCGATGAAAACAATCCCAAACTCAATACTATAAAGTAAGAAACTGTAGGCGTTGCACATAACGGTAAAATCTTGCATTGCGACCAAAAAACCATAGGAGGCGATAAATATGCCAAGGTTACCAAGGCTCTTTGGGAAAAAAAACAAGCAGTACCGAATCAAGTTTGGTTATTTTTTTTTTTCGGTTAAATTATCGAACCTAATAATTTCATAGTTGAAAAACATTCCAACTTCCACTTCACCCCCACATTTGCCAGTTTCCATCTCCACCAATCCACAAAATTGTGTAATGACAAAGTGTCTTTGCACTGTAATATAAAATAAACTCTGCAAATTGAAGAATCAACTACGCAGACAAGACATACAACATAGTATAAAGACTAGTCTAGAATAGAAAGAGCAAAAAGGAAAGGAAAGAAAAGAAAAAAAAATAGAGTATCTTATTCACCTTCAACCGGAAGTAGCCTTAGTCCTACCCCAGCAACATAACACGATCTCCAAAGACAATCATCACTTGAATACTTAAGAACTATAACATTTTGTGTTGATCATCCAATAGTTCTTTTTTTTTTTTCTTTTGTGTCTTTAATTCCACTTCAAACTTCGAAAAATTAACAGAAATTCCTTCAAATTCAAGCTAACAAGAAACCTTTTAGAATCATATACACAAGCAAATCCAAGACTAAATCGAAACATCATGACTCCTCCAAATGTCTATTGCAGAGATAGACAAGGCAGAAGAAACAAAAAGTAGCAGGAATTATTTACAATAATCCAAGGATAAATAAACCAGGTTCTTTCGAAATGGAAAGATTAATGAGCAAAGGTTCCAACACTCCAATTCAAAGTTATTGCTCGGACAAGACTTTCAAGTCCCCAGTTGATATCTTATTTACACCTTCAATAGCTGCAACCGTTGAGAAAGCCCAGCAACTCCCTCTTTTTTTTTAAAATAAATAAATAAATAAAATAATAAACATAACACATTAGACTCCAAAACAAAAAGGATGTTTGCTTGTTATATATTATTGCATTGTTTTCACACTTCTAAAGACCTATAAAAATGTTTTAGTTTCTTTAACAAATATTTCCATGGACAATAGATCATGAACTGAATTACAACCATATACAGGTATATGCATATTGTTCTTATGAAAAGCATCATATAGGTAAGTCCATCTCAAATAATAAGAACCAAACCAGAATAACACGCTCGTTCTCTATTGCAATTACAACACAAATAGATGCTAATATGTTAATTGAGCCCCCATAAGTTTCAAAAAACTGTTCAGATCAGCACAAAAATGCACAAAAGTTAATGATATCCTTGCAATAATTCACATATAACCTCCCAACAAATACTGTAAATAAGAAACGGAACTACACAAAGAAAAAGTCATCACCCAAGGAATGAAACAAAATTATAAATTATAATTTAGGGGACAGAACAATTAAATTTGTCACCTTTCTTTGGAAAATCCCAAACTGAACTATCCAATCAAAAGACTCCAGTCAAATCACCTTAAAGAACACCTTAAAGAACAGATGAATATAACACTTTGTATAAAATGTACTTATAAAGTAAGACTGAATATAACACTTTCTATAAAATGTACTTATAAAGTAAGACTGAACATAACACTTGGGAGTTTTTCAATCAATTTCTCTTGTACTTGCTAGTAAATGAGCAGCTACTAATTCAACAAGGGTGGGTATAATTGCATGAATGATAAACTCGACTTACAACAAGGACTTCAAGATCGTCAGCAATTTCAAGAAACTTTACAAGCAAACTCCATTGGAAGTTCAATGGGAGTTGAAGTTTGGTTAAATTATCAAACTTTACAGTTGAACAAGAAACTCCTCTTAAGTGAAAAAATTAACACCACATTACGAATATATATATAACACCAAAGCTGAAAACTAATTGACAAGAGGCCTAAGAGATTGAAGATTCAAAACATACCTCCTCAAGTTTCCAACCTGATATGATATCTTTAGGCACTTCATATAACACAGAGAATGAAGAAACTTCACCTCCATGGAATTGCAATCCATTTTGACATGTAAGAACGAACGATGTGGATATCCGCCTCAACTAAGGAGTTCATGGTTATAGGAATTGTCATCCATTCCAAAGGAAAACCATAGCCATGCACTTGGAGATACCTAAGTGTCGGGGCATTTATTATCATCCTATCTTCAGTGTTAGGTGGACCAAACAAATAGTCAATATCGAGCATAAGTATCTTTATAGTGGGTGATGATATATTTATGCAGGTGACATAATCATATCGAAAGCAGATTGCCATATTCAACTCATCGAGCGACGGACAGCCGGAAAGAAAGCGAGGAAGCGCATCATCATTCTCGCACAAAAGATTAGAAACATAAAACTTCTTGAGCAGAGAGTGACACTCTACGGTTATCAACGATATGATCAATTACAGTAATGTGCATATAAATAATAAATGGAAAAAATAGCAAATCTCAATTATCGTCGTCATAAATTTTGCCTTCGTTGAAATTCAATATGGTCACGACTACTTCCTCTCACCTTCAAATGGCACAACATTAACCAGCTCGAGTACCTCATAGTTACGATTATATTTCTTATACTTCACTATCAATTTTGATAATTTTCCCGAATTTACAACCTAACTGTAACCTATTTAAAGACCCGGTGTAAAAAGTTAATATTCGAGTTGAGCGTCAAGAGTATGATACCGAACCTCAATGCCTCCGAAAAGATAATGACGGAACATAAAAAAATGTGCGACATTGTTCTATCCGTATCAAGATTGGGTTCATATGTATTCAACTTATCCCTCACATCGATCAAATATAATTTATTTAGAAAGCTAGGTTAGGTTTGACTCAAACCTCCATAGCTGAATGATAGATTGAGAAACGTAGAATCATCAATTAAATCAGTTGTTTGATCCATAGAATCTCGCAACTCCATTTGACCAATTTTACTTTCTACAACAACAAAATAGAGATCTAATCTTATAAAGATAATAAGAATCGGTTCTTTACCTGTATGCCACAATTTGATGTTAAAAAATTTATTTTTCAAATTTTTTGACTGCTACACAGTGAGTACAGTATTGTGCACGACTCCAATCCAACACCACGCCTAATATCAGCTAAGAGAGCTTGGTAGCTAGACTCAAATTCGTTAGTCAAATCAAATTCATATTCAGAATATGATTCAAATTGTTTGCAGCATTGCAATGTCAGGATCTAAAAGCCACAAACAATTTGAATCATTTTCTAAATATGAATTTGATTTGACTAACAAATTTGAGCCTAGCTACCAAACTCTCTTAGCTCATATTAGGCGTGGTGTGGAATTGGAGTTGTGCAACAATACTATACTCACTGTGCAACGGCCAAAAATTTTTGAGAAACAAATTTATAAACATCAAACTGTAACATACAGACAAAGTACCGATTCTTATTATCTTTAGAAGATCGGATCTTTATTTTATTGGTGTAGAAAGTAAAACTGGCCGCATGGAGTTGCGAAATCCATGGATCAAACAACTCATTTAATTGATAATTCGACTTTTCTCAATCTATCATTCAACTATGGAGGTTTAAGTCAAACTCAACTTAACTATCCGAATAGATTATACTTGATCGATGACATGGATAGGTTGAATACATATGAAACCAACCCCGACACGGATAAAACAATGTCGGACATTTTTTTATGTTTCATCACTATCTTTTCGGAGGCATTGAGGTTCAACGTCATACTTACAACTCGCTATTTACTCGAATATTAACCTTTTACATCGGGTCCCTAAGTGGGTTGACAGTTTAGTTGTAAATTGGGGAAAATTGTCGAAATTGATAGTGAAGTATAAAAAATATAATCTTAACTATGAGATACCCGAGCTAGTTAATGCAATGCCACTTGAAGTATTTGAAGGTGAGAGGAATTTCACCATACGTACAAGTGAATGGTATGAGGAGAGTCGTGGCCATATTGAATTTCAACGAAGGCAAAAATTATGACGACGATAATTGAGGTTTGTTATCTTTTTCATTTATTATTTATATGCACAAGTCGACAATAATGGTTTTGCAGTTGACGAGGGATCGAGGGAATGTAATGAAGCCAAGTTGAAAATAAAGATTCCGGATACTACGGTTGTAATCTATGTCTCTAGTTGATACTCGTATTTGACGCAAGAGAATGTTAAAGTATACATTCTTACTTTAACAAGGCAGCAATATAACCCCTGCTCATGATGTCTGAGGCTTGTGTTCCTTCTTCCCTAAAATCATCCGAGGCTTGTGTTTCTTCTTCCCAGAAACCTTCTTTCCTGAAATCGTCATCACTGAAATGCAAGCAGGGTACATGAGCGCGTAGAAACCTCCATCTTTCTCCGAGAACACTTGTGGCCATTGAGAGCTTTGTCGGGAGAGAAGAGAGAATGTGGCATATGACGTCGTCCGGCAAGCTGCTGAGCCTATCGATCGAGGTCGTGTTTTGCTCTCCATCTAAAACTTTGAGCACTTTCCACTTGGTTTTCTGGTTTTCTCCATGTAGATTCTCTGGTTTTCTCCATGTAGATTCTGACAAGGGGCCTACAACCAAGGGAGTAGGAGTCAAAGGATACCAGGATTCAAAATTCAAACTATTGTCTGATGGGCAAGTTAATTCTAAGTATAATGTGAAGAAGATTATGAGACAAAAATAAGGGTTGAGAAATAAACTTAGCATTTATTTAGAAACTAATGCAGCTAAGAAGTTGAAAAGGGCAACGCATGAAGCCGAAACCGAACCGATAAGTTTCAATTTTACTAACATTCAAACCGAAACCGATAAGAACCGAAAAAAACCGAAGTTACTGTTCAGAGGAATAAAAAAACAAAAAAACAAAACCAGAGTCTTCTGCTTGGGCATACAGGAAGAAAAAAATAATAATAAAGCAGCAAGCACACCACATCCAAATAACAGGCCTAAGGCTTAACAAATAACTAATAAGTGAACAACAATATAAGCTTAACTGGATAACAAAATCCAAGTATTCAACTTCTAAATTCAATCACAAGTTTAACTAAGGATAACAAAATCTAAGTATCCAACTTCCAAACTCAATCACAAGTTTAACAGGATAAATTGTAAATACCAATCAGCTAAATAATGATGGAAAACTAAAACATATCAATCCTTAGATAGTTAGATGCATGCAATTCCACTGCTTTAGTTCATATGAGAAAAAGAAAAGGGAGATAATATAACTATATAAGCATACAATGATGCAATTATAACGTCTAAAGTTGTTTAAACGGAACTAGAGTTCCGGCAATTATACTCGGATTTAGAATTTACCTGAGTATCCGAACCGGATAAAACTAGGGTATTGTTCTCCGAATAATCTAACTCATTTTAAGCTGATATTTAAATCCTAAGTTCTATGTGATTTATCAAGATTTTACGTATCACAACCGGGCTAATTTTCTAGAATTATCGCAAAATGAGGCTAAAGTCCTGAATTTTAACCTATATCAAACGACATCCAAAAATGAAATTATAACCATGAATTTTAAACTATATCAAACGACATCCAAAAATGAAATTATAACCACTTACTCTAGCATTTATATGATTTATGGGAATCCTAAATCAGCAAAACCAAGTCTCTAACTCATTCAACGCATTTCCGCTCTAGCTCCTAAAATCCTGTTTATATAGCAAACCGACTCCAAAATTAACGAAATTAAAACCTATGCCTCAAGACATCTAGATAGGGTTTATCAAATTGGATTCGCATCTTTCAGATCAGCCATCAATAATTAACGAGTTATAGCCATTTAATCTAATAAATTCCTATAAAATCAGATCAAGCATAAAATAATCACTTATCATCTTTAAAATTAACTATGATTCACATCTAAGGCCATGGAGTTGGATATTTAGCTAATATACCTCAAAAACAACTCGAAACGAAAATCGAAAGATGGTATGCTCGGGTTGCTAGGAATCGGGTTCGGCTCGGGTCTGGGGCTGTGGACTGGAACCTGCTGCGGATCGGTTGCTAAGGGCTCGGTTCTGGTGCAGCTGGAACAGATCGGAACGCGTACGGCTCGGGTTTGACGTCACGTGGGTCGGCTCGCACACGGAGGCCGTGAGCTCGTCGGAACGGAGCTGGAACCGGCGTGTACGGACGGCTGCAGTTGGACCTGCGCGAGGTGAGCTCGCCGGCGGGAAGGTGGTGGTCGCTGGAGCTGGAAACGGCGATGGAGCTGAGCTGGGTGAGCTGGGACGGCGGCGTGTTTGACTGGTTCGCCGGCAACGTGGCTCAGCTCGAAAAGACGAGCTTTGACCGGCGGGGCACGAACGGGCTTGCCGGAAAACGGGTGGCGTGAAGGTGCGAGCTGCTCGGTTCTGCCAGCGAAGGTGTGGAGGTGGAAGGACGGCGACGGCGGCGTGAAACAACGTGCTCGGTACTTGAGCTGCTTGCTGGAGGGAGGGAGGTCGCCGGAGCTGGGAACGACGGCGACTCGCCGGCGTGAAGGAGACATGAGCTGCGGAGGCGCGACTTGGCTCGGTTGGGGCTGGAACCGTGGCTGCCTGCGTGAAGGTCGGGTCGCCAGTGGTGTGAGCTCGCCGGCAGTTTGGTATCGCCGGAATGTGGCCGGTTTTGATGGCTATGGAGTTGGAGCTTGAAGATGGAGGATGTGATGGTGGGCTAGGGTTTTGACCTCTTGTAAATGGTAATGAGGATGGTGTGATATTTATAAGGGAGAAGAGAGTTAGGGTTTGGTTTGTTAATGGGCTTTTAAATTGGGCTTGAATTTAATTTGACTTGGGCTTTTAAAAATCGGGCTAGTAAAATTGAACATTGACTTAGGAAGATAAAATATTCGAGCTCGATTAATATTAACCGGACTAAGACTAAATTAATTGGTCGGCCGAATTATGGGCTCGAAATAATTGGGCCTACTTGGGCCGGAATAGAAGGGCTCGACTCAGAATTTAATTAAATTCTCGACTTTTCTAATACTCGATTAAAATAATAAATCGAGACTTAGAGTAAAAGTTTTATTTTGTTTCCGAAATAAAATTCGAAATATTTCTCCATGGCTTAGACTTAGGACTTTAATAAATTATGAAATTAATAACAATTATATCTCGCCATAATTATGAACTTACTATTTTTAAAAATAAAGTCGAGCTAATATATATAAATTTGGTTCGGGGATTTCACAGTCCATCCTACTCATTACTTTTTCGTTTGTTACTGATGGACTGACTTAACACTTCTATTGATCTTCTAAATTTGTTGATTGTCTAATATGAAATAATATGGTTACTATTCTAAATTTTTGTCTAATGTAAAACAGTGAAAGAATATGGTTAGTGTTCTAAATTTTTTTGTTTTAAATATTAGTAAACCAAATTCCAGAGATGCACCCAAGCCAATAAAATTTCAAGTGATGGCTTACTGGGCAATAACGCCCAATAAATTAAATTAAATAAGAGCAATTAGAAATAAAGTGCATTACCATTCACCACCATATTCATTCCAAATCAATTATTTGAAGTTTCATGATTTAGGGGAGGACTGGGATTTCAAGACATCCAACTCTTTAATGAAGCAATGATTATGAAGCAACTATGGAGGTTAGTATCTTACCCTGATCTCCTAGTTGCTAAAGTTCTGAAATCCAAATATTTCCCTACATCTTCTTTTTTTGAGGCAAGAAAGAAATCGGGTGGTTCTTGGCTGTGGAACTGCTGGATGGAGGTTAAAGAAAAATTTGATCTTGGCTTGAGAGTAAATCTGCAAAGTGGTAGGAACTCTTTGATTTTGGGGTATCTCTAGATAAATCTCTGAACTTTCAGAAAATTACTTTTAAAGAAGGAACTCAAACCAATTGTTCTTGGGTGCATGAGCTGCTGGCACCAAATGGCAGGGAATGGAATTCTGATATGGTTAAGTCCCTCTTTGAAAAAGATGTTGTTGATGCTATTCTGAAGTTGAACCACTTGAATCCTGAGAAAGAAGATGGTTGGCTCTGGCAGAACTCAAGTAAGGGACCATTCTCAGTTGCTATTGCCTACTCAAATCTTATGTCTCAAAAACTTCTACTCCTAAACAGACCTGAAGGCAGCCTCTCTCGAGCTAAAGATGTGCAAGTCGGAGCCAGGACTTGGAGATTAAAGATCAAAGGTAAAATAAAACATTTCATCTAGAAATGCTTTCAAATGCCTTACCTGTTTCTCTTAACCTTACAAAGAGAGGAGTTCGTGTTGATCCTATCTGTGCTGTGTGTGGAGAAGAAGTTGAGACAACTGAGCATGCTCTTTGGCAATGTCCCAAGGCTCAAAGGTTGTGGAGAGTTGCTCCCCTACAATGGGATAATTTTCCTAATCCTCCTGCTGCATTTGTTGACTGGTGGTGGAGTATTTGCTCATTGAGCCATAAGGATGTGAACGGGGAGAGAATCCAACTATCGACATATATAAATTAGTGGTTGTAGAAATCTCGGAACTTTTTAATTTTTCAGAAGCAATCCTTACCAGAACATCTCATTGTTCAACAAGCACTTAGGGAAGTATCAATCAAACTGTTGTGGGAGTTCAGAAGAGGTGTTCTAAGCCCTAGGGGCAGTTTAATATCTCCTCTGATCTCTATTTCCGCTTTGTTTAGTTGCCTAGGAATTCAGCAACATGTTGTTTATGCTTCTGTGACATTTGTTTAGACCTCATTTGTGAGGTCTCCCATTCTATGCGGTTTATTGGTGTTGATTGTATTGGATATTGTATCTCTTTTATTGCTATGGAGCTTCCTATAGTTNTAAAAAAAAAAAAAAAGAAGAAGAAGAAGAAGAAGAAGTTTCATGATTTAACTAAGTTATAATTACTGTCGTATGTAAATATTTTGCTACAATGAACTTCTAATCAATAATGATGTATATCAGACCAGTCATACTATGTTAATAACATGCGAATAGTAAAATATTTTTTAACCAAAATGTTACAGGGCATTTTTCATTATATGTAGATAAGTAATCTTTTTTTTAGCTTTAACTTTAATCTGCTTCAGAAGGATGTACAACTTGTTGGAAATTAAGAGTTCCTACTTATGTGATGTCTAAGCCTAATCCAGTAGTTTGTGACTCACAAACTACTGGATTAGGGTTGTGACATTCTGCATATATATGATATGACTTTGGAAACTTTATTTGTAAGATGATTATTGCCTGATACATCCAAAATTTTTATATCATTATACTAGTTGGAATGATAACATTACTTATTAGTTACGTAAATAGGTAAAGTATTTTTTATGTATTTTGTGTGATTGAGTTAATTACATAATTAGAATTACATGTTCATATGTTTACATGCCAAATTTGTTATTTATGTAAAATGTAATGGGGTTTTGAATTTTCAAGGTATGACAATGTTGTGGTATAACAACTGGTTTAATACAAAGTTTGATTTGAAACAGTTACAATCTCCTAGCCAAACAAATGTGTATGTATAACATATATTTTGATCATATCAAGTTTATTAGTGTACTGTAAAACTTGGTAAACTAATAGATATTATACATTTATATTGCAGGTCTGATCGTGGCAGGGCGGATCTAAAAATTTGCATGAGTGGGACCTAGGTTGTTTTTGTAACTAAACGTCCGACTTATAAAATGAAACTATAGGTTGCAATTGTATATATTTTTCTTTTAAAAAAAATCTTGTCTCATTTGAAAATAGAGATAAAAAAAGTGAGATAGATTCGTCATTGTGAATGAATACAAGATAAATATGCAATGAGTAAAGTTGATATAATTTAATGACATATGAAAATATGTTAGTGAATTAATAATAATATTATAAAAAATAGTATTGCATTTTTTTTCTTTAAGATACTTATTCTATAATAAATATTATTGTTTCGTCTTATCAAGCGATTTTCTCTAATATTAGTTAATTGACATGAGTGTTTTAATTAAACTCCTTAATTTACATAAATAACTTTTATAACAATAATAAAAAATAATTATAATGCTTTTCTAACTAACTAATTGTATGGTCCCTCTAAATTACAAAGTTACATTGTCCATTAAAATTTATGTCATCAATATAAAGATTCACACGCAAGTTAAATAATTAATATTTATAATTGTATATTTGTGTATAGTCAAAAAAATTAAAATGTAATACATGCATTATCTAATTTAAAATTATAAGTATTGTACATATACATATAATATATAAATTTTTATTTGTCTATGTGCATGTGCACATGAACGAATACTAGTTGCACATGAACGAATACTAGTTGTTTTTGAAGATTGTTATGGTGTATTTATTACAATTGACTAAATTAGAGGTATTTTTATTTATTTTTTTTATTTTTTTTTACGAAACGACAGAGGAAATATATATAAGAAAACGCGGACAAAGTCCGAATACAGAGTCCAAGACCAAATACAAACTGGGAGGATACGCTCAAGGCACCCTAGAACAACATGACACTCCGAAAGAGAAAAAGCTCAAACTAAACTCTCCACTGCCATAAGGCCTAGAGGGTTAGCTACACTACAAACATAAAAACCACCCTACTGCAGAACTAATAGAAACAAAAGAAACAAAGAAAAACAACAAAAGAACCACACAAACTATAAACAAAGATCAACTGCACTAAGCTAACAAATGACCCAAAGAAACAAATTCAAGCCAGTCTCTATGCCCTGCTTTAACAACTAAGTGAGCAGGAAGAAAAATATTTTGAAAGAGCAATAAGTTTCTGGACTTCCAGAGCCACCAAAGCATATACGTTGTGAGTTGAATCCTTGCTTTAGCAGTCTCTGAGGACCCCAGCTTGCAGATGTGGTTCCACCAAAGTTTGAAAGAAATGTCCCTGGACTGCAGTCCTTCCCAGTGTATAGGAGAAATTTCCCACATTCTGATAGCTCTGGGACAATGAAATAGCAAGTGGTCAAGAGTTTCTGGTGCTTCCCCACAGCTCTTACACATAACATCAATGTTCAATCCTTTTTTCCAGAGATTGGTTTTGACAGGAAGAGAGTTGTTCAAACATTTCCAGATGAAGTGTTTTACTTTGCCAGCCACATGTAGAGACCAATATCTATTGCCCGGATTTCTGTAAGCAGGAATTGCAGTTGAGCTACTGCCTAGAATGTCAAGAGAAAGCAGTTTTTGCTGAGATAAGAACAGGTATGTGCTTGCAACAGTAAACCTTCCTTTCTTGTCAAATTTCCATAGCTGCCTGTCATCTTGATCCTTCTTGAGAGTATTGATTTTGAGAATTTCCTGACTATCTGCATCATTGAAGACTTGTGATACCAGCCATGAGTTCCAGTTCATTCCTGAATCATCTAGCAGTTCTCTAACCCATATTAGATGTCCCCTTGCAATTTCAATCAACTCAGGCTTAGCCTTTTGAAGAGTTGGCACCCAATTTAGGTCAGCAATTCGAGTGGAGTGTCCATTTCTGATTTCTATTGCATAGCCCTTTGCAAATGTTGGTAAGACTTTCATCCAGTTGCTCCACAGCCATGAGCTGTTTTGTGGTTTGGCAGCTTCCAAGAGTGAGCAGTTAGGAAAATATTTATCCTTCAGAATTCTACTAACCAGCAGCTGAGGTTGTGTTGATATTCTCCATAACTGTTTGCAGATGAGTGCAGTATAATAATTGAGGTATTTTTATTTACTTCAACTACTTTTTGTGAATAATTGTTCTTCTTTCTCCACAAGTGGGTCCAAGGAAAATATATTTTTCTCTGATCTACAAATAAAAATATCATTATTTCAATAGGGGTTAGTTTAATTAAAATGATCAATTTAGAGTCTACATTTGGTTTAATTCAACAATAATTATACATGTTCATTATCACAGATAAACTAAAAATGTAATGGATACAAGTCAACTGCAGCGCAGAGACACTATTAGCCTATTAGGTTAGTAAAATGAATGCAATTTAGACTTTTACATATGACCTATATATATAAACAAATAAATTTAAAAGGTTTTAAAAAAATAAAGCATACTTTATTCGATTTGGGCCATACCCAGAAATGACAAACCATTTTTAATGGGCCACGTGATTGCATAGGTTAATATTTGGAAAAATGGCACCAATTGAACCCGTATACATAGAGCTGTACAACAAAAAGAGTCGACTATGAGTTCTGTTCATTAAGGCTTGAGTGTGACTTGATTCGTTTAAGCTCGAAATCATTTATAGCTATAAACTCTAGACATGAATATGAGCTTATTCTTATATTAACTATACTTCCATCTTAATTTTAATTGTTCGATTTATAGTAAAATTTAAGCTACAAATGTAAATTTATGATAGTATGGACGTCTTATGTGGATACGAAATCTCCCTTTCCACGTTCATTAAAAAATAAAAAAATAAATTTCGATCATTTACCGAATTGAAATGATATATTCGACAATACAAGATACTTAAATTGAAACCGAACTGATTTTCACTCGGTTATTGGTATTTTTATAATCGAATTCTTTTCGGTTTCAGTTAATTATGAATAATGATGAAATTCAAAATTGTGCCCTAAAAAGTTGAAAATTGAACCCTAAAAAGTAAAATCCAACAAAAATACTTTTTTTTGCTCCATTATCCATCATAAAAAATTGACAATACCAACATATGAGAAGTTGATTAGAGCAAAGAACAACAACATATTTTATCCCCAATGGGCTAAGAGATATGAGTTGTGTCTTATGAATATTGGGAAAGAGTGCACGTTCATTTTTTTTGTTTTTTTTTTTTNTTTTTTTTTTTAACTTGGGGCTGCAAAATATGCAGATGTTATTCGAATCGAGTTGTCCTCTAACATAGTTCAATTCGACTTGTAAAAGTTTGAGTTTGACTTGCTTGTATATTTAAATGAGCCAAACTCGAACAAATAATCGAGCTTGTCTATCAAACAAGTCAAGTTGAACGCGTTCGAAAATAATTCGGTTAAGGTTTTTGTCAAGATTATCAAATGACTTGAACTAGGTTTATAGAAGTCAAACCCAAGATAAAATTTTTATTTATTAAACGAGCTAAGCCATGAGAACTCGTTTAATAATGAGCATGAATTCGAACTTGAAATACTCGATTCGAAAAATCTAGATAGAGTGAGACACATGTATAAAGAAGTCAAAGCATGAAATAATTTTTAAATTTAACATAAATTACAATAATCACACAATAAATAGTATCAAAAGGTGAATGTTCCATTTATAAAATAAAAATTATTTTACTTTCTAACTAGTCGTGTTTATATGGAGATGACACTCCTTTAACAAAAACTTGTGAGTTGTTAACAACTCCCTTATACATATGATAAATATTAATCTTTTTCTTATTTTTTCTTTAAAAATGTACAAAGATAATTTTCTCATGTACTTGAATTTTAATTAAAAAATAATATAATTTATTAAAAAGTACTACTATAAAACAGTATAATAGTCCTGTCATTCTTGTTATATGACATGTCATTTAAAGTACATATGTCATTTCATTAAATTTGTGATGTAGAGAAGCGTACGAGTGAGACGATATTAATGAGATCTCAATCTAATGAACATCTAAACACGATAAACACCCAATTTCTTATTTCATTCAATAATCAACTACCTAAAACAATAGATAGGGAGTCCTTTAAATAAGACTCATAAACCCTATTCCTAACTTGTCCAACAAGACAAGATATCTTATAATAATATTTAATTTCTAACTTATTCTCCAAGATACTAATAATAATAATAATAATAATAATAATAATAATAATAATAATAACAATAATAATAATAATAATAATAATAATAGTTTACACCATTCTCCCCCGGTTCGGAAGGCTTTGCCCTCGAAGCCGATGCGCTCCCGTGACCGGCGTGTGGTGTCGAATCTAAGGTAGGAAACCCCGTCGTCTTCCCAAGTCAAACATGAAGGTTGAATGTCGCCAAATAGTTCCGATGGTAAATATAATGTTGGGCAACGACATAACTGCAACAGAGGCAATTCTACACGCCCTCATACTCATAAACCGCCCCACGAAATTAAAACCATAAATACCACATCGTCCACCGTGCTCAAATTAACAATTACGGCCAAGCATTCCATTGTTGGAAGACTTCAGTACAGACAATTAAAAATGTCCCAACAGCTTTTGAGAACGGCCTCGGCTCCGAAAAACCATTCATGGCCAAGATACTCCCAAAATCGGTTCGGACCGACGGTTGTCTATTCGAAGGTTCAACCGATGCGACGTTCCACGCGGGGCCCATATCGCCGCAAATATGTGTCTCCGTCACTGGAGGCTTGTGACCGTCGTGCGATGGCCCGTCAAGGCTCATAAACCCTATGCTAATAATA
>BKCP01008070.1:714489-724777 GCA_008636005.1 Striga asiatica | reverse complement strand
TAGTCTGCACCAATTTTTCAGACAAATAAATAAGATTTTTGAGTAAATTTCATATAATCATTTATCATTTATCATTTATTTAATTCAGTGAATATATAAACTTGATTGTGAAAATTTATAAATTCAATTACATACTCAGTATTTTAATGATAATCTAACACAATCAAATACTATCCTGAATAAAATTATTCAAATAAAATCTATTCAATATAGTAAAAGTAAACACAAAACTGACAAAAAGAGGCATAATAATCTATAATGAAATGTCGAAAGAAACTTAAACCCTATTTAAATATATAATTCATTAATTTATAAAACAAATTTAACTTATTTTGAGCCAAAATAAGATTAATATTGAACTAATTTAATGTAATATGAGCTAAAATATCTTTTTACCAGTATAAAATTAGCAAAGACAAAAAATTAAGACCGGTTGGAGCCCACCCCAGTCTTTAGGGTGGCTCCGCCACTGATCAGTTCAGTTGATTCGGTCGGTTTTTTTTTTTTCCTAAAAATTTCAACTCTACTTAAGTCAAAACCGAGTGCTCGACGAGCTACTCACTTTTAAGCTGCATTTGTAAGAAATTTAACGGGTATATTCATGACTATTAGGCGGAATTGAATAAACCCTAAGCATGTAATTCTATATGATCTTTGCATAAATTAAATTGCACATTGAACTTACAAGAATCTAGCTTATAGTCCTTCCCTGTTTTCTTGATCTATGATGTTGATCTGCGATCCTCTTCCTCGTAATCTCCAATGATGGATTTGTCTTTGCCTTTAAATTGTTTCTCTCTCCCGCGTCTCTCGTCTTTCCATAAAGCCCTTGATGTTGAGAACTTTATTTTCGTATGAGCCGAGAGAGAGGGGAATGTAGTAATATATATAGGAGGAGACCTACAATCCTAATCCTACTAACATTTCCCCATGTTCTAACCTAACTTACTGTCTAAGTCAAACATCACAAATTGGACTCTTTAATATTAGAACATTAATAATCCATTAAATACATATTCACCTTAGTTAAGTTTGACTATTAATTCAATTAGGTTCAACTAATTATATGATCCACAATAATAGAATAATATAAAATATTATTACATTCTCCCACTTGGACCATATAGTGTCGAAACACAAAGAACTACTCTAAGCGCGCACATTTCATCAAACTTATGATTGAATACATATATCTATAAGTTTAAAATTAAAATAGAAATTAACCAAGTCATGGCGGTTGTTTGTAGTATTTTTGGGTAAGTGGTAACCGAGCTACCCGGACTCGGGTCGTTCTCAAAGGAAGGTTATTCGGACACGGATTCAAGCAACGATTGACTCACACGAACGAAAAATAAAAAGTCCTAAACACTCTACTCGCAATTTGGGGTTTGGATTAAACTAAAGAACGCAATTTTAAACTAGACTAAAGCAAGGTTTGAATTCTAAAGCAAGCAAGTCCTCAAATTGCACAAAAAAGGAAAATAGCAAGAAAAATAACAAGGTACCCTAGACCCGAGATGGAAAGAAAACACTCATAGATTCGGGAACATGTAATCAAGCAATCGTCACTCGCGATCAACCAATCGATCTCTCAATCAATTCTCGCTCATGCAATTAAGTTAACGCAATCAAGGAGTATCGGGCAGTTGTGGAGAAGCAATCGTCACTCATTTATCTGTTGCACCGCAAGTCCGAATGCTTTGAGAAATTCAAGGAGTATCGGGTACTTGTTGAGAAGCTTCATGGTAAAAGTATCAAGTCACTTCGTTCTGATCGAGGTGGCGAATACCTCTTTGGAGAGTTTAGGACATACTTATCGGAAGCTAGGATTGAATCCCAACTGACTGCACCCGACACGCCCCAGTAGAACGGGGTTGCAAAGCAAAGAAATAGGACTCTTATGGAGATGGTTAGGTCTATGATGAGTTATTCGAGGTTACCAAATTTGTTCTGGGGTTTGGCATTGGAAACAACATCGTATATTCTGAACATGGTTCCATCGAAGTCAGTTGACACTACTCCTTATGAGATGTGGAAAGGGCGCAAGCCAAGTTTCTCACAGTTTCGAGTTTGGGGTAGTCCTGCACACGTGTTAGTGCACGAACCTGACAAGTTAGAAAAACGTTCGGAAGCACGAGTTTTCGTTGGCTATCCCAAGAGAACGAAAGGTGGATTATTTTATAGTCTTGAGGATCAGAAGGTGATTGTTTCGACGAACGCTAGATTCTTGGAAGAAGACTATGTTATGAATCATAAGCCCGCGAGTAGACTAGTCTTAGAGGAGTTAAGGGGTGAAATCGATGGTTCTCCACCTAGTGCGCAAGTAGATAGATCACATAATACTGCAACACGGCACACTGAGAGTGTACCAGTGCAGACAGTGCCTCGTCGCAGTAGAAGGGTTTCTCATTTACCCGACCGATGGATAGGTCTTGGAGAGTCATCGTACTCAGTTCCAGGAGGTCTAGAATCGGACCCAAGAACTTACGATGAGGCACTCCAAGATAAAGATGCAGATTCATGGAATATTGCAATGAAAGCTGAAATGGGGTCAATGGACTCCAATCACGTCTGGGATCTTGTAGAACCACCCGATGGGGTACGACCCATTGGATGTAAGTGGATCTATAAGAGAAAGAGAGGATCGGATGGGAAGGTGCAAACCTTCAAAGCTAGGCTTATTGCGAAAGGTTATACCCAAATCGAGGGTATTGATTATGATGAGACCTTTTCGCCAGTAGCCATGCTTAAGTCCATTCGGATTCTCATGAGCATTATGGACTGAAGCAAGCTTCGAGATCTTGGAACATCCGTTTTGATGAGGTGATCCAGTTGTACGGGTTCACTCAATGTTCAGATAAGCATTGTGTTTACAAGAAAATCAGTGGGAGCGTGGTGGTATTTTTTGTGCTTTACGTAGATGACATACTGCTTATTGGAAACAGTAAGAAGGAGTTATCAGACGTAAGGTGTGGTTGTCTAAGCGGTTTGATATGAAGGACTTAGGTGAAGCAGGACACATTCTTGGTCTTAGGCTCATTAGAAACCGTAAGAAGATAATGCTGTGCTTATCCCAGTCTTCATACATAGATACTGTCTTGGCCAGATTCAGCATGCAGGATTCCAAGAAAGCCATGTTACCTTTCAGACATGGAATACCTTTATCTAAGGAGATGTCTCCTAAGACATCTAAGGAAATAAAGGAGATGAAGACAATTCCTTATGCTTCGGCAGTAGGAAGTCTCATGTATGCAATGATGTGTACTAGGCCGGATATTAGCTACGCCGTTGGCATGGTAGCTAGATATCAAAGTAATCCAGGACGGGAACATTGGTCTGCGGTGAAGCATATACTCAAGTATCTGAGAAGGACTAAGGAGTACATGTTAGTTCACCGTGTAGACAGCTTGTTACCTCTGGGTTACAGTGATTCCGATTTCCAGTTAGATAGGGATGAAATTAAGTCAACCTCCGATTATGTGTTTACCTTGGGAAGTGGAGCCATTTCATGGAGGAGTGCTAAGCAGAAATGCGTGGCAGACTCCACCATGGAAGCCGAGTACATAGCAGCCTCAGAGGCAGCGAAAGAGGCAGTTTGGCTCAGGAACTTCTTAGTGGACTTAGAGGTTATACCGAGTTTGACACGTGGTATCACCGTGTACTGTGATAATAGTGAAGCAGTAGCGAACTCAAAAGAACCTCGAGCCTACAGGGCAAGCAAACACATAGAGCGCAAGTACCATCTGATTCGAGATATCGTTGGTAGAGGAGATGTTGATGTTGCCAAGATTGCATCAGATGACAACCTAACTGATCCTTTCACGAAGAGTTTGCAGGGGAAGGTCTTCGTCAAACACGTGGAAGGAATAAGATTCATGAGCATGGCAATAGGATTGACATAGGTCTTTTAGAATAACGGATTGATAGGACTACACTGTAAAAGCGAAAGCTTTAAGTATAAGTGGGAGATTGTTAGTGTTATATACTGAAAGCTTGGCTTTGCATGTTATTACACATTTTCCCTTTATGAATGAGATTCATGTTAGATTAAACAAGTTCTACGTTCTGTTGTTCTGCACTTAGATAGGGTGGGTCGTCATCGGTCGAACCGAAGATCACTCTATCAGTTACTTGTGAAGAAGAATAGTTGTTCACAACCTAGATGGACATGAACACCCCATCCGAATGGTTGTAGTGTCAACTGTACAATTTGTCTTGACTGATTAGTTGCACTAGTACATTTATGTATTGAACAGGATCCCAGAGAGCAGAAGTTCATTTTATACTGATCGTTGTAAATGAACTAGGCCTCGATTAATTACTGCGCTCTCTTAATGCGTAAGATATTAAACAGGCAGATATATATAATATATATTACTTTGATTCACTTGGGTGAGGTTCAGTTCACTGGATCAATATTCCTGCTGTTTTGGGTAATATTATTATATATAAGATGTGCTGTTAGAATTTTTACGGTCACAATGTGCGTTAGTTTGATGATGTCCCCGGAGTGAGTTCATGGAGGATTGTTATGCTAAACCCTGCAGGTGGATTAAGTTCCGGCATAATAAGAATGTGATGAACGAGCGCTAGCTTTGGTGAAATAATAATAATTTTAATTAATTCTTGATTGTCAGTAATCGAATTAATTAATGGATATTATATCTTAAACGTGGAAAGATAAATTGAGTAATTATTATTGGAGTCTCAAATATAAGTGCAATAATATAATGTTGGTGGCCCATTAATATTATATAATTGATTAGAGGAGTGGGCTTGGCCCACAGTTAGTCTAATTAATTACGTAGCCCTACTCCTAATCTCCTAAGGGTCCCTACTGTAGCTCTATATATACATCATTAAGCTTATGAGAAGAGAATAGATCTGCTAGATCACGTGTGAAACGCACGACTTCCTCTCTCTCTCTCGGTTCTCATTCGAGCTTTATCTTCTTCTTGTTGCTCCACTGGTACAAGTTGAAGAAGGGTGTATTAAGTAATACGGTAGAAGATCTGTAGGCAAACTGAGACGAAATATATTTTATCCTACAGAACTAAGAGGAGGTCCGATCAAGGTGCACAGCATACCTAGACGACCTTCTCAACGAGAGCTTTCCATCACCGTCGAGATCGCCGGATTCCGACGCCGCACGCGCCCTCATGCGATGTCGCAAGCTGTCTCGCTGCAAGTTTCGTTTTGATCTGTTTGCACCCGTTTGATCCGGTTTTGATCTGATCTTGTTCGTGCTACCCAAGACATGATTTGCGATCAACTGTTCGTGGTCAACCAGATCTACATAAATTTTAAGTCGTAAATTCTCTACGTCAAACCTTTAGATCCGCTGCGCATAGGTTTACGTTTTTTGAATTTGTGACTTGTACATGCGAGATCCTCATAGATCCCAACACTGGGCAGCAATCCTGAGAACTCGCGGGCTGCAACTCCTTTCGCTGGCGCGGGCTTGGCAGCTCGCGGGCAGGCGCGACTCGCGGACGGGGGCAGCCACTCGCAGGCGCGGGCTCGAGGTGCTAGTCCAGTCCCGGTGACTCTGGCTCGACTTTTTAAGCTCTATTTCATCGCACGATTATCCGATTTACTTGAAACTTCGACCCACGCTCCTCAAATCTTTTTCTCCTCGTCTTGAGATGCGCAAATAGATGTCACCATGCAATTAATAATTATGCTCGGAAATGGTTCGCGTGGCTCGAATATGGTTCGGACGGCTCGGAGATGTCTAAAAAATGGCTCCTCTTCCCGAACTCGAATATTGTGGACCTAAACAACACCAAAAAGACAAGAAAAATAGGCCGAACCACAAAAACACAATACAAAAGTAAAAAAGCACAAAACACGATAAAATAGACCGATCGACACTAAAACGAACCTAAAAATACTAAACTCAAGCACATAAAACACACGAAAATAAGCACAAAAACACAATAAACAACTCCCCCACACTTAACTCTTTGCTTGTCCTCAAGCAAACAAAACAACAAGTAGTTCGAAAAGAAAAATTGAGAAGACCAAAATTAATGAGCATGCGATATGAAACTCTCATCTTCATCCGGATGTCCATAAAATCAAAATCCAATCCGAAAGCACGTTCCCCACATAGTGAATCCATACAAAACAAAAACTCGTCCCAAGTTATTCTACATATGATTACTCGATTCAAACTCCCTTTTTCTACATACAAGTGCAAAAAGCTATAGATGGTCTACTAAACATATACAGATCATAAGCATGAAACCAATAAGCCAACTCCCATTCTTTTTTTTTTCTTTTTTCTTTCTTCTTTTTTCTTTTCTTTTATTTATTTATTAATTTTTTATTTTTTCATGTGAGCTTCTTTTTCGAAACGAGGTTTCCTAGACAATGCTTATCTAGGTTTAACCTCGAGGGGTCTCTTCGAGTTCCCTAGACTGGTTTCTCGGGCTCATTATCCCATCCCACGAGGTGGCTCGGGATAAGAGGAGCCTAGTCCGTACCTTCTAGCGAACTCACATTTTATTCCCTTTTTTTTTCGAAGGGAGTGGCACACAAGGATACATCACAAATCAATCAAAACGTACCACAAGTGTATAGCATAACACGTTTACAATAATCGAACATAAGACAAGTATGTCTTAAGATCATCAATCGAGAACAAACGAGGGACAAAACAATTCTGTGAATTCACATGCGGGTTCCAATTCATCAAGTACATAAAGTATGAACGTTAATAATGGAATCAATCAACCATCTCGACTCATCACTTAGTCATCTTGACTTTTGAACTAATATCGAGCCTCATGCGGGAGAGAGGTGACAGAAACACACAAAAACTCAAACAAAACTGGTCCACGACACAACAAGTACAAAAAATATGTTGTAATATGAGTGTTAAATAATGAAGTCAACCATCTCCTCTTAACTACTAATCTCTTGGGACTATTGTTAATAGTTGAGTGTAAACAAATTGAATGGGACAAATTGAATGGGAACCAATATCTCATCATTTCTTGAATTGCGTGAAGGGATTTATCATCAAATTTGTCCTTTTCCCAAATGATTGTCCAATTAAATTATAATAACAATTTTGAGCGTTGGATACTGTGCCAATTTGATGGCAATTTGTCTATTCCTCTCCCAATGGCCTTCTTTACTTTATCGGAATAATTATTTTGCTCCTTTATCTTTCAGTATAAATATGCGTGTTCAGTTGTTGAACAAAGTGCACCGAACAGGAAAAGAAACACACGGCTGAAGAGAGAAAAAGAGAGGAAAGAAAGAAAATAAATCTAAAATAATTTTGGAGGGATAAAAAATATCAGAGAGAAAAATATAGAAATATTTATTTGTTATCAAAATAACAAAAGAGAGATATTTTTATTCCTATTTTTAAGTGCTCAATTCTCGACTCCGTTCCAGTTCGCCGGAGCTCGTAAATCTAGTGTGCTACAGATTTAGAGACGTTTGCCGTTGTATCTTTGGGGAAGTTACGCCTAAACCGTTAGCTGCCACACGGGGCGTATTCTTCTTGCGGAAAGAGTTTTACTCGCCTCGGCTAAAATCTTTCCGTTTTAAGTTTTAATTTATTTTTCGGTTGTAATTTATTTTTCAGTTCGATTGTAATTTTCTATTTTTTATATTATTTGTAAGAACTGAAAAATACATATCAGTTCGTAGGATTCCCGTGTATTTTTATACCTAGTTGAAAACAATCGCAAGAAGAATACATCAACCTACTGGACTGATGGCTTCCACCGGAAATGGTTCCAACACTCAGGATCCGATCAATCATGTACCTGCTGTCCATGTCCCTACTGCCGAGAAGCCCGAAAAATTCAATGGGCTTGATTTTAAAAGGTGGCAACAAAAGATGCATTTTTACTAGACCACTTTGGGTTTGGTGAAATACCTGAAGGACGACCCTCTGGTTATTGCTGAAAATGAGACCAATAATGAACTACGCACTGCGTACGAAGCTTGGGGGCAAGGTGATTACCTTTGCCGTAACTATGTTCTGAACGGACTTAGTAATGAGTTGTACAACGTGTACAGCTCTGTTGGTTCTGCCAAAGAGCTTTGGGCTGCTTTGGAAAAGAAGTACAAGACCGAGGATGTCGGGGTGAAAAAATTCTTTGTCGGAAAATTTCTTGACTTCAAAATGGTTGACACAAAGACCGTTGTGTCACAAGTGCAAGAATTCCAACTCATCTTGCACGATATTCATGCTGAGGGAATGTCTCTGAGCGAGTCATTCCAAGTTGCGGCTGTGATTGAAAAACTGCCGACGGGTTGGAAAGACTTCAAGAACTACCTCAAACATAAGTGGAAGGAAATGAGTCTTGAAGACTTGATTGTTCGTCTTCGTATTGAGGAGGACAATCGTAATTCATCGGGGAAAATTCCGATGATGGAGGCTCGTGCTAACTTGATAGAGCAAGGCAACTCGAGCAAGAGAAAGTCCCTAGACAAAGGGAAGCAGCCTGCCAAGGTTTGGAAGTTTACCGGAACTTGTTATAATTGTGGAAAGCCGAACCATATGTCTAAAGACTGCAAGAGGCCAAAGAAGGCTGGGCCAAAGAAAGGTAAACCGAGTGCCCTTGTTGCTGAAAACGGCCCTGTGCCGGGTGAACTAACCGACTTTGATATGTCGGCTGTGGTGTTTGAAGCCAATATGGTGGATAACCCAAGGGAGTGGTACATCGATACTGGTGCCACTCGTCATGTGTGTTCCGATAAGGAGGTATTTTCTGAATACACTCCTGCTAAGAGTCGAAAACTTTACATGGCAAATTCCGCCACGGCTGATGTGGCTGGAGTGGGCACTGTGGTGCTGAAGCTGACTTCTGGAAAGGAGTTGAAGCTTAAGGATGTTCTGCATGTCCCAGACATCCGCAAGAATTTGGTCTCCGGATCTCTTCTTGTTGAGCATGGATTTAGGCTGGTATTTGATGCTAAGAAATTTATTCTTAGCAAGTTTGGAACTTTCCTTGGTCGTGGCTATCTCGACAAGGGTATGTTTAAAATGAATGTAATGGCCGTGAGCCGTGTAACAGTTTTAAATGATAATGAAAAGCCTATTTCTGTTTATACCGTTGAGTGCTCTGATTTATGGCATATTAGATTGGGACATGTAAATCGAAATGCAATTAAACGGTTGATGAATTTAGAATTAATTCCTAATTTTAAAATTGAATCACATAAGAAATGTGAGATTTGTATTGAAGCAAAAATGACTAAGTTGCCTTTTCACTCGGTGGAAAGGTGTACTGAACCATTAGGCTTAATCCATACTGATGTATGTGATATGAAAAGTGTGCAAACAAGAACGGGTAAAAAGTATTTTATTACTTTTATCGATGATTGCACAAGGTTTTGCTACTTATATTTATTAAGAAGCAAAGACGAGGCTGTGGAAGCATTTAAAATTTTTAAAATCGAAGTTGAAAATCAACTCGGCAAAAGGATTAAAATAATCCGAAGCGATAGGGTGGGGAGTATGTAGCTCCTTTTGAACAAATATGTTCCGAATATGGCATAATTCATCAAACGACTGCCCCTTATTCTCCACAGTCAAACGGTGTTGCTGAACGCAAGAACCGTACTTTAAAAGAAATGATGAATGCCATGTTGATAAATTCAGGATTACCTCAAAACATGTGGGGGGAAGCTGTTTTAACAGCAAATCATATTCTGAATAAAATACCACCTAAAGGGAAAGATGGGACTCCTTACGAAATGTGGAAAAATCGTAAGCCGTCTTATAAATACCTGAAAGTGTGGGGGTGTTTAGCTAAGGTTTCAGTACCGGAACCCAAACAACTGAAAATCGGGCCAAAGACGATCGATTGTGTATTTATTGGATATGCGTACAATAGTACAGCATATAGATTTCTGGTTCATAAATCAGAAAATCCAGAGGTATCTGTTGGTACCACGATTGAGTCGAGGAATGCTATATTCTTTGAGAATATTTTTCCTCTGAAGGAAAGAGCAGAATCTAGTTCTAATAAACGAATGTATGAAACTGCTAGTGGTTCTGTACCAGAGGGTACTGATGAAGAACCAAGACGTAGTAAAAGGTTAAAAATGGCGAAAACATTTGGACCTGATTTTATTACGTACATGTTGGACGATGAACCGAGCTCCCTTAAGGAAGCTCTGTCCAGCCCAGATGGACCACTCTGGGAAGAAGCTGTAAATAGCGAAATCGAGTCCATTATGCAGAACCATACTTGGGAGTTGGTTGATCTCCCTGATGGTTGTAAACCTTTAGGATGCAAGTGGATCCTAAAGAAGA
>BKCP01008070.1:669151-679321 GCA_008636005.1 Striga asiatica | reverse complement strand
GCAACCATACCTTATAACCATAAGTGATCTAGGGATTTTATCTTAAGTGCAATTATAAGATAAATGCTTTCTCTTAAGATAAAGAAATGCCTTATTCATAATATAATTCCAATAGACTGTATTTACAAGTAGAATACGTCCAATTAGATTGGAACGCCGGGTACCCTACTCTAACACGTGGGCCGTGATCGCTCCGTTGACCTGGTGAGTCGCTCCTTCTTCTGGCCGTCTTTACGCAGGGATGTGACTCGTTTCGTGGAGCGTTGCCATACCTGTCAGGTTTCTAAGGCTGTGGCATCTAACGCCGGCCTTTACAGGCCCTTACTGATTTCATCGCGTCCGTGGACCGCTATTAGTATAGACTTCATCTTGGGTTTGCCTCGTACTCAACGAGGTAATGATTCTATCTTTGTGGTCGTTGACCGTTTTTCTAAGATGGTCCATTTTATACCTTGAAAAAGGACCGCAGATGCACTTCATGTAGCTACTTTATTTTTTCGAGAGGTTTATCGTCTGCATGGCCTACCGTCGTCTATTGTTTCTGACCGTGACACACGATTTCTTAGCCATTTTTGGCGTAGTTTGTGGCTTCTGGCCAACACACGGTTGGACTTCAGTAGCGCTTATCATCCTCAAGCAGATGGCCAGACAGAGGTCGTCAATCTCTCGCTTGGAAATTTATTGCATTGTTTGGTGAGTGAGAACTTGAAGAGTTGGGACCGTTCGCTCATAACTCGGCTCGGAGTCGTGCGACGGGATTTTCCCTGTTTGAGGTGGTGTACACGGTCCGCCTGCGAGGGGCCGCGGATTTGCTCGCCTTGCCATCAGCCACGTGAGAGGAGATGATGGCTGATTTACGGCGGACTCACGAGTCCGCCCGGGCTCGTTTGGAGACTGTGACTGCGGGATACAAGAGGCATGCCGACATGCGGAGTCACCATGTTGAGTTCGAGGTGGGTGACTTCGTCTGGGCGGTTTTAACCAAAGATCGTTTCTCGGCGCATGAGTACAATAAGCTGTCGGCCCGCGAGATTGGCCCTGTTGAGATCCTCGAGAAGATTAATCCCAATGCCTACCGTCTTCGTTTACCGTCGCATATTTGGACTTCCGACGTTTTTAACGTCAAGCATTTTGTGCCTTACCTTGGTGATAACTCTGAAGATGACGAGATCGGTCCAGATTCGAGGGCGAATCCTTCTCAACCGGGGGAGGATGATGGAGACGAGATCGCAATGGCATTTATGGAAAAATATGATCGTTTACCATCCTTAGTATAGCTATTTATTTCTATCTATTTTATTATTATGATTTATTTCCCTTTTCCTAGTTAGTAGTGGAATAATTCATGTAATTTGGAATTTACTTATTTAGCAAATTAGAGATTTAGCTTTGTTAGGACTCTATATATGAGATTGAGTTTTCTCATCTTGTTCCCTTTTTATTTACGCTGCGCTACATCACTTGGGATAGGGTATGATGGTTCTTGTTTGATTCATATTTGTCGGACTTGATTTGTTCAGGCTTATGTGAGTTGATATAATTCGGAATTGATGAATTTGTGCTTGATTGATTGATATAATTGAAGAGTGACACTTCGATCTTGCGATTGGAAATGATTGAATGTTAATTTGTCGAGTTAGGATTTATCAATTCTATATGATTTGTTGATTAATCACCTTCTAGTTAATTGACGACTTTTTGAACCGAAAGGGGAGAAGTCGTAGACCTAGGCTCGCATGAGGGAGATGATTTCGTACTTGAATAGCCTATTGGTTTTAGATTGAAATACGTACTTGTTGATTACTTGTCCCTTGTTACGAAAAGTTATTGGGATTGAGATAATTGGCCTGCGTCGTATGCTCGAGTTTGTTCGTCTATGTTCAATCCCTTGTTACGAAGAGTTACTGGGAGCAAACCGCTAGATGGTTAAGCGAGAGCGTCAATCTGGAATAGAACGATTTGTGTCCCGGTGTGCGAATAGAACTTGAATTAATTGTCCCCGACTCCCGACCTTCTTTATCGATGTTTCGTTTATATTTTTAGGTAGATTATTGATTATTTTTTTTCTTAGTTAATAATTATTCAAGCCCCCTTATTTGATTAGAGTGTTTAGGATTTGTTTTCCTTTTGTGTGTTGTCAATATCACTTCTAAATTCCGAACCGCCTTCCTCGTGAGATCGACCCGGGGAACGAATCTTTCGATTTGGTAGTTCACCTAGGATTGGCCAAACTCGTCAGGTAGGGAGTTCATGGTGAATAAAACCATAAATGAGTTTATCACATTCATTCTCATATTTGTAAGTTTAGCTTATATGTTGAACACGTGGGAACGAGATCATGGATGGAGCGGAATCATATGAACTTTTATAGTGGTGACCGCGCTAATGAAACTTTCCGCAACAAACTTTTTCCGTAATTTTAAATGGAGATAGTTCCTTGATTTTTATTTAGGAATTCTTTTGTATTATTAGCCTTAATGTTATCCACCTTGATTAACTTCATAAAATTCAAACACAACCTATTTGATCGCTCACATGCCCTACGAAGAGTTACCTCTACTTCAGAGCTCTCATTAGTAATGGTTGTGGGAGTTTCATCAGTAATTAGAGTCATATCCAAATTCATTGAACCTAACTGAAAATGGCTATTCTTAGACCATTCATTGAAGTTCACCCAATTGAATTTTTCAACTATAATATTGTACAGATAACCAAATTTTGAACACTACAAACTTTAACACATGCTATTTAGTTAAGCTTTGAGAGACAATTAATGGATTCAGAAATCTTTTAAATTATATATTTAAGTATACCTTTGGGCAATACTTAAATATATAATATCTTTGATTGATACCTAAGAGAAAAGTTCTTTAATAGAAATTATAGGTATTGTGATTAGTTAGTAGTTATCTTTGGACAAACATACTAATTAACCTAACTTTAATTATAATTTCTCTTTCATATATTAATCCTTGATAGAGATTATACACACTTGAGTCAATTAACGACTATCTTTGGACAAACACGCTAATTAACATCACTTTAAATATAACTTCTCTTTTAAATATTAATCCTTAATAGAAATTATATAAATTTTGATCAATTAGATGTTATCTTTAGACAAACACGCTAATTGACCTAAATTTAATTATAATTTCTCTTTTAATTGTTATAAACTATAAACACATAGCCCACCTTTGGGTGTTCTCCTGGTTTATAATCAATGACATCAATTATTCAAATATATAATTTGAAAGACATTAATAAGGCATCCTTTTATATTAGAATAATCGATACTTTAATCTAATTTTATTATCTATTCCATAAATTAAACTAGACCACTTTGGTGACAAACTCGTTTTCTTACATAGATAATATAACTAGAAAATATTATACATGATCATATTATGAGATATTCATACTTTTATTAATCTCTGCAATTAGCCTTAAGAAAATACCATTCGAACATATACCTCAGTGAGTCTAAAAATTCAGCCATATGATTAGAATTTCATGATCAAGGATTTAAGTTGACAACATGATCAGTAAATAATTCAAAGAGAATTCAATTATCCAGGTCCAGCAAATACTATTATTAGCCAATAAACAATTGCTCAACCAATCAATTATCAAAACTGAAAAACTTTTACGGGAATTGAACATGCCCATTAAATAATTCTCAACCAAGAAGCAAATACATGTCCATTTTTCTAATAAAATTTTTATTAGAAAAACGGATTCCCACATCCATTTTTCTTTTTGATTTTTTTTTAAGATAACGGTCAAATTTAATAATAATAATACATTCACTGTATAAAACGGATTTTGAAAATCCGTTTTTAATTTTGTATTTTTTTTAAATAATATAACGTTCGAATTAAATAATAAAACGAGTAAAACGGATTTTTAAAATCCGTTTTTCTCTTGATAAATATAAGTCCCAGCCAACCCCCATTTCATTTCTCCTCTCCCATTTCATTTTCACCTCTCGTTTTTTGCTCGATTTTATTGCGAATTGAAGCTGCAATTAAAAAAAAAACAAATTTTCCCATTTCATTTCTCCTCTCGTTTTTTGCTCGATTTTTTGGCGAATTGAAGCTGTTCCTGGGAAAAAAACAAATTTTCAACCAATCGTCGAAGAAGAGGTTAGTTGTTATTTTAATATAATGTAAATATTAATTTTTGGTTGTTTATGAATGTTTAAGAGATATATTTGGTTAATTGAGTATTGTTTAGAAAACCTTGAATGTTGGTTTAATATATGTTGAATATTTATCCAAATTGTTTATGAATTTGATGTTATTGTTGGATTATGGTGATTAGGGTTTTTGTTGTGGCAATTGTACTAAATTAATTGACAATTTTTTTTTGTTGGAGTAAAAATATGATTAATTATATGTTGTTGTTGGATATGTGTTTTAAATGTAGATTGGTAAAATAATAATTGAAATTTTTCTCGGGTGTTTGATTAGCCATTTTAAATGTAGATTGGTGATTAGGGTTTTTGTGGTTTTTTTTATAAATTAATTGACAATTTTTTTTTTGTTGGAGTAAAAATATAATTAATTATATGTTGTTGTTGGAAATGAGTTTTAAATGTAGATTGGTAAAATAATAATTGAATTTTTCTCGGGTGTTTGATTAGCCATTTTAAATGTAGATTGGTGATTAGGGTTTTTGTGGTTTTTTTTATATATTAATTGACAATTTTTTTTTGTTGGAGTAAAAATATAATTAATTATATGTTGTTGTTGGAAATGAGTTTTAAATGTAGATTGGTAAAATAATAATTGAATTTTCTCGTGTGTTTGATTAGCCACTTTAAATGTAGATTGATGATTAGGGTTTTTGTGGTGTTTTTTATAAATTAATTGACAATTTTATTTTGTTCGAGTAAAAATATAATTAATTATATGTTGTTGTTGGAAATGAGTTTTAAATGTAGATTGGTAAAATAATAATTGAAATTTTCTCGTGTGTTTGATTAGCCACTTTAAATGTAGATTGATGATTAGGGTTTTTGTGGTGTTTTTTATAAATTAATTGACAATTTTATTTTGTTGGAGTAAAAATATAATTAATTATATGTTGTTGTTGGAAATGAGTTTTAAATGTAGATTGGTAAAATAATAATTGAATTTTCTCGTGTGTTTGATTAGCCACTTTAAATGTAGATTGATGATTAGGGTTTTTGTGGTGTTTTTTATAAATTAATTGACAATTTTATTTTGTTCGAGTAAAAATATAATTAATTATATGTTGTTGTTGGAAATGAGTTTTAAATGTAGATTGGTAAAATAATAATTGAAATTTTCTCGGGTGTTTGATTAGCCATTTTAAATGTAGATTGGTAAAATAATTGAATTTTTAAATGTAGATTGGTAAAATAATAATTGAAATTTTCTCGTGGTGTTTGATTAGCCATTTTATATTGTTGTAATTTGTAAAATATAAATTTTTTTGTGCAACAGGTTATAAATGTCGTCTAACGGTCCATACTTTGTTAATGTGTACTGGAAAATTCCCCATAGTGAGTTATGGAATTTTTCGAATTATATGTCTCGTCCGGATTGTTCATTTGTTATTAATGGAATAATATCATATGAACAATTGGTAGATATGATTTACGAAAATGGTGGGTTTCGTGATAGTTGGACAATTTCGGATATTACTTTGATGGCGAGACAACAGGATGGTTCGTTTATTACCGGAAGACTGCATAATGATAATTCTCTTTCGTGGATTTACTACTCTGCTCCTATGTCCTAGGTGTTTTTGCATATAGTGTTGGAAGCAAACACACAGGTTACACAGGTTGAGGATCCTACGCCATCATATGGTTACGAGGGAATGTTTGGTGGTGAGGATACGTGGACTACGCATGTCTGTAATTTTGGTGAAGGGACGAGTAATTTCGGCGAAGGGACGAGTAATTTCAGCGAAGGAACGAGCTTTACCATGAGAGGACCGGACATTGAGGAAGAAATTGTTGGAGATGAAGATTTCATTCCCGGTGAAGACGATTTCACTGATGAGACCTCGGAAACCGAATCGGACAGATCAATTAATGAGGAGAGCGAACAAGAATTCATTGAAGAACACCCCTTTCCAAATGAAGGCCTCTACGATTATCGCGAGATGGGTGAGTGGGACTCGTCATGTGTAGATAGGGACGAGTATGCCTTGCCAACCTGGAATGGGCATGTCGAGACTATCCATTTGGGTACAGTTTTTCGTACCAAGGAAGAAGCCCGGATTGGTATTAATGCCTGGAATGTTGAGAAGCTTAGGGCGGTCCGGACAAAAGATTCCAACAAGAAGTCGTTCAAAGTTGTGTGCAGATCAGATGAAGTTGTACCATGTATATGGAAGGCCCGGGTGAGTCTTAACAAACGGGATCACGGCATGTGGGAGGTAACCGAATGGACCGATAGCCACACTTGCATGCAGGTGTTCGAGAGAAATGACCACAAGAATGTGACCGCCACCATGATCTCAAATCTTCTGTTGGCTAAGATTCAGAAGCAGGTGACCTACAGTGTGGAAATGGTCCAGGCCGACGTAAAAAGTGCCTGGGGCGTCGATGTCAGTTACAAGAAGGCGTGGCACGGGAGAAAAAAAGCCATTGATCGTCTGCATGGCACGTGGGAATCGAACTTTGCACAACTCCCCCAGTAAGCAAAAATTAATTATAAACGTATTTACGTGTTGTTTGTAACTATATTTATTTATTTATTTAGTTATTTATGGTTACCTTTTATTAATTTGCAGGCTTTTCGCCGCCCTTCAAAGGGCGAATCCCGGTACAGTTGTTGAGTGGGAATGGCAGGGTGGAGAAATGGCGAAGCAATCTCGAGACAGAGAATTCAGATTTGTCTTCTGGGCGTTTGGCCCCGCCATTCAAACCTTTCTTCGTTGCCCGCCGATTATTAGCATCGACAGCACGCACCTGCGAGGTTTGTACAAGGGGAAACTACTTGTTAATTGCAAATTAATATTTTATTTTATAATTTACAATAGTGTCTGATTAAAAAAAAACATATGTCCAACTGAGCAGGTTCGTACAAGGGGAAGCTGCTTGTTCTCATAGCACAAACCGCGAATAAGCGTCTATTGCCAGTTGCGTATGCGATTGTGGAAGAAGAAAGCACGGCTAACTGTTCCTTTTTCCTAACACATCGGCGCCATCATGTCGTCCCCGACAGACCGATATTTCTTCTTTCCGACAGGGACAACGGCATATTGAGTGCCGTTGAATTACTGGAGACTTGGCACGAACCCCATGCATTTCATCGGATATGCCTTCGACACCTCCGGAGCAACGTGTTTTCAAGGTACCGGACTAAGAAAATCCGGGGTTTGTGCTGGAGGTTGGGTTCACTGTGTTCTCGCCGCAAATTTGATCAGAGTCGACAGGAACTCCATGAATGTAACCCGGAAGCATACGATTACCTTTTCAAAATTCCTCTGGAAAAGTGGACCCTGTACAAAGATGGAGGACGTCGATGGGGCACTCTGACAACGAATATGTCAGAGAGTTACAACAATGTCCTCAAAGGTGTCAGGTTCCTGCCATGCAGAGCGTTGGTACAGGCCATAATGAACAAGACTCTGGATTTGTTTGAACAGGAACAAAAGAAGTCCAGGGGATGCAGGACTTCCATTCCTACCGACCTCTATGCCGCCTATCGGGTGTTGGAAAAGACGGCGGCGACTCACGAGGTGCGATGTGCGGACGCCGACGGATCCCAGTACATGGTGACAACCGGTCTACGCGCCAATGGAAGAGGGCAAAACAAGTATGTATTTTTTAATTGTAATTGTTTTTTCCATTCAAATGAGTTTATTTTTTTTTAATTTATATATATAAATCATTGTTGAAAATAGGTTTAAGGTCTATTATCAGCAGCAGCGTTGTGCATGTAGGAAGTGGCAGACACATCGAAAACCATGCCCTCATGCAATTCGAGTGTGTCGTCACCGGGGTGATCAACCGGTGTCGTTGTATAATCCCTACTTTTGTACGGCGAACTGGGTTGCTCAATTTTCTAATTGGAATTTTGCTTCAATTGGAAATCCTGACACGTGGCCGCAGGTGGGATGGAATTTGATTCCGCATTGGGAGAGGATCATCTCGAAGCCTGGACCCGGTCGCGCCCAAACGAGACGCTTTAAAATGCAAATGGATCGTCGGGCGCGCCGCAGAAGGGGCCGGGATCAATGCACTAGATGTGGTGATCCCGAACATTTCGCGGACCGTTGCCCGTATTCGCATCCTCCCATCGATCGAACTAGACTCCGCGATGATTGGGGGAACTAGATTTTTTTAAATTAATATTTTGTATTTGGATGATTTTGTATTTGGATAATTTATATAATGTGTAATCGAACTCGAATTAGTACAATTAAAGTCAAATTAGTAGCATTATAGTGAAATCGAACTCAAATTAGTACAATTATAGTAAAATCGAACTTGAATTAGTACAATTGAAGTCAAATTAGTACGATTATAGTGAAATCGAACTCGAATTAGTACAATTGGACTCGAATTAGTACAATCGAACTCGAATTAGTATAATCGAACTCGAATTAGTACAATTAAAGTCAATTATAGTGAAATCGAACTCGAATTAGTACAATTGAACTCCAATTAGTACAATTAAAGTCAATTATAGTGAAATCGAACTCGAATTAGTACAATTAAAGTCAAATTAGTACAATTGAAGTCAATTATAGTGAAATCGAACTCGAATTAGTACAATTGAAGTCAATTATAGTGAAATCGAACTCGAATTAGTACAATCGAACTGGAATTAGTACAATCGAACTCGAATTAGTATAATCGAACTCGAATTAGTACAATTAAAGTCAAATTAGTACAATTGAAGTCAATTATAGTGAAATCGATCTCGAATTAGTACAATTAAAGTCAAATTAGTAAAATTATAGTGAAATTGAACTCGGATTAGTACAATTAAAGTCTATTATAGTGAAATCGAACTCGAATTAGTACAATTAAAGTCAAATTAGTAAAATTATAGTGAAATCGAACTCGAATTAGTACAATTAAAGTCAATTATAGTAAAATCGAACTCGAATTAGTACAATTGAAGTCAAATTAGTACGATTATAGTGAAATCAAACTCGAATTAGTACAATCGAACTCGAATTAGTACAATCGAACTCGAATTAGTATAATCGAACTCGAATTAGTACAATTAAAGTCAAATTAGTACAATTAAAGTCAAATTAGTACAATTGAAGTCAATTATAGTGAAATCGAACTCGAATTAGTACAATTAAAGTCAAATTACTACAATTGAAGTCAATTATAGTGAAATCGAACTCGAATTAGTACAATTAAAGTCAATTATAGTGAAATCGAACCCGAATTAGTACAATTAAAGTCAATTATAGTGAAATCGAACTCGAATTAGTATATAATATATAGTATATAATATATAATATATAGTATATAATATATACCATATACTATATAATATATAGTATATAATATATAATATATAGTGTATATAATATATACCATATACCATATATAACATATAGTATATACTATATAATATATAGTATATAATATATAATATATATAGTATATAATATATACCATATACCAATATATGTTCATATATACATAACATATAGTATAGAGTATAGTATAAAGTATACACTATATAATATATACCATATACCATATATAACATATATATATATACTATATAATATATAGTATGTAATATATACCATATACCATATATAACATATATATATATATACTATATAATATATAGTATATAATATATACCATATACCAATATATGTTCATATATACATAACATATAATGCACCCCATAACATATAGTATAAAGTATAGTTTAAAAAAGTATTTATTAATAAACGGATTTTGAAAATTCGTTTTTGACCATTCAACGACAAAAACGGATTCTCAAAATCCGTGTTGACCATTCAACGATAAAAACGGATTTTGAGAATCCGTTTTTATGTTAATAATAATAAAAAAATCGGATTTTCCCCATTTCGTCTCTCTCTCTTCTCGACCTCACCGATCGAAACCCTTCGGCCCTCTTCTCTCCTCCGCGACCTCCGCCGCTGCTACCTGATCGCCGCCGCCTCCACGACCTCCGCCGACTG
>BKCP01008070.1:635790-663227 GCA_008636005.1 Striga asiatica | reverse complement strand
AAAAAAAAAAAAATAAATTATTATGCAATTTGAAGAGGAAGATTATATGAGAAAATAAATAAATAAGAACGAATGAAAATCAAGCTATGCCCAAGGAATGCCAATACAAGACAACAACAGACACAACAATTTTGTTTTAGAAAAATTCGAACTCCAAGTATGTGCCCGATGAGTCACTGCCCCCTTTTGATTAGACGGCCTCAAAGTCTCGTTAAGCCACTTGAAATAAACGGGCTTGGGAATCTGATGTGGGCCTGTGCTGCGAACGAGGGCCCAATTCACCCTCTTGAAAAATGGGTGTTGTTTTATCTCTGTGTCCCCTCTTTTAAATCCTAACCTGTTTGGGAGGTCCTTTGCAAGCAAACCCCGAATCAAATCCTTTCGCCGTGAAATTTTTGTTTATAAAAATTTTTGGTTTTGTTTAGATTTTTTGGTTTAGTTTGGTTAATTTTGAAAAAAGGTGATATGTTTAGTTGTTAGGGCACCCGCATTGCACCCATTTTGTGAGCGTTTAAACGGCCACCCCGCGTTTAACATGGATGCGAGTCATCCATTAATTAGGAGGGCCCTTGTTGCCGTTTAATACATTGAACGCCACTTTTTGTTGCTTTTTTTATGTTTTTTTTTTTTTGTTTTTAGTTAATTATTTTGGTTATATTTTTCTTTTATATATTTAATTCAATTTTATATATAAATCCAAATTTTATCTATATTACATTTGTTAACATGTATCAGTAATTTACATTTTATATCTCCCATTTTTTTTATGCCTATAAAATACACCTCACACTTCAGTTTTATAATTTTCTTGTACCATTATTTTTGTTTTTCCTGTTCTACTATTTTTCATTTTTAATTTTAATTTATGTTTTTTATAATCTAATAATATTTAGTGTATTTTCATCATTTAACATTAAGTATTCTAATTAAAAAACTATATTTATTTTATTAAGAATAGAATATAAAAATAGTATTGAATAAGTGGATAATGGGTCCCATATGTTTGTATTTAAATGAATGAATGAACGTAGGTGTGTGTTTAAATGGAGAGATGTTTAGTGGAAAGATGATGTGGAGATGATGTGGATGAAAGAGAGTGTAAATTGGGATTGAATGAATGTTAAGGGATGTGGATGGTCTTAGTGGGTATATTAAAATAATATTTAAATATAATAATTAAAATTGATTTGATGTAAAAGTAGGAGAGAAATGATTTGATGTGATGGTTAGTTAAAATAATGTGAGTAGATGAATAGTAAATTAAGGTTGATGTTGTGTGTATGAATGATTGATTGATATTATTTAATTATATTAATAATATTGAGGGTAAATAATTTTTTCCAACCTGTACTATACGTACTTTTGGAATATTCAACCTAAAGTATTTTTTGTTATAAAATGCAACCTGAACTACATATACAGTCATTATTTGCACGCTCGACCACATCTTGACCATACACGTGTCCTTTTTTACAGATGATCGGACGGTCAAAAAGTAGTCGAACGTGCAAATAATTGTATATATGTAGTTCAGGTTGTATTTTACAACAAAAAATACGTTAGGTTGAAAATCCCAAAAGCACGTATACTACAGGTTGGAAAAAATTATTTACCCTAATATTGATGATAGTGGAGTTGAGTTAAAGTTGAGTTAAAATATTGGAAATTTTTTGAAAATTTTTATAAACAAACATGCTCTAATCGCGGGCCCTTCGGGAAATTTTAGAGACCGTCCTACAACATTAAATAAAGTCTCTCTATTGTCATTACCTTTAAACGGCATTTTTCCATGAAGTAACTCGTACAAGAAGATCCCAAAAGTCCACCAATAAACCGAGCTACCATAGCCATCCCCTTTCATAATCTCGGGGGTAAATACTCGTGGGTTCCGACAAACGACATTGACCGAGCTGCGGTTGGCTCGGCAACCAACACAACTGGAGTTTTCATCAAAATAATTTCCATCTTGCCCGACTGGTGGTTTTTGCCTTTGAGGGTTTCGAGTTGAAAATGCGGGGTTTGAAGCAAGTGGGCCCAGAGCAAACGGGCAGTTTACATGTCGGGTCAATGCAAGGGGTTTGGATGCAATATGAGGAATTTGTAAAAGATGGGGTGTCATTGGAAGTGACGAGGTATGCAGTTGCAGCTAAGATAAGTCAGAAAGCCTGAAGCTTTCAATTCAAAAACTTTAGAACAACACCAAACCAGAATCATCAAAAACTGTTAGCAATTGGACATAATAACACTAGAGAATTTTTTATATAACACACACTTATATGCATAGCAGAATAATGAAGGAAGAAAAAGAGAATTTTCTTACTAAATATTTATTCACTCACTTGCATTACAAACGTACAGCCCTTTGCCTTTTATAGGCATATGTTGACAATAAAAAAACTAATAAAAAGAGACAAAGCTAAAATCTTCTTCCTATATTAAACATCCATTGGGGCGGCTGTAGTAATTGGTGGGTTGTGGCCAACTTGAATTTTTCTTCTTCTCCATTAAGCATTCATTGAGGTAGTACACAATTTTTGACAATAGCTTGATGTAATTAAATTTACTAACATTGCTTCCCTTAAATGAAGCTCGCATCGGTGCAGATTTTCGTTAGGTGTGTCTCTTTCTAGAGTTTTCGTCTCAAGTTTGAGTTCCCAAGTTCCACTTAGTTGGATGTAGTCCCCGAATCTCGTCATCTGTTTTCTTCAATCTGTCTTCTTTGCGATCGTTACTATCTCTTCATCCATTTGCGATCTTAAATCAATCCTTAAAAATATCGTCTAGTAATTACATTTTCCTATTCCGTTCTACCCGGTCCTAGGGTTTGGTCGTGGATTATCCTTTGTAGTTTAGAGATCTGATCATTACCCTTTTGATTATTCTCAAAAGAGTCTCTTCTCAGGTGCATCTCTCTCTACCTCTACGGCTTTTGTCATATCTTGGTTCAGCGTCAGAGGTGCTAGGGATATTTGCATCATGGAGACGGATTTGGCAGAAGAATTCAGAAAATTCAACCTATTCGAAAAAGAAGAAGAAGGAGTAGAAATTGCGTCGGAGGATATACGAATTGGGAAAAAGGAGTGTGAGGTGAGCCTAATGGGAAGTATATTTGGGAAAAAAAACCTAAAATTGTTGGGTTCAAAACAACATTGCAGAGCATCTGGAATACAAAGAAGCCATTCACGTCGAGGGTTGTGGGTAAGAACAAGTACCAATTCAACTTTCAGTCGGTGGAAGACATGAAAAGGGTCTTGGAAGGGAAAGCATGGAATCTTGATGGACAATATTTGTTGCTGAAAGAATTGAGTGAGGAGAACAATGGGTATACAACAAAAGAGCAGAAGATAGAGTTGTGGATGCAGATACATAACCTTCCTCTCCATTGGGTTTCAGAGGAGGTGGGTTTGAAGATTGGGCAGCTTTTTAATAGAGTAGTAGTTGTAGTGATTCCGGAGATGGGGGGAGCAGGAGGAAGAATTGTGAAAATACTAGTGGAATTAAATCTGAACGAACCACTCCTGAGGGGCACAAACCTGAAGTTGGGAGAAGAATCGAAGTGGGTCAGCTTCAAGTATGAGAACCTCCAGAACTTCTGCTACTATTGTAGGAAGATTGGACACACGGAGAGATCATGTGTAGACAAAAAAGAGGCTGTCATTGAGAAGTGTTTGGCAAGTGGTCAATATGGGGACTGGTTAAGAGCTGCTCAGGGTAGTGGGTTAGGGTATAGGGGGGGGGGGNAGGGGGGGGGGGGTTGGTACTAGTGAGCCTAAACCCAACACAGAGGTTAGGAAGTCTGTTGAAGATGAGGTCCTGGGATCTCAAGCAAATAAAGAAGAGAGTAGTAATGGGAATAGAGTAGAGGGTAGTAAGGAGAATGAGGGGTTGTTGAGAGAAAAAGAGTCAGGGTCTTTAGGAAGTAGCCATAATCTAGGAACTGATATACTTAGTCAGAGTCAAGTCCCATTGGTAAGAACTAGGGTCATTGACTGTAGAGAACCAGTTGTAGAAAAGTTTGATGAACAGAGTGGTGATAAAACTGATTTGATGCTTTTAGACAATCTGATAGCTGTTCCTGTGCAAGTAGCTACTGAAAGAATTATAAAAGATCTTGACCCTAAGTCTGAGTCATCTCAAGGGGGTAGAAAACATAAAATAGCTATTAGAAAGGCCGAGAAAACTCAAGAGATGGGTAAATCACCTATCTCTCATTTAGGTAGTAAGGTGGATAGGAATAAAAGGAAATCAGAGTTATCTATGATTGATTCAGAGTTGACTCTAGATTTTCAAAAAAAAAAAGAAAAACCTAACTTTTGTAGAAGTTCAGAAAGAGGCAGTCCTAAATATGGTGGAGGAGACCAGCCAGAAATGGTCTCTAGGGGGTCAATGAGAGTGATGGTGTGGAATTGTAGAGGTCTGGGGGGGCCCTCTACAATTTTCCAGTTAAAAGAATCAATGAGATTCCACCTCCCTGATTTTGTGTCTCTATCTGAAACAAAAAAAAAAAAAGAATTTTGTTAAAACTGTGTGTAAGAATCTGAAGGTAGGGGACAAGTGGTATGTGGTGGATCCAGTAGGTCTTAAGGGNTAGGGGGCTTAATGTTCAGGATATAGGCTTTAAAGGCTACCCCTGCACTTGGTCTAATAATAGAAATGGGGAAGGATTTGTTGAAGAGAGATTAGATAGGTTTCTTCTTTCAGATGAGTGGCTCTTAAACTTTCCCCAGACTACAATAACACATATACCCAGGATATCCTCGGATCATTGTCTTATATTGATGGACACAAATTCAGGGGCAGGCCATTGAAAGAAACGATTTTATTTTGATGCAAGGTGGCCAAAGAAGAAAGGATTTCAAGAAACAGTGACTGAAGCTTGGCAAAAAGAGGTTTCTGGCCCTCCATTGTACAACATATAAAGCAAAATCAGAAACACAAGGATGGCTTTGCTGAAATGGAAGACAACTATGAGTACTAATTCAGCTCTTCTCATTAAAAGCTATAATTCTCAACTGGCAGTGATGTTAAATCAGGGTTGCAGAAAGGATTGGGAAAACTGGATGGAGATTAAGCAGAAACTTCATAAGGCATACTTAGAGGAAGAAGAATATTGAAGGCAAAAGTCAAGGATACAATGGCTTAAGAATGGTGATAAAAACACAAGGTACTTTCATGCATGTGTTAAGCATCAGAGGAGAAAGAACAACATTGAATTCTTGGTTACAGATAATGGGGAAAGATGTGAAGATGAGCAGGAAATATTAGAGGAAATAATGGTTTCTTTTCAAAAGATTTTCACATCTACTGATCACAAAGTGGAGGAGTGTAATCTTGATGGATTCCAGAGGGTAATTACAGACCAAATGAATAAGTCTTTGACAAAAGCTGTAGAGGATGAAGAGATCAAGGATGCCCTGATGGAGATGAACCCTCACAAAGCCCCTGGTATAGACGGTATAACCTCACTATTCTTCCAGTCATGTTGGCATATTATTAAAGATGATTTTTGTGCAGCAGTAAAAAATTTTTTTCAGACAGGTTGCATTCCTCAAAAACTAAACCATACAATAATTACCCTTATCCCCAAAATTCTTAACCCTTTAAAAGTATCTGATTTTCGTCCTATAAGCCTCTGTACAGTAATTTACAAGGTTCTATCCAAAATTGTGGCTAATAGAATCAAAGCAGTTCTCTACCTTTGTATTTCACCTAACCAGGTAGCTTTTGTACCCGGTAGGCAGATTATAGATCATATAATAATTGCTAATGAATGTATCCATTTTTTGAATAGTAAAAAAAAAAAGGGAGAAATTCCTTCATGGCCCTGAAATTAGACATGTCCAAAGCCTATGACCGGGTTGAATGGGATTTTCTCATCCTTATTTTGAAAAAATTAGGATTTTGTAAAACCTTCATTTATTGGATTTTCAGCTGCTTAAATACGGCCTCCTTTTCCTTTAATATCAATGGGCAGCCTAAGGGTTTTGTGAAGCCTTCAAGGGGTTTAAGGCAGGGAGATCCATTATCTCCCTACCTATTTTTTATCATAACAGAAGCCTTATCATTTTCCCTTAAGCAAGCCTCTAAATTTTCTAATTTTATTGGTATTAAAATAGGTCTGTTTGCTCCAGTTATAACTCACCTTTTATTTGCTGATGATGTTATTGTATTCTGTAAGGCTAATAGACAAAATGCAGATATCCTTCATTCCATTTTGTGCTCTTATGGGAAAGCTTCTGGACAGGTTATAAATCTCTCTAAATCCTCTATCTTCTTCTCAAAAAATACTCCTGATGATTCCAGGGACTACATTTGTCAACTATTTGGAGGGGTTCAAGTGGTTAAATCTTCCAAATATTTGGGGATGCCCCTAGGTATTGGAAGATCCAAATTGGACACTTTCAAATTTGTGTCAGACTGTGTTGTTTCTAGAGTGTCTAACTGGAAAAATAGATTTTTGAGTGAAGGAGGGAGAGAAATTTTGATTCAGTCAGTGCTAAGAGCCTTATCAGTGTATATTATGTCATGCTTTAAATTGCCTGTAGGTATTTGTTTTAATATTTGTAAAGTCATTGCTGATTTTTGGTGGGGGTGTTCTGAAGAAGGGAAGAAAAGAATACATTGGGCAGGGTGGGACAAATTAGCATTACCTAAGGAATTGGGGGGTTTGGGATTTAAAAATTTTTATCTCTTTAATGACACCTTGATAGCAAAACAACTTTGGAGAGTTATATCTCAACCCAATCTTTTGATGAGTCAAGTGATTAAGGGTAAATATTTTCATAATCAGAATCTATATAATGTAGTGCCAAAAAAATCAGATTCTTGGCTTTGGAAATCTTGGTTAAAAGCTAGGTACATTCTGAAGTTGGGGATAAGGTATAAAATTGGGGATGGCAGTGTATATGGGAGTCCTCATGGATTCCCAATTCACCTTTTTCTACGCCTGTTTGCTGTTTTGAAAGGGATAGTTATACTTTGAGGAAAGTTTCTGATCTATGCAAAGAAGAAAATAGAGGATGGGATGAAGACTTGATTCAGCAGACTTTCCTTCCAATTGAAGCTGAAGAAATTCTTAAACTCACTCCCCCAGTAGCAGGAAAGAGGGATCAACTTTTCTGGATTAATTGTCCTAAAGGCACCTTCTCAGTCAAACATATGTATCAGTTATGGTCAACAAATGGAGTATGAGCAAGAATAGTGAAGGATCCAGTGAAAATCAAATGATGCAATAGAAGATTTGGAGGAGAACATGGGCACTCCAGGTAAAAAGCAAAATCAAATTGTTTGTTTGGAAATGTTGGCACAAGTTCTTAGGAGTTAAAGATCAACTGAAGAAGAGGGGGATGGAGGTGGACATGATCTGTCACCAATGTGGAGATTCAGAGGAAACTCTAGAACATATCATGTTTGCCTGTAAAAGAGCCAAGATAGTTTGGAAATTGTCCGGACTTAATTGGGATGGGCTTAAAGACAAGGAGGAGGATTTTAGAAAATGGTGGGGAGCAGTAATCACCATAGACAAAGGAAAATGCAGGAAAGATAGAATAGAGCTAACAACTTATTTGTTATGGCGGTTATGGCGCACAAGGAATAATTGGATTTTTAAACAAGAGTGGAAATCTGAGAAGGAGATAGCAGATGGAGCAATAAGGGAATGGACAGAATTTGCATCTTGGAATGGGAAAGGAGGTGCAGAGGAAGAGTAAGATGGGGGAAGTGGGGAGGATGTTTGCAGAAGTAGGACAAAGTCTATTGTCAGTGCTGAGGCAATCATCTATCCTGTTGCAACCGGCTGAGATTATTTGTTCTGGGCATTGTATTAATGGGTACTGCTTCAAGCTGGTTTGTAATTACTTTTGTTGGCTATTTTGGTATGGGTTCAGTAGGATGTTATAATTTCAGGGGATGTATTATTTTTGTTCCCCTTTTTTATTGGTTGCTTAGATCAGGTTTTGCTATAGGGTAGCAACTTAAATGCTATCCCGTGTTTCTTTAGTTTAGCTGAGATAGGGCTAGATTACAGAAACATTCAATCACTTGATTGGCCTTTGTATATTGTTGGCTTTTTAGCAATAATATTTATCCGTTTGAAAAAAANCAAGCTAGCATCATTCCAAGCATTTTCTTTAACTTGTAAAATAACTCGACTTTTAATGACTTCGTGAAAATATCTGCAATTTGCTCTTCAGTTGGACAATAATCAATTTTCACTTCATTCTCGGCTACCAGCTCTCGAACTTTGTGAAACCGAATATCAATATGCTTGGACCTTCCATGAAAAACTGGATTTTTGCTCAATGCAATGGTAGAATTATCTATATCTATATCTATACTACTATAAAAGGACGAGTATTTTTGTAAAAATAATGAACTACCTAAAATACCCTTAATTTGACATATTTTTAATGTCAAATTAGTAATACACTAATATCCATCTCATCTTATATTTTTATTTAATTAATTTTATTTACCTAAAAACCTTCATTTGACATATTTTTAATGTCAAATTAATTAAATAAAATTAAACAGACAAAACATTCCACATCTCTTAAAAATCAACCATAATACTTCATACCACACCATTATTCCTCAAGAATTTGCTTTCTTCCAAAAATCTGTGCTTTCTTCCATAGCTCCAAAAAATAAACCCAACATTAATCCAAACAACAAAGCTTTGAAATGATATAGAATTGTTGTTTTGAAAAAAAAAATCGTTATATTTAATATAATTTTAATGATAAAATCGTAATCCTATTTAATGGTATTAATCTATAAAAGTTCTTTAAAGAAAAAATGATGCAACAAAAACAACATAATAAATACTTATTAAGAAACCAAATATTTTCAACTATTTATTTACATATCTTTTAACAAAACGATATATCTTGGTAGAACATGACAACTTAGTTGAGGGGTAGTGGAAGAATTCATTTAACTACTTTATTATTTAAGAAATATAAAATCTTGTATTTAGAATTAGAAATTGCACCTTAGTTTTAGTGGATTGATTTTTTTAACACAAAAATCGTCATTTATTTGTCTGTTATTTTGTATTTTCAAAATTCTGTCGCAAAGCTAATAAAGTTAATAAATCTTCACCTGACCATTGAGTGATTAATATCAAATTGCTTAATATTTTAATTACTAACACTTAAAATATTTGAAGTTTTCATCCAATTATTAACAAAAATATATCATGCAACTTTAATTATTATTATTTCATTAGAGCAATTGATTTTCTAGAAGGGTGCTCTATAAAAGATGATAATTAAATTTTTTATAAATTAAATATTTTATATATTAATATTATTTTAAGATTCTTAAATGCTTTTATAATTTTCTCAACAAAATTTGAGAATTTATTTAACCGTAAGTATCTTATCAAATAAGATACTGTTTCAACAATATTTATTTAATTTGATAATGATAACTCTAAGTAAAAAAATTAAAATCGATATTGCATGTCCTCATAACGACACAAACTATAAAGATCTTTTTTTTTTTCATTCAAAATAACTTATAAAAAAAGAATAAATTGTGTAATAGTATGAGAGATTAATTGTTGAATACTTGTTTTGCAGCCTAAACTTCTAATCTACTCAATTTCTTTGCTTAAAATAAGATTAGAACAATTTTACGAAATTGTATAATACTAAAATCCAATTTATTTATTTTATGTAAAATGGGCCGGGATACGTTAAAAATTATCTATAAATTCATTAAAAATATCTAGAGAATCATGATATGTCAACATACGTTGAAAATTAATTAATGTTTAACAATAAATTATATCGATATTACCATTACACATCTATTTATTAATTTGTATTATTCTAATAAAGCTATTTTTATCAAAAAAAAAAAAATGTACGGAATATTTTTTTCATATATATTTTGAGTATAATATTAATGGAAAATTGTAATTATATATAATATAATACAAAGATTTAATAAGACATATGACCCAAAAATTTATATAACTAATTTTATGCAATTTATTTATTAAATCTAAAAGTTATATAAAAACATATAAATGAACATTATAAAGGAAAAAATAATAAATATGATAAATAATATTAAAAATATAATTAAGTTATAAGACTTACTAATAAATATGAAAAATGTAATAAATAAAATGTTATAGTTAATAAAAATAAAGATAAATATTTTAAAACTTGTACTTATAGATGTAAAAGAGCTGAGTTATTAAACGCTGGTTAATTTTATGTTCTTGTTAATTCTAGGTGTAAGTTTTAAGTGGTAGACAATAGTTATTTGTACTTTTATCCATTATTATCTTCAAATTAATTAAAAATATTTAGGTAATCGTGATGTGCCTATATACCTTGAAAATTGATTATTTTTTACCAAGAAGTTAAATCGATATATTACCATTTCTCATCAATCTATTAATATGTATTATTATTATAAGTAAATTTTTTTATATTTGAGTATAATATTAATGAGAAAATTTTAATTATATATAATATAATATAAAAATGTACAACTATAATTATATATATAAAGAACAATATAAAATAAGAAAGTATTAAATCTAATAAATAATATAAAAAATATAATTAAGTTGTAACACCTTCTACTAAGTATGAAAAAAAAGTAATTACTAAAAATGTTATAACTAACAAAAATAAATATATAACTTTTAAAAATTGTACTTATCGATGTAAATGAGTTGAATTGTTAAACGTTTGTTAATTTATTGTGCTTGTTAATTCTAGGTGTAAGTTTCATGTTATTGACAATAGTTATTTGTACTTTATCCATGTAGTTTAGACATTTTTTTTTTCTAAAATAAAAAACAAATAAACCAACTGTAATGCAATAGGGAAAAGAAAAAGTAGATATGAATACCAATATCAAGAAACAAAAATATTTTAAAATTACTACTTTTTTGTTGCTAAAATATGTTATCTACAAGAAATTGGTTCTTCATAAATAATGATTCCATATTATCATAATATAGAAAATAAACACTTCAATAATGATTTCATAATAATAAAGTTCACAGTGACTAAGAGTATTATTGTATTATAGAATTCAAATTCTTCCCATCTGAAATATTTTGACAAAATTATATATAATATTGTGTGCAATTAATTATTTTGAAATTATTGATAATGATACAAAATATAACACATTCAACATAATTATCATATAATTTATGATTATAGTAATATTTTTTTTTTAAAAAAAAGATACATCTAGGTTGAAAATTATTTAATTATTTTATTACTATTATTGTAACTAAACAAGGGGAAAGAATGATGTTCTACATAATAAAAAGGTAAGACTACACAATGATAAAGCTTATAGCTCACATTCCTTCCAAAAGTTAAAAAAAAAATGATAAAATTAATAATTGTCCTATACCAATTGTTGTTGGCGAATGATAAATGTAAAACATACTTAAGATGCACATCTATAAAAAATATATTTATTTTTTTGTATCGGAAATCGGTATGTCAGTTTTAATTTTTTTGGTTAAAATTTTTATACTTTTTACTATTAATTTTTTTTGTTGCCCTTTTATATGTAAAATATCACATCATTTCTTTTCAATGATGTTTGATTTTACTAATTTATTGTAAATTAAATAAAAATAATATAAATATCTATCAAATATAATAATAATATATATATATATATGTCACTACCAATTTAAAATAATAAATGGACCTAAAAGTATCTTATAAAATAAATTATAGATCCATGTTAACTCAATTTTATTAATTATAAAATAACATTAGATAAACTTGTGGTATATTTTTCTTATATAGATTTGAAACATTCATACCAAGAAAAAAGTGCAAATTGATGTAAATGTACAACGATTACCAACATTAACTATGTGAATTAAAAGAAAAAATAAACGAGTTGTATGTTAAACCGTAGCGGTTGTAAAAATATATTTTTTGTGAATATGATAATGAGTTGGTTACTTAATATTTTATTAAACAATGGAAAAAAAAATCGAAACTTTTTAATCTTACAAACAATATAAAAGTACATTTTTATCAAATATATTATTACACGTAAAAAAAAAAAAAAAAGCAATGCATATAAATGTGCTCTAATTCTTTCAACAAATAAAATATTATTTGTGAATAAAATAAAAAACAAATAAGCAACTATAATGAAATAGGAAAAAGAAAAAGTCTGAATTTTATTAGAAAAGTATGAATACCAATATCAAGAAACAAAAATCTTTTAAAATTACTACTTTTTTGTTGCTAACATTTAAATATATGTTATCTATAAGAAATTGATTTTCATAAATAATGATTCCATATTGTCATAATATAGAAGAAAACTTCAATATGATATCATAATAATGAAGTTCACAGTGACTAAGAGTATTATAATATTATAGAATTCAAATTCTTCTCATCTGAAATATTTTGACAAATGATATGTTTCTCAGTATTGTCTCAATATCAATTCTGTTTTATTATTATTGAAGAATCAAGAAATTATATTTATCTTGAATTTTCGAAGCATTATATATGGTGCAAAAAGTTGGACAATAAATGCATTAAATAAGTTAGACACATAAATATTGCAAATCCGAACGAATGAGAAAGATATTATGATAAACAACTCTAAAATCATTGCAACAACCAAACTGTTCAATGATTTGCATATAATAGGTTATATGTAGTACGTCTATCTTCCAAATAAATAACACTGAAATGGAAATGTCTGATTCTGATCAAAATATTTTTTAATGTTTGATTAAGTTGTCAATTTTTTATAGGAATATTTACAATCTTAATTGAGTATTGTGCACGATCATAAGCACAATTACTTTAGAGTACATACTTTCATATAATATATGATGCTTTCAAAAATTAATTTAGGTCTCCAGAAAAGTACATGATTTTGAAAAGTCAACTTTTGTTTTGAGATAAAATTCGTCCCCACCTCATGGGGTAGGTACCAATTTGTCTACATGGAGAGAGAGAGAGAGAGAGAGAGAGAGAGAGAGAGAGAGAGAGTAATGTAGCAGTTTATACAATGACTAAAAAAATTTCAAGAATTTTAATGACACAGTTGGTTATTTCACAGAGATATTTATGAACAAGTACTAGAAATACCTTATAATAATCATACAATCATGAAGTTTGACTATATGTTTGGCTAAAATATTTCTAAGTGTTGAATAAAACAGACGTTTTGCTAAATTAATTAAGATAAATTTTGTGATGCTATTGATGTGTTAAGCTCCAACGAGAGTATGAATGTTTTTTATGAGAATGTCAAAACTAAAATGAAAGAAAATCACTCTTGAATCTAACATAAATAAATAAAAGAACTCATGCAACTATAATATACATTAGATCATTCTTTAGTTATTTAGTTTTTTTTTTTTTTTTTTTTTTTTTTTTAACTAGAAACTCATTTTTCATATTTTTTCGTTAGGATTGTAATATGTTATATAAATCTTTTTATGTCACGACATCATTATGTTATTTTAAAATAAAAAAATACACGAGGAGTTTACTTGTTCTACATTTTATTTTGTTCTTGCAATGCAATCACATGTTTGATAATTCATCTTACTAAACTTAATCGGAAAAAATCATTCGCCACCACGTGCATCGCACGTGTACTTTACTAGTTATCACAAAATATTTCTGTTGGAGAATCTTGCCTTTGATGCAGCACTTCAAGTATTTTTCTCAACCACACTGCTTGAGTTGCACAACTAGCTGCTGCTATATATTCTGCCTCGGTTGTTGAAAGCACCACGACTTGATGCTTCTTTGATGGCCATGATATTGCACCGCTCCCAAGATTGAATGCATACCCTGACGTGCTCTTTCTTGTATCAATATCACCTGCCCAATCACTATCTGTGCAGTCGACCAAATTCACATCAATATTTTTGTCATAGAAAATTCCATCAGTCAGAGTACCTTTGATGTATCTTAGAATTCTCTTTGCTCCTTGCAAATGACATTCACGAGGCTCTTCCATGAATCTGCTGAGTAATCCGACTCCAAAGACAATATCTGGCCTAGTTGCTGTCAAATACCTGAGACTTCCAATCAAACTTTTATAATGAGTTGGATTTACTTTCTTCCCACCATTTTCTCTTGTCAGCTTTAACTTTTCATCAACTGGCGTGGAGATTGGTTTAGAGTTCACCATCTTGAATTTCTTCAAAATATCACGTGCATATTTTTTCTGAGAAATAAAAATACCATCTTTACGCTGATCGACTTCAATGCCTAAAAAATAGGACATTAGGCCCATATCCATCATTTCAAAATGATGTGTCATAGCCTCCCTGAATTCTACAATCAACTTCAAATTATTGCTAGTGAAAATCAAATCATCAACATAAAGGCACACAATTAGAACATCTCCAAGCTCAACAAATTTAACATATAATGTGTGCTCAAAGGGACATCTCTGGAAGCCGTGTTCCACAAAGTAAGAGTCAATCCTCGTGTACCATGCTCTGGGTGCCTGCTTCAAACCATACAATGCTTTCTTCAACCTGTAAACTTTGTCTTCTTTTCCTTTGATCAAATAGCCTGCATGTTGTTCAACATACAGTTCTTCTTCTAGAGTACCATTCAAGAAAGCGGATTTTACATCCATTTGATGTATTTTCCAATTATTTTGTGCTGACAAAGAGATCATCATACGGACTGTATCCAGCCTCACAACAGGAGCAAATACTTCAAAATAATCAATACTTGGCTTTTGCTTGTACCCTTTCGCTACTAACCTTACTTTGAAGCGGTCAATTTCTCCATTGGGCTTGTACTTAGTTTTGTACACCCACTTCACTCCGATTGCCTTTTTCTTTGCTGGCAAATCTGTCAACTCCCATGTTTCATTCTTTTCGATGGAATGAATCTCCTCATCCATGGCTTTCACCCAGTTCTAATCGTATGCACCTTCTTCAAAAGTCAGTTCACAATCTGCAAACAAAGCAAAATTGATAATTTCCTCATATGATGGATCATCGTCTCTAAACATAACACAATCTTGTAATCTGGGTGGTGTTGTTTTCTTCCTCTGCAGTCTACTAGATGTCTCTGGCACATCTGGAACTGGACCTCGTTGTCCTGTACTTTCTGGTACACCAAGAACATTATTCTGTTGTCCTTCGTTTTCTTCACAGCTTTCTGGAATAATAGTGGGCTCCTCTTGGGATTTTAATAACCAATCCCACATTCCTTCTTCATCAAAGGTCACGTCTCGACTGATAATTATATTCTCCGTCACTGGATTGTAAAGCTTGTATGCCTTTGAGTTTGAGCAGTAACCAATGAAAATACACTTCTCTCCTTTGTCATCTAGTTTCTTCCTGAGTTGATCTGTCACATGGGCATAAGCTATACAACCAAAGACTCTAAGATGTTTAATTGTTGGCTTCCTTCCGCTCCAAGTTTCTTCTGGTGTTTTGTCACGAACTCTCTTTATCGGGAACCTGTTAAAAATATAAACAGCAGTGGCAACTGCCTCTGCCCAAAATTCTCTGGGAATCTGCTTCGCCTTCAACATGCATCTCACCATGTCCATGATTGTTCTGTTCTTACGCTCTGCTACTCCGTTCTGTTGTGGAGTGTATCTGGTTGTCAACTGATGCTTGATTCCATGCTGCTGAATGTAATCTGCACAGCCAAGATATTCTCGGCCTCTGTCTGTTCTTAGTGCTTTTATCATGTAGCCATTTTCTTTCTCCACATATGCCTTAAATGACTTAAAGGCATCACAAGCTTCTGATTTCTGTTTCAAAAAATAAACCCACGTCTTTCTGCTAAAATCATCGATGAAAGTAATAAAATACTTATTACCTCCATGAGTGGGTATCTCAACACTGCACAAATCTGAGTGCACAATCTCCAATGGCTGTCTCGCTCTCCAAGACTTTCCTGAAGGGAATGGCTCTCTGTGCTTCTTTCTAATTTGACATGTCTCACATACACCTTTTGGAATATTGACCACATGCAATCCAAAAACATATTCTTTTCTTGACAGATAATTCAAACCAGAGAAATGGAAATGTCCAAAAAGCATGTGCCACAACCAATCATCATTTGAAATTATCGAACTCAAACAAGGATACTTTTCATGCTGAATTTTCAAAGGGAACAGACAATTGGAAGTCATTTTTACCTTGGCAATAAATCTCTCATTTCTGTCAATCAACGTGCAATACCTTTGACGGATCCGCATATCATATCCTTTCTCAGATAGTTGCCCCATGCTCAATAAATTATGATGAATACCGGGAGCATAAAATACATCAGAAATAAAATTCTGAGAATCGTCTTTTAATCTGATAGCAATCTGGCCTTTTCTCAATATTGGAATATTGGCGTTGTTGCCAAATTTCATGGTTGATCTAACCGTTTCATCTAGCGATGAAAATAACTCCTTTCTCCCGCACATGTGGTTGCTACATCCGGTGTCCAAGTACCAAATATTCTCATCTTCTGCAAAATTATCAGTTGCCAGAAACAAACTATGTGTTTTACCAGAATTCTCACCATCATTTTTATTCTGATTCTCCGCAATATTTGCTTGTTGCGAATATCTACAATCAACTGCTTTGTGCCTATATTTACCACAGTTGTAGCAGTTGTAATTTGTTCTCTCCTGTTGGTGGTTTCCGTGGTGATAATTTCCTCTTCCTCGACCTCTGTTATTATTTCTTCCTCTTCCTTGGCCAGCTCCGTAAATATTGCCTCTTCCTTGGTTGAAGTTTCCACGTCATCTTCCTCCGCGATTTCCACGACCTCTGCCTCTCCAGCACGATCTTTGCTTTCTAAATCTTGACTGGATTCAGTAACTTTGCTGAGGTTCACCTGACTCTTCAAGGCTTCCTCATTAACTTTCTCAGTCTTCTCCAAGATTCTAGAGACGTGGCTTTCTAGGCTTCCCTGCAATTCTGCTACTGTCATGGTGTCTGTGTCGTGGGACTCTATGATTCTAGTCACCACATGATCATATTTCATCGACATGGTCCGAAGAATTTTCTCCACCACCATGTTGTCTTCAATCTTTTTTCCATACACCTTCATCTTATTGAAGAGGTCCATGACACGTGAAAAATATTGTTCCACGGTCTCTGAACTTGACATCTCACATCTTTCATATTCTCTCCGCAGAGATTGCAACTTTGACTTCTGGGTCTTCTCCACTCCTTTGTATGACAACTTCAAAATATCCCATGCTTTCTTGGCAGTTTTGGCATTTGCTATTTTGCCAAAAAACAGAGTAATCAACTCCTTGATGAATTTGTGAGAGTGCCAGCTGGTCCTTCCTCTTAGTGGTTTCATCTGCTCCTTCCTGTAGGCCTGGTTCTATAAAAGCTCCAAACATTATGAGCTTTAAGGTGAGTTTCCATCAAAATTTTCCAATAACTAAAATCAAGTTTCCCAATTAATTTGGGACCTGACCAAACAACATTATAATTGACTGCCATATTTTTCTCTCAAAATATTTCAACTCTATTTTTTTTCTCACTTTTTTTTTTCTCACCAACTCATTTTTTTTATCACTCTCTACCAAGATCGCAAGCTCTGATGCCATTATGTTAGCAATTGGACATAATAACACTAGAGAATTTTTTATCTAACACACACTTATATACATAGCAGAATAATGAAGGAAGAAAAAGAGAATTTTCTTACTAAATATTTATTCACTCAATTGCATTACAAACGTACAGCCCTTTGCCTTTTATAGGCATATGTTAGACAATAAAAATACTAATAAAAAGAGACAAAGTTAAAATTTTCTTCCTATATTAAACATCCATTGGGGGGCGCGGCTGTAGTAATTGGTGGGTTGTGGCCAAGTTGAATTTTTCTTCTTCTCCATTAAGCATTCATTGAGGCAGTACACAATTTTTGACAACAGTTTGATTTACTTAAATTTACTAACANTCAATCTACACTAGGTCACTTACACAATTCTATTCAACCAAAACAAATGAGAACTTCAGAAAAGTAAACGAAACAAGTCTACTGAATATAGATGAGAATTTCAGAAATGTAAACAAAACCCGCATCTTTTAACGATGTGTTTTCGAGAACGCCGATGTCACCCTACAAGTTCAATGAGATTCAATCCAGCAACATTTTCAAGTGAAGACCTCAAAACAACAAGCATCAGTCAATCATTTTTATCTCACTCTATTAATTTAACAAATCATCAGGCCAAATACACAGCAAATCTAAATCATCAAGCTATTAACATCAACGAGCTATTATTAACATCAACAGATGAAGTGAAGAACACGACCAGTTTCTCTTCTCGCGGGGCTGTAATGGAGGCGCTGTGGTGGAGGGCTCTCAGCCTCTGTAATATACATGGGGAGACCAAATTGCTGCGGTGTATCTATGAAGAACAGAAAGAGCAATGGGTGAAGAAGAAAATATTTTCCAAGCAGCAACTATCTTCTCTTCTGTTTAAAAAATTTGATTTGATTTTCAATTTAAAAAATTCAATATTTTCCAACATCCAGCAACTTACTCCTCAATGCTTGAGGTAGAATAAAATAACACTTCATTTGCAGCTTTTTATCCAGTCTTTTTCCCTGAACATCCCCAAACTTGACAAGGAAACTTCAAAACCTATCTTAAAAAATTGAATCAAATTTCAAATATCTCAAAAGCAGCCACCAACACCAAAGACCCATGCCGAGATACATAATTGAAATTTTTAAAAATGAAAGAATACATAAATTAGCAGAAGGATGGGTTGGATGAGACCAAAAAGGTTGGTTGCAGTTTGGTTGTCGGGGCCCTAACTGTTTCAGACTCCCTATCAATGCATGACTATTAGAGAGACACAAAATACAGCCGCTCGAATCGCATTTAAGTACTTCTCTACTCCTAGTCAAGCTCACCAACACCAAAGACCCATGTCTATTAGAGAAGTACTCCAATGTGACCCAGCGGCGGTACTCCATGTCTTTTTTGCATTTCTCTCTGTTTAAGTAGGATGAATTTGAGAGGAAATTGAGGTGTGTGTGAAAATGGCGGAAAGAAGATAGGGAGGCTTGGACGGGAAGCGCGTCAAAAGAGCTGAAATTTAAAGCAATTGCTTTGGTATGGTGCAGGAATGTTTTCAGAAGAGCTGAAATTTTTAAAATTTGTCACGGGATCTTGAGGTATGTGCAGGAATATTTTCAGAAAAAAGAGAATATTTGCAGAAGGAATATTTGCAGTGCAGAGAATATTATTGGTGATGGTTGTTGTCACATGATCTTGTTATAGGCCATGTTATTGTTACGGTTGGGACGGTTGGAGGGAATTGGGTTATTTGATTGGGTAGAGGCGTGCAGGAGGCCCAATAAAAGAGAGAAATTTACCCCCTTTACATTTCATCCCCTAAATAATTTCAAATTTATGACCTCAAAAACTTTTCATCTCAATTACGTTATTTAATAATTAAAGTAATATTTATTGCAGTTAAGTTTGGCCTGATTTTTTGGGAAACGTGATTATCTCTCCATCTTTACACTCAACATAACAAAAAAAAGAAAAGAAAAGAAATCATCTTTATCTCTCCATATCGGTAACTTCTTTATCTCTCCCAAAAAAACCCCATCTCTCCTACAAGAAAAAATTGAGAAGAACAAAAATCGCAGAGAAGAACAATGTCGAAGCGAACAAAAATTGAGGGCAAACCATCCGAAATTGAAGACGAATCAAGGATAACCCGCTCCCAATCTCGTCAAAAATCGCAATTTCAACCTCCCGAGCGGAAGGTTGTACAAAAAAAGCTCCAATTTTAGAAAATGGAGGCTCCGAATCGTGGCAAAAATTCTATTCCGAAGGCCGCGGACGGTGAGTCGAACGTCGGCGACGATTTTGTCTCCGAACGTAAAATAAAAAAAAAAAAAAAAATAAGGTGGCGGAGGACACCAACAAGAAGATGGTTCGAGGAAAACAGACTAAATCGAAAGATGTTGCTATATCCGATTCGGATTTCCAACTTGAAGAGGAGGAGGAACCATATTCCAGTGATGTGGTTGCGGATGTATCAAATGACGATAGTGACATGGGCTCGGACATCCCAAAGTTTGATGCAAAAAACCGTAAGCGTCGACGAGATTTCTCGAAGAAAAAATCGGCTCAACACCAAGCAAAAGGAGTCCCCGATAATTCTACTCAAAATATCAAGGTACTTATTTTAGTCATTAAGAATTTGTATATTTCGGGATAAAAAAAAAAATATTATTATGTCTGTTGTGACTTAAAAAAAAGTATTATTATTCGAGTGTTGTGAGTATTTGTAGTGAATCAAATAATAGTTGGTTTTTTGTTCAGTGACTATTTGTTGTGACTATATAGCATTATTCAGAAGTTTAATGTGAGTTTGCATATAGTGTTAAGAACCCAAATACATAAAACAAAATTTTGTGCCCTCTTCTTGCCAGTCAGTGTTTATTGGAAGTGTTTCTTGGGAGAGGATGAAGGTTAATTGTGGCTTTGAGGGATAAGCAATATTTTACGAAGTCAGTTGACTATGAGTATTTTTATCAAGCTATTCTAGTGAAGTATAGTCTGTATAGAAGAAACACACTAAATGTTGTGGAGAGTCGTGGTTTAATGTTGATCATATCCTCTTTCCAATTCATATTGATTTGAACGGTGTTGGCCACTGGGTACTGGGACGATTATCCATTGGTGAGAGGAGGCTTGTTGTATACAATTCTTTGCGATCAGAAGAGTTTGACAAGATTGTCTACGACAGTGTTCGATGCTATTCTACTCTCATTCCTATTTTCCTCGGTATGGTTCATTTCTACTCCAAAAGGACCAACATCAACAGTGTGGGAGAAGCATTCGATTGAAAAGGGGTGAATGATCCACTTGATGTTATTATGGCTGAAAATCTTCCTGAGCAGGACCAAGGGTAAAGTCTATTAATTTTTCTATCATCCTTTACGTAGTTATCCACGTAAATTTTAACGTTTTATGAACATGCTTTATACATTTTTTCTTTATTATCAGTGACTGCGGAATATTTGTTGCCTCATTTGCCGAATACTTCATCACTAAGTTTGATCTCCCGACCAACTATCTTCCCGACACGGAGAGGATGAGGTACTCATACGAGCCATACCAACATGGATGTATGAAGCAAAAATATTCGTGTGAGAGCGATGATGAATCCCTTGGGACGCTTGATGATATACAACGTGCAAAGCTCGCATCAGTTAGTTAGAATATGCCTACCTTTTGAAGGAGTACTGTTTGTCTTATGTATGGAGAGTTGAACCATGTTGATACTATTTGGCATTATGTTTTGTTGCAATTTTTCTTTTTTTTTTTTTTTACTTTTTTCTGGTGAACTTCAGTGAATGTATATTGGTGCTATTGATTTAGATATTTGATTTTGCACGATCTTAACCTATCCGGTCATTTTTTTGCAGACATATACACGCATACTTTAGGTAATGTGTTTACCTAACGTATATTATAAATAAATTAAGTAATGTGTTTACCTAACGTATTTTATGCCGTGTTGTAATGATAAAATAGGGACATAAGCACACATATTGTTTATCTAACGTATATTATGCCGTGTTGTATATTACATACTTTAAGTAATGTGTTTATCTAACGTATATTATCCCGTGTTGTCGACATAACATACAGACATAAGCACACATACTTGGTTAACTCATGTATATTACATACTTTAAATACTCTGTTTATCTAACGTATACATAAGCACACATTTTGTTTATCTAACGTATATTATGCCGTGTTGTATATTACATACTTTAAGTAATGTGTTTATCTAACGTATATTATCTCGTGTTGTAAACATAACATACATACATAAGCACACATACGTGTTTAACTAATGTATATCACATACTTTAAGTACTCTGTTTATCTAACGTATATTATACTGTGTTGTCAACTCGAGTACATGATTGTCACTTATTTAATTTTTATTTATACTAATAAGACACATAAATGTACCAAATAACCATATTCTTATATGCACAACTTATGTAGGTTTGAATTTCACCATCATTTTTTTTTTTATAAAATACTCCAGTACAAATGTACCAAAAGTAAGGAATAACGAAACAACCATAACAGAAATGTCAGTAATATTATGAAAACGTAAACATTAAGTAAACACATCAAACTAATTTTGTTTAACGCTCTTCGGATTTGAACATGTCTTTACATTATGCCCTTTCCCACCACATTTGCTGCACCTATTTTTTACCCGAGACTCCCATCCTGGCTTGAGTCTTTGCTGTCGCCGACGTCCTGGCCTCACTCTTCCAGTAGGTGGATTGATATTTCCAATGACATCAGAATCAACCGCACTACATTTTTGGCTTGTCTCAATAGGGAAAACTGGTTCTGCATATGTAGCTAGCATAGTATCCGTTAAGTAATGTATTGAACAAAATGGAACTGGATCCAAATGAAGGGCTCTAATCACTTGGATGGCATGTGAACAAGGCAATTCATCCATCTGGAAACGATTGCATGTGCAAGACTTCGTCTCCAAATTTACTACATATCCACTTCTGTCGGATGACACCTTAAACACCTTGTCGCTTGCCTTTTGTATCTAAAAGAAAAAAAATAAAAAACAGTTTCGAATGATACATCGTGTAATAAATGGTATATATACATATTTATATGTAAATTTATGTATATTAAAAAACAACATAACGTTATATAATTTAATGTATCTCACCGAAAAGCTGGCAGCTACTTTATAATTGTTTTCGAGCGTCTTGTGAGCCTTCTTTGCTAACGTTGTAAACGTCGACGCTGCTTCATCTCTATTAGCCACATTCCACTTTTGTTGTAAAGATCTCAATGACTCCAAAAGTGTTGTTATTGGTAATTCACGGATCTCTCGCGTGGCGGAGTTAATTGCTTCTGCCGCATTGGACGTCATCGTAAAGTGCCTGTTGCTTGGACAATGAATCCTAGCCCATTTATGTATTCCAATTTTCTCCAAAAACGGGGGTACTCGAGGATCAAGATTTTTTATCTCCATCATATGATGATTGTAATCATCAACAGTGTATGCCCTCGCAGCTGCATTAAAGGCATCCTTAACAGCGCTTGGTTCTTTCTTGAAATGTGTCCGCAAGTTGTTCGATATATGATAGGCACATAAACAGTGTGAAGCCTCTGGATATACCTGCATGATGAATAAAATATATTTAAATATTCAAGACAAAGATTACAACAATATGAGTTTGTTTATTTACTGTATATATTACTTTTATATACCCAAGAGGTCAGACATATGAGTTTGTTTACTTACTGGATATATTACGTTTATATACACAAGAGGTAAAAAATATGTGTTTGCTTACTTAATGTATATATTACGTTTATATACCTAAGAGGTCAGACATAGGAGTTTGTTTACTTACTGTATATATTACGTTTATATACCCAAGAGGTCAGAAGTATACCTTTGCAACTGCATGTTTTATACTTTCATGTCCATCAGAGACAATGCATAAACCTTCCCGGACAGTGAGTGCTTCCCTCAACTTTGAAAAGAACCATGTGTATGAATCATTATTCTCAGAATCAACAATGCAAAATGCCAATGGAATTATATGGGAGTTGGCATCTTGACAACATGCTGTAAGCAATATCCCTCCATATGCCGAACTAAGAAAAGTCCCATCGACAACAATAATAGGTCTACAATGATTCCAACCTTTAATTGAAGCATTAAGACACATGAATACGTACATGAAGTGCTGGTCCGATGTGGCAGACAATCTCACGACACTATGTGGGTTCGATTCACAAATTTTTTGCAAGTACTCGTTTATTTTACCATAAGACATTTCTGGATTACCTCTCACTTCTTCCATAGCTTTTTTCTTCGACCTCCATGCCTTCTGGTAAGACAACTCTATTCCATGTTGAACTTGCATGTCGTGTATTATGTCCCCTGGAGCATAAGTTGTCTTCAAATTTGTGAATCTCGATCGAATGAACCCACTTACAATGTTGGACGTAGCCTGTCGTTGACCACTTGTACGTATTTCAAATGGACATGAATGGTTGCGCCCCACATCCCGAATCTTGAAAATGTTTGAATTTCCTACCCTTGACGCTTTAACATACCATTTGCATTCCGTACATATGCACTTGACGTAGTACTGCTTCGGACAAGACTTCTCCACTTTGAACTGGTATTGGTTTGTTATTGCATGGTGGCTGAGCAACTTCATCACTTCATTTTTATCTCTAAAAGTTTGGCCGACCACAACATCCCGAATCATACTTCCATCGACACCACATTCAAGTGTTCTGGAGTTGTTTATCTCCTGTTTATCTTCCGTATACTTTACTATTTCCAGCATTGAATCCGCAGCATGTTCGGCAAATGCTCTATAAAATTCATCTTTTTCAGTTTCGCCCTGTTCCGGTTCAAGACATTTTAACCCTTCTATATCACACACAGACGGATATGTAGACATTGGCATTATGCCTCGATCGGGTAAGGATACGTTTATTAATTGTTTTAAAACCACACACAAGGGCAACTTTGTGTAATCACACTCCTTCGACTTCAATGAAATATAGAAATGTAGGCTGCTATCATCATCCACACTCATAGCTGGATATCCATCTTTCACTTGATACTTCATCTCCAGATCATTTGAATACGCGTTTACCTTCAGTTTATCAAAAACAATAGCTCGGAGTTGATTGTAGTTACATGATGAACTAATCAAAATACCTCCGACATCATAGTTCACGTATTCATTGTTGATCCATACTCCATTATGATGTAAAAATACATTTACATCATTCATGTTCCTAAAAAATAAACAGGGTCACAAAAAAAAAACGACATGAATAAACATGAATCTGAAAATACAAAAAACAAAATTCACGATCGATAGCTAAAATGGCGAAATTCCCGATCAATTATAAAAAAGAAAAACGAAATCTGAAATTACAAAAAAAAACGCCATCTAAAAAAAAAAAAAAAAAAACCAACAAATTCGTTTTTGTACCTTCAGCTTTCAATATTCATCTCAAACGAAAGCTTAAATTCTTTTTTAAAAAAACAAACAAACTATAATCTTGTAATCCATCACCAAACAACGAAGTTAACTATATGAATATGAATATACCTTCAGATGTCTTTCAATCCACGGCTATTTCACGATCAATTTTCACGAACAACCTCGTTTGGTTTTTTTTTTCACTCTGCTTTTTTTTGCACGCACGAATCCGTTGATATGATAATCCCGTTTTATAAATTTGAATTCGTGATTTCTTGAAGTATAGGTAATCACGATCGCCATCTCTTTCAATCGTTTACCGTTTTCTCTTCTCTGCGTGATTTTCTCGCCTTTCAATATATAGAGAGAGAAAACCATTATATGGAGAGAGAACCAGATTTCACAATCTCGTATAAATGAAAAAGAAATCAATAATTATTCCTCTTTTGATTATGTTTCCTACGAATTGTATTTATGTAAATATATCTAGACTAGAGGTTATGTATGTATTTTTCCCCAATAAATATGGGTATTTAATTAATTAATTTGGGCGTAGAGTTTGGTGCCCAACAATCTATGAGTCCCATCCAGTTTTTATATTGTCACCAAACAATTAATATGAGGAAATTACACCATATACAACACCTATCACTTTTTATTGCAAAATTACTACATGCATAATATTAATTGTAAAATTACTAAATATATAAAAAATAATTAATTGAAGTATACAATTAATTGATTAGCGTAATTAAAGGTAGACTTTCTCTCTCCCCCTTATCTCTTCTTCTCCATTCTTCTGTTTTTTTTATCAGTGGAATCCTTCCTCTCTCTCTCTCTCTCTGTTTTTTTTTTTTGTTTCANCTTTCGCTAAAAAAAAGAAGTTTTTTTTGCATGAATATGAAAAAATTTGAGCTCCGATTATCAAATCAAAACGGTCAAAAAACATCAGAAATCCGCCGCGAGAAGTCGCGATTGGGGTCCACCTGCACCGCATCGGATAATTTGGAGATGTTTGATGCAATTGGAATGAAATTCATGGTACTTAGAATGAAATTCATGAGATTTATAAAAAATTCGACGCCTGGATCTGAAGTTATTTTCAGTATATGTTCTTATATGTCCGGTATATGTTCGGTATACATATATAAACCCAGAAAATGGTATGTGTTCGGTATACATATGTTCGGTATATTACACACACACACACACACACACACATATATATATATATAAACAACAGATCGGAAAAACCCAGAAAATATACTACATATATACATAAACTAGTTTTAAAACTAAAATAATACCTGATTTTTTTTTTATATATTTGTAATCGTGTATATTATGTATATTATATCTTTTGTAATTATGAGGAAAGATTTTTGTAATTGGCGTGATTGTAGGGAACATTTTAATTCGGTAACTAATCTTTTTCTACTCAACCCCAAATAAATCCATTTTTTTAGGTATAGATGTAAATAAAAACACCCACCTTGTAGGAATGAAATAATTTTAATATCTTGTGGTTATCTTAAAATTTCGCCATTTAAGAATATTGGAACAACTTTGAGACAATTTATTTGCCAATATTTTATCATTTTTTTTTATTTTCCATTGGTGTGTAAGTATGTTGACTGATGTGGACCAGGACACTCATTTGTCAAATGAAATGAAACGATCCGTTCATAAGTTCGGTTTAGATCATTAATTTTCGAACTTGTCTAATTAATGATCAACAACTCATTTATGTTCGAAAATATGTAATTTTTTATATTTTTTATATCACGACTCGTTAATATTAAAAAAAGAGTCAAGTTTATGCTTGAGTATCAAAAGTTAGAATTCATAGGCTTGTTTACATCTTTACACATTAGTAACCTTATCAAGATTTCTTTCAATTAAATAGTAGTAGTTTTTATCACAACAAAATATTGTGAAAGTCCAATTATTTATTGTATATAATGTTTTTGTAACGTTGAGTGGTAGCAAATATATCATAGCAAAAATTTCAAAGCAACAAAAGTTAAATTTATTATGACTTCATATGTGCCAAAAGTTTATTTATCACTACGCATTTTCTTACCGCTAAATTTTGGTAAAAAGAGTTGTGACCATGTATTTATGACTAAAATTGGATTTATTATGGCCTCAATGAAAAATACAAATATTTTTTTCTAGTTTTTTTTTTTTATTTTGTCTCTTTTCTTGCAAATTGAATCATTGAAATTGGGTTTCAAATCAGTGACCGATCTAGAAATTTCATTAAGGTGGGCTCGATTTTAGATGTTATAACGAACTTGTACTTTAAGTCAAAACGCTCATTTCTTACAAAAATCTATTTACTATAAATATGAATATCGATATGTGTACCATCAAGTTTTTAAAAGAATCCATATCACCATCAAACTTA
>BKCP01008070.1:621264-635389 GCA_008636005.1 Striga asiatica | reverse complement strand
AGAAAGGTAGATAGCAAAAGAAATAAGAATGATTGTGAGATCTAACATATCAATAGTTATGATAGAGTCAAATATTAATAATTAAAGTCAAACTCATTAAGGGTAATTTAGTCATTTGGCATTCATTAAGGAATATGGTGATTTCAAATAGCACCCACCTATGATCTACCCTACCTACTTTTCACTCTCTTTCACATAAATTCACACACACACACACCCCAGATTTTTTCTCCACAACTCACGCACACACACAGTTAACACACACACACCCCTCCAACACCCTTCCTCCTCCTACCGCCTATTCTCTGCCTCCAACACGACCGCCGTTGCAGACAGCAGCAGCCCGCCGTCGGCTCCGCCACAGTCACCATCCCCAACACCCGCCACCGGACTTGGCACCGTCACCATTGACAGGCCAGCGGTAAAATCCGCACGAAATCCGCCGTCATTGACCTGTCGACGGCCAAATCCATGAATCAGGCGGCGGTTCTCTCCACCAATCTCTCCTCCGACATCAATGGCCTGCGATTCCGGCGGAAAAATTGTTGCCTCCTTCACGTTCCGGGCGCGCAACCATCAAAGCTCTTCAACTCCATTTCCTTCCCGCGCGCCTCCTCGTATGGAATTCGCCTCCGTCGACGGTGGTGGCGCTTCAGTGGCAAGGATATTTCATCAGTACTGAATCGAGGGATTTTTGATCTAGTTTTGGACCTTGGACTGTGATTTAATGGACAATTTATTTTTCATCGTCGTGTACCAATCTAGTTTGGATCTTAGATTCGGATTTCTGATGATGCACACATGTTAAGTGTTGCTATTGTTTTGGATTTTGGAATATGTTGGGGGCCGTATTAAACCAGAGCTTGTTTTGTAATTTGGGCCTAACATTTGAGATTTTGACAAGTCTAAGGGATTTAAGTGCAGTTTCAGAAATCTTTTATATATTTTTATTTGATTTATGTGTTAAATATGTAATTTATTAAAATTTAATAATTGGTCATTATTGTTCAAAGCATTGCACAGTACTGTTCACTTCATTGCACATTACGGTTCAATTCATCGTACATTACAGTCCAGTTCATTGCACAATAATGATAAATAAAATACACACTGTGTTTGTATATATACACTATAATCAAAAAATTTCAAAATTTATCAACATGCTCCATAATACACAATATTGAAAAAAATAAAATATTATTTGATAAATGAACATTATAAATTGAATAAAATATTATTTAAAAGTAAGTTTGTTTTTTTTTTTAGTTATTTAAAAAAATAATGCCGACCTCGAATTGAAATAATCGTGATTTTAGAAGTAAAAATAAATTATCGAACCCAAAAAATTAGTTCAATCGGTTAACTGCAATTCGATGGTCATTAATGTGCAATTCATCCCCAATATAGTTCACTTACCGTGCATATACCGAAACTAAAACGAATTTAAATAATCGGTAACCAAAACATTATAAATAACATAATATTTAAATTATAAAAAAATATATTTTATTTTTAATATTTATATTTAGTATTTTATATTTTCTAGATGAAATAAATAATATTTTTATATAAATATATATATATATATATATATATATATATTATTTTTTATATAGTTAGTCGGTTTGATTATTTTGGTTAATTTAAAAAAATAATGACCATGTTGATTTGATATAATTGATACTTTTACAAGTAAAAATAGATAATCGACTCAAAATATATTATCTCGAAACAAAATTGTTTGTTCATTCAAATTCGGTCATTATATGCAATTCGTCTTAACATTATGGTGCAATTTGGTAGTCGTTAAAGTGCAATTCGTCTAACACTCTTATGCAGTCGCGGTGCATTTATTATTTGTTATTACAAAAGTATATTTATTTCTTTAATATTTTTTATATATCAAAATTTTACATATTAAAATTTTTTAAACAGTGTACACTTTATTTATCATTAATATGCATTTATGAGATATTTCTATATTCGAAACGAAATCTTTAGTTCATTCAGTTTCGGTCATTATGTGCAATTCGTTTAACATTATGGTGCAACTTGGTAGTCGTTAAAGTGCAATTCGTCTAATACTATTGTGCCGTCGTAGTGTATTTATTATTTATTATTATAAAAAAGTATATTTATTATTTTAATTTTTTTATATATTAAAATTTTACATATTAAATTTTTAAACATTGTACACTTTATTTATCATTAATATGCATTTATGAGATATTTCTATAAATTAAATATTTGATCATGAACTAATTAAAAAAAATACTCAAAATTAATAAAATTATAAAATTGCACTATCTAATTTAAAAAAATAATAAAAATTAATGAAACCCAAATCCCTAATTTGAATTTGCAAATTGAGTACACATTTATTAAATTTTTCTAAAAATTCCACATTAGGCACATGTACCAAATTGGAATATATTCAATTTTCATTTATTTGCAAATTTTGCCCATAGGCTAAATTGAAATATAAAACAAATATGGAAATTGTAATTTAGTCCCTATAAAATATCAAATTCTCAATCCCAAGGCCCCCACCCAAAATCAATATCCACATCTTTGACGTCATTACTCGTCGGGAGGAAGATCACTTTGCCGTCCGAATCACACCGCCGCGACGCTGGACAACCGGATCTCTGCAACGACTCCGGCGAGTCCCCTGCTGGTCGTGGTCACCAGAGATAATGGATCTGCTGGCCGTGGTCGCCGCTGTCCTCACATCTCGCCGTCACCAGTGCACTGACCCAAGAAAACCTCTCGTCGGAAGAGAGATGAAGGAAGACGCGGCGGGTCTGGAGCGGCGGATGTCGGGTTGATGAAGAAAAATGCGGCGGGACTGAAGCGGCGGTCATGGGTGGTGGACGTCGGAGCTGGCTCTGTGCGGGAATCTAACTTGCCAGCGGCGCTGGAGCGGCGGATGACGGAGAAGTAAGAAGTCGGCAGTGGTGACCCTCGGTCGGCGGTGCAGGGGCAGAGCCACCGTGGATTGGCCGGCGGGTACGAGAATTGCGTGTACAGTGGCGGAAGTAGCGCGGTGGAGCGACGGAAATGGCGTCGTCGGCAGTGAGTCCCCGTTTGTGTGTGTGTATGTGTGTGTGAGAGAGAGAGAGAGAGAGAGAGAGAGAGGGAGTTACCTGGGGAAGAGAGAGCGACGTACAGCTGGTGGGTGAGAGAGATGCGTACAACTGGTTTGTTAAATGTGTAGGTGTGGGTGGGGCCAACTGGGTAGTTGAAGAAAGACTACTTTACCCTTAATGTGTTTAAAAATCTGACTTTTTTAACTGTTGGATGATCAGATTATGTGGCTAAGATTTATTCTTATTTCTTTCANATAATAATTATAAACATTTTTTTTACATTTCCAACAAAGTACATTTGACCGTATTGTTAAACAAAATAAGTGGTTAAAACTGAAGGGTATGGCATATTGGCATGCATATTAGGAATTAACATTTCCAATTCGAAAATGAAATTCAAATCTTGGTTTTAAAAATTAGGTCACATAAAATGTGATTAAGATTGCGACGTGGCAGTGGCATTTTGCTCTTCTTCCTGAAATTTTGGGGACAGATATTTAAAGATGACAATAATGAACAACAAATTTCATTCCATGAAGACTGATGAGGCTAAAATATCTGAAGTTAGTCTGGTTGAGGGGGCCAAATTGGAATGGTTAGAGGTTGAGAGTGTGCAGGGGGCTGGTAGTCATTTAAGCCAGAGGAGGTTAGGAGATGGTGGTGATTTAGGGGGCGATTGGATATTGTTTCAACAGTAAAAAAAATAAATCAAAACTCAAATTTAACTCAACTTTAACTCAACCCCACTATCTCCAATTTTATCAATACAATTAAATAATACAACCAATCATTCTTACACATCACATCAACTTTAATTCACTATTTATCCACTCACATAATTTTAACTAACCATCACTTCCAATTATTTTTCTCTTACTTTACATCAAATCAACTTTAATTATTTTATTTAAATATTAATTTAATATATCCACTAACAACTAACCATATCACCTTTTTTCAAAATTAACTATAGTTAAAACCAAACCAAATAAAAACTAGTTGAATTTATAAACAATCACATCCTTAGGCTCTGGGGTAGTAAATGGAGTAGGGGTTTCAAATACTGAACTCAGTGCTAGTGTAGACCGAACAAAGGGGAAAAGAATTAGGGGCATAACTTTTGTAGGGGATGATGAGGTTATAAGATGGTCTGAGGAGGAGCAGTCAGCTCGAATGTCAATGGAAGAAGAGCTTGTACAAATTAGAGATTGGCTAATGAGGGGCTCAACATAGGGAATGGGATCCAGAAAAATAAATTGGGGGGACCAATTTTTTTTTTAACGACATATACTTAATAATGAAGACATAAAGTAGCAATTTTGGAATAAGAAAAAAAATTGTAATAAAAGAAGGGTAAATAATTTTTTGAATCCTGTACTTACGCGTTTTTGGCATTTGCAACCTAAAGTTTTTTTTTTTTAATTATTTGCAACCTTTAATAAACGTTTTGTCTGTATCGCAACCTAACGGCCATCGGAGTCCATATTCCACCGGAAAAGCGAGCGTGCGACTCGCACGCTCGAAACTTGAGGGTAAGATCGCCTTTTTCTCTGATGTTTGCAGGACATATTTGTCTTTCCATCACTGAACAAATTCCCGTTAAAATCACGATAAGTGAACAGAGTAAGACGCACGCAAAAATTCTTGGAGACAGCTTGGAGATGATGGCTCAATATTGCAATTGTGGCATCAATTGTAATAGCCCAGTTCTGTATTAATAAAAATGACAGTTTTTAGTTCCCAGTTGAACTATTTCTTTTTATTAATACTGCTCGTCTTGAGTTCCGAGCCCAGTTATCAGCTATTCAATCTCAGTTATTAATTCCGGTCCATTTATTTTATTAATGGATTTTATTCAGTCGGAATTAGTTATTCCAGTTGACGAATAATCGAAACCGAGTTTGTTTCGATAAATCGTCCAAGTTTAGCCGTGTCCGGAACCGAGTTGTTCGGTCGCGAGTATCGCGCCTAGTTCGCGCCTAGCCAATTCTCGAGCCCTAGTTGTCTCGAGTCTTGTTCGAGCCCTAGCCATGCTCATAGCCTTACTTAGAATATTTTCTAAGTATGAGATCCTTTTTATCGAGCCACGAGTTCATCTCTAGCCAAGGGTTATCCTCGACTAAACATTTTCCAAGCTCGGGCCATGAGTCGTGCCCTAGTGCCGCACCCTAGCCTCGCGCGAGTCAAGCATGGTGCCCAAGTCATGGCCAAACACTTATGGTATTTTTCTAAGTGTTGTGAGCCTCAATTCAGCCCATAAAATCAGCCCAAGGTCATTTTTCCCGAGCAGGCCAGTTTTCCCGCGCAGCCAGGCCGCGCCCTCGCGCCAGGCCCAGTGCCGCGCCATGCCCAGCAGCCCGCGCCCAGGGCCAGCGCCCAGGCCCAGCGCTGGCAGCGCGACAGCCCAACTTCAAGAGGCCATTTCACATGTTTTTGGCCCAAATCTTTCAGGGACCAAAACCTCCGAATTTTATACACTTTATAAGGATCATTTTGAGCTAAAATGGCCCTAAGGAAGTTAAGCCCAATCCACTTTCAAGTGAGTCCAAATGTGGACATGTGCATGTAATATTTTAATGCATTTGTATTTGGATTTGTCCCCCACTTACCTCAAGGCCGACCAGACCTGCCCTCCCAGCATATTTTAATGCTTGGGTCAGTCAAGATGCCCTGCCACTCCTCCAAGTTCGTGCAAGTCAGCCCAAGGCCCATCACCCTTGTCTCATGTGTGCATGTGATCCCTTTGTCCCCCACCTTTGTGCCTCAATAGCTCCGCCCCTATCCTCATAAAAGGGACACTCCTCAGCATGGATATGACTCTTGGAGACATCAAACACTTAGCAATATTGAGGGAGAAGAGAGAAAACCGAGAGCAAAGTCATTGTCCCTAGCCGTGCGCGTGTTCCCCGGGGAAGAGGAGTGCTCGTGTATAGCTTGTTCCAGCCTAGTTATCTCGAGGCTTATCATTATCCAAGCTTATTTTGGATTTTTCTAAGTCACTTGAAGCTATCCTCCTCAGCCATTCAAGCCCCAAAGTCGAGGTTAAGTTCCTAGTGCCGCAAGATCCCCGAGCAAGGCCCATTTGCACCATTTCGACTTTTGAGCAAGGTTAGCTCATGCCAACCATTTTTCCTAGCTTATTCATGATAAAATAAGAATTATCATGTGTAGAAATGATGCCATGCATGTGAGATATAAGAGATATGAATTTTTGATCATCTAAGCCTTAAATTCGTAAGTTTTTGTACAAGCATGATATGGCCGAGATTAGTATCTTAAAAATCCTCAAATATTATGAGTATAACATGGTTGAAACAGTTTTATGTTTTGAGTTCATTTGTTCGGTCAAGTTGCTATGTGAAATCGAGCCATTTTCACCCCCGAACCTAAGTATATGTGCAAGTATGTTTTAGCCAATGTTCTAGCCTCATTAGCCATGATTTTTGATGTAGTTTATTCGGCCCTAAGTCATTTTACATGTTGAGCATGTTCATTTTTATGCCCTAGGGTGGCCTCGGGCCTAATCGGCCCTATAAGCCCATCTCCAAATCCAACCGAGGTCCCTCAGGGACTTTTGGCATTTTTGAGTATATTATGTCATATTATGTTGGTATGGTTCATTAGTCCCTAGAAAAGTTGAAGGAAGTTTGGAAAAGACCGGCTAGGGTCACTAGCCGCGCCAGTCGCGCGTGCTGTGCCCGTGCCGCGTCCCAGGGGCCAGGCCGTGTCCCTGTCCGTGCCCGCGCCTAGTGCTCGCGAGGCACTGCAGTCCCAGTGCACGAGACAGCACCCAGCAGTGCCTGTCCGTGCCAACCAGCGAGGTCCCAGCGCCAGTCGCGCCAGGGCACCTCGGGCAGCGCATGGCAGCGTTGTCCCAGGGTCAGTGCACGCGTGACCTCGAGCCAGTTGCTCGTGCCACGCAGAGTCGACCTCGGGTCGTGCCAGCAGCGCACCCGAGTGTCCAGGGCCGTGCCTTAGTGACCCTGAGTAAGGTCCAGAGGCCTCGGGACGTGCCCAGCAGCGCGCCCGAGCAGTCAGTGGCCCGGGACGTGCCCAGCAGCACGCCCGCGTGCCCAGGGTTGCCCGGCAGCACCCTGACAGCCCTAGCTCTCGCGCCAGTCGCACTAGGGTCGTGCCAGCCGCACGCCCAGTGCCCAGTCAGCCCGGGTACGCGTCAGTTCCCGCGTCCCTAGTGCTCGGTCGTGCCCAGCAGCGCGCCAGCACACCCAGTGACTCTCGGTCGTGCCCAGTCGCACCTAGTGGCACCAGTAGTGCCAGGGCCCGTGCCAGCCGCACAGCCCGCGCCAGCAGCGCCTAGTACCGAGGCCCGGTCGCACCCAGCTAGTGCCCAGCACCGTGCCATGGCCCCAGCAGGCCCGGCACGGGACCGAGCCCGGCCAGTCCGAGCAGCCCGTGACCAACCGGTCCAGTGTGACCCAGTGGTCCAACCCGGTCCGGTCCAACCCGACCCGGTTTAGCCAGTTAGCGAACCGGCCAGTTTAGCCGGCGGTTCGAGTCCGTTTTGGTTCGTGATTTTCGGTCCGAGTCTTATTCCGAAATTTAAGTATTTTTCCGAGCCAAACCAGATCAGTTAAGCATATCAGTATTATTTCCGGACTTAGAATTATTTTAGAGAACCCATAGAGCGTTCGTTTATATCCGGTTGAGTAATCTGATAGAGTAGAGCATCCTAGCATATTTTTGAGCATATGACGAGCATAGTACTTAGTATATTTGTTTGCTTATATTTTTATGTAGCTTGAGGAGTCAGCTACCAGCACAGCCGCACTTACTCATTTTCAAAACCGATCAGGTGGGGACCCAGTCTGGGTTATACATTGAGTTTAATAGTCGATATCACGTTCAGGTATGTATATGAGTTTTATCCACTTTGGGTTAAGGCCAAGTTTGCCTTCCCTAAGTTCTGGTGGTGGCCCAGTTTGCCCTAGTTATACCATCAGAGTGTGCACACGGTTACCGGCCAGAGTGTTCCGGGAGTTACCGGCCAGAGAGTTCCGGGAGTTACAGTTTACTTATATATACCAGTTTGTGATATCATTATTAATATTGCTGTTTACTTTAGAATGGGTTTTTATGGAGTACAAGTGGACCGTACTCACCCCCACTTTATATTTTCAGATGACAGGGTCGGCGGGCAGGCGTGAGACGAGCTGTGGTGGTGGTGGTCGTGAGTTCCGCACGAAAGCTGTTCCCGGGACATTTGTTTAAACTGTTTGTAATCTAAATAATTCCACGCATTTCAGACTTCCGCTATGCTTGTGTTTAATTTCGAACATGCATGATGCTATTTTCAGACTTAAATAATTTTACCCGGTTCGCCAGTACGAACGGGTCCAGACTAATATGCATGATTCGTAAAAAAATATAAACCTGATTTCTTTAAGTCTAAACCAGTCGTTAGACCTAGGTTAAAGAAACGGGTTTTAAGCAGAAAAGTCCTTAGCAGCATCCCGAGATAGTTTGCAAATGATTTCGAAAAATTTATAAGCGTTTTCGAAAGAGTTAAAATTTGCGAAAATTTGGCCCTAGTCAGCGGGGTGTTGCAGTTGGTATCAGAGCACCGTTTGTGCTTCTGAATGTTTTAAAAGTCAGGGAAATTTTGCAAAACTCGACCACACCACACTCACGCCGCGCCGACTACCAGGTAAGTGCTTGCTGTAAAAGTTTTTCAAAGTTTATATAAGCAAACTGTACTATGTCTATGCTCAATAGGATTCAGATAATCCGAACTCTAGATGCTCAAGATCAGTATAAGACTCCTAGTAGCATCAGTTACGTCCTCTATCAGATTTTAGAACTCTAGTCGAACTCTAGATTATCGAGTTATTTTTAGCAACTCGTCAAGAAATTTGTACCTTTTTCCAGTATTCAGCGTTTCCTTTCAGCCTTATGCAATTTCATCCTCCTGTTCTGACCTAGTTTCGCGGCTTATTATCAGATGGCCCGTCGTCAGAACCAAGCTCAGAGAGAGATGACCCAGGCTGAGGTAGTCGCCCAGTTTCGCAGCTACAACCCAGACAAGTTTTCGGGGCAGGGAGACCCTCGACTAGTCGATGAGTGGATCCAGGGTCTCGAGGCCATCTTCGAGATCATTGAGTGCTCCGAGAGGCACAACATTCTGTGTGCCCAGGTCCAGATGACAGGAGACGCCAGGCTGTGGTGGAACTCCTACAGGGGCTTGCGCCCTGGTGAGAAGGAGAACCTCACATGGGCACAGTTCAAGGAGATGCTGCGGGAGAAGTATTACCCGGATACCTACAAGGCTGAGATGGAGCGCCAGTTCTTGGCGCTTAAGCAGGGCCACCGCTCCGTAGATGAGTACGAGCGGGAGTTTGTTCGTCTCGGGTCCTTTGTCCCTTATCTGGTGGACACTGAGACGAAGAAGGCGAGACGTTTTTGTGACGGGCTTCTGCTAGCTATTCGTCACCATGTTGCAGGACACGGCGTCCAGTCTTACGCCGATGTCGTCGCTAAGGCCCAGGAGACCGACGCCAGTCTCAGGATGGACTCAGCTCAGCCCCCAGCGTTGCCCCCAGTTCAGTATCCGGCACTACCGCCAGCTCAGCCAGCGCCTGTCCAGCAGGCGAAGCCTAAGAACAAGAGAAAGTGGAAGGGTCAGCAGAATGACCGGAGGAACAGGCAGAGACAGCCACAGGTCCCACCATGTGGCACATGCGGACGCCCACACCGCGGAGAGTGTCTTGCTGGGCAGAACGTCTGCTTTCACTGTCGGAGGCCCGGACATACCGTCCGGAACTGTCCGGATAGGCAGCAGCAGCAGCAGCCTCAGCAGCAGCCCCGACAGCCACAGCAGCAGCAGAGGCAGCCTCAGCAGCAGAGGCGAGGACAGCAGGCTCAGGTGTATGCAGTTGAGCAGGCTGAGGCAGAGCAGAACCCAGGTACTATGTCCGGAATGATTGTTTTGAATGATGTACCTATATTTGCTCTGTTCGACACTGGTGCGACACACTCTTTTGTGTCGACTCGATGTGTGGAGGCCATTGGAGTTCAGCCCATCAACACTGTTGACCCTCTCGAGGTGAGTCTAGCCTCGGGGAGGAAGATAGTGACGAGCTCCAAGGCAGAGGACCTTAACCTTAGTATTGGCGGCCGAATTCTGAAGGCCGAAGCTTATGTTATCGAGATGAGGGATTTCGACCTCATTCTCGGTATGGATTGGTTGACGCGTTATCGAGCGGACATTCGTTGCCACGATCGGGAGGTTATTCTTCATCTTCCGAAGGACAGTCAGATCACCTTTTTCGGCTCGAAGACGCGAACCCTACCTCGTGTTGTATCGATGGCGAAGGCGAGGAAGATTCTGCGCAGAGAAGATTGTCAGGGTTACCTGGTGAGCCTTGTCGATGAAGGATCGAGAGCACAGACACCTCACGATGTTCCAGTTGTTCGTGAGTTCGTGGATGTGTTCCCGGATCAGCTACCAGGAGGACCACCCAGCAGGCAGGTGGAGTTCACCATCGATCTTGTTCCAGGAGCAGGACCGGTGTCTAAGGCACCATACCGTATGGCTCCGAAGGAGTTGCAGGAGCTGAAGACGCAGATCGAGGAGTTGTTGAAACTCGGTTTTATCCGACCCAGCGTCTCACCTTGGGGAGCACCCGTCCTATTCGTCAAGAAGAAAGACGGATCCATGAGAATGTGCATCGATTATCGAGATCTCAACCGGTTAACGGTGAAGAATAAATATCCGCTCCCCAGGATAGACGACTTGTTTGACCAGTTGAGAGGAGCCCGCGTATTTTCCAAGATCGATTTACGCTCCGGCTATCATCAGCTGAAGATTAAGGAGTCCGATGTAGCCAAGACTGCTTTCCGGACGAGATATGGACACTACGAGTTCGTGGTTATGCCGTTCGGTCTGAGTAATGCGCCGGCGGTGTTCATGGACTTGATGAATCGGGTGTTCCATCCGTACTTAGACCAATTTGTTATCGTCTTTATTGATGACATTTTGGTCTACTCCAGGAGTTTGGAGGAGCATGAGCAGCATCTGAGGGTTGTTCTCGGGACCCTTAGACGAGAAAAGCTGTACGCCAAGTTCTCGAAGTGTGAATTTTGGCTGAAGCGAGTGGCATTTTTAGGCCACATCATCACCGAGAGAGGCATTGAGGTTGATCCGGCGAAGATTGCCGCAGTTCGGAACTGGTCAGCGCCCAGAAGTCCCACCGAGGTCCGCAGTTTTCTCGGTCTAGCAGGGTACTATCGCAGGTTTATCGAGGGATTTTCTAAGATTGCCCTCCCCTTGTCCAAGTTGACGAGGAAATCTGTGAAGTTTGAGTGGACGAGTCGTTGTGAGGAGAGCTTCCAAGAGCTCAAGAAGAGGCTTACGACGGCTCCAGTGCTGACTATTCCAGATCCTACTCGAGGTTTCACCATCTATAGTGATGCCTCGAAGCAGGGTCTTGGGTGTGTGCTGATGCAAGACGGCCAAGTCGTTGCATACGCTTCACGTCAGTTGAAGCCCCATGAGCAGAATTACCCGACGCACGACCTAGAGTTGGCAGCGATTGTGCATGCACTCAAGATATGGCGCCATTATCTGTATGGTGGTCGGTGTGAGATCTTTACCGATCACAAAAGTTTGCAGTATATCTTCACACAGAAGGAGCTCAACATGCGCCAGAGGCGATGGTTGGAGCTTGTGAAAGATTATGACTGCACCATACAGTACCATCCGGGGAAGGCGAACGTGGTAGCAGACGCCCTAAGCCATAAGGTGAGGGGTGAGTCAGTCTGCTCGATCACCGATCAGCGCCAGCTTATCCGAGAGTTTGCCCGGATGCAGATTGAGTTTGTCGATTTACTTCCTAAGGAGATTTCGGGGAGTGTTAGCTCGATGCGAGTTCAGCCCATGCTGAGAGAGAATCCGGCGGGAGCAATCCTGCGATCAGTTCATTCGCACTTTAGAGGCGAAGGTTCACGCCGGAGGCATAGAGGGCTTTTATCGAGGCACAGATGGAGCCTTGGAGTTCAGAGGCCGCATTGTCGTGCCAAAAGTCGGGACTTTACGCAAGGAAATCCTGACTGAGGCCCACAGTGCGCCATATTTAGCCCACCCTGGGACTACCAAGATGTACCACGACCTGAAAAGGTCGTTCTGGTGGCGAGGAATGAAGAGAGATGTAGCAAACTTCGTGAAGAAGTGCTTGGTGTGTCAGCAAGTAAAGGCCGAGCACAAGAGTCCCATAGGTCTGCTACAGCCACTTGAGATTCCCAGTTGGAAGTGGGAAGAGGTTACCATGGACTTCGTCACGGGACTACCTAAGTCGTCCGAGCACCACGACGCGATTTGGGTAGTGGTAGACAGATTGACGAAAGTCGCGCATTTCATGCCTGTGGCGATGACCATGACGATGGATCAGTTTGCCGAGATATATACCCGTGGTGTTATTCGACTCCACGGAGTGCCCATTACGATCATCTCCGATCGAGATCCCAGATTCACCAGTCGATTCTGGAAGAGTTTGCATGAGGCAATGGGCACCCAGTTAAAGTTTAGTTCGGCTTACTATCCAGAGACGGACGGCCAGTCCGAGAAGACGATCCAGACGCTCGAGGATATGCTCCGAGCCTTAATTCTGGACAGAGGTGCTAAGTGGGAGAAGTGGCTGCCACTAGCTGAGTTCGCCTATAACAACAGTTATCAGGCATCTATTCAGATGGCTCCCTACGAAGCACTTTACGGCCGCAAGTGTCGATCGCCCCTTTACTGGGATGACGTCGGAGAGCGACGAGTACTCGGTCCGAAGTTCATCGAGGAGACAGTTGAGCAAGTAGCCTGGATCAGAGAGAGGCTCAAGACAGCTCAGAGTCGGCAAAAGTCCTCAGCCGATCAGCATAGACGAGAGATGCATTTTGAGCCCGGAGATCATGTTTTCCTGATGGTTCGACCGATGAGAGGGGTCGTTCGCTTCGGGAAGAGAGGGAAGTTGCATCCTCGCTATATAGGCCCGTTCGAGATTCTCGAACGAATGGGCGAAGTCGCCTATCGATTAGCTCTGCCTCCCGAGTTGGCTGGCGTGAACAACGTGTTTCACGTTTCGATGCTACGCCCATACGTGTGCGATCCCGAGCATGTGCTTCAGCACAGCGAGATTCAGCTTCAGCCAGATTTGACTTACGAGGAGCAGCCGGTAGCGGTTCTGGATCGAAAGGTCCTTCGGCTCAGGAACCGAGACGTTCCTCTCGTTCGTATCAGATGGAATCGCCATGGAGATTCAGATGCCACTTGGGAGCGCGAGGCAGACATTAGAGCTCGTTTTCCAGATTTTCAGTTCTGATATGTACCCAGTTGTATATATTTTCAGTTCTTGTATTTCTCCAGTTTAGTATTTCCGAGGATGGAAATATTTTTAAGGGAGATAGATTGTAATAGCCCAGTTCTGTATTAATAAAAATGACAGTTTTTAGTTCCCAGTTGAACTATTTCTTTTTATTAATACTGCTCGTCTTGAGTTCCGAGCCCAGTTATCAGCTATTCAATCTCAGTTATTAATTCCGGTCTATTTATTTTATTAATGGATTTTATTCAGTCAGAATTAGTTATTCCAGTTGACGAATAATCGAAACCGAGTTTGTTTCGATAAATCGTCCAAGTTTAGCCGTGTCCGGAATCGAGTTGTTCGGTCGCGAGTATCGCGCCTAGTTCGCGCCTAGCCAATTCTCGAGCCCTAGTTGTCTCGAGTCTTGTTCAAGCCCTAGCCATGCTCATAGCCTTACTTAGAATATTTCTAAGTATGAGATTATATTTGTCAAGCCTTGGATGTTATTCCCTCGGTCTAGTATACCGCACCTAGTTCGTGCGTGGCCCCGAGATGACTCGCGCCTAGGGTTCGCGAGTTCGGGCCAAAGCCGTGCCGAGTTCGCACCAAGTCATGACCAAGTATTGAGGGGATTTTCCTAGGTTTGGTGGCACCTAAGTGTGGCCATTTTTCAGCCCTAGCCAAGGGTTAGCCTCGGTTCAAGTGCATTCCAAGCCGGGCCATGAGTCGCGC
>BKCP01008070.1:565437-612037 GCA_008636005.1 Striga asiatica | reverse complement strand
GCCCAAGTCTTGGCCATGTTTTTCCTAGTATTTTTCTAAGTGTTTTGAACACTTAAGTTCAGCCTAGCATGGGGATAATACTTGGGCCAAGTAATTCTCACGCGCAGCCCAGGACAGCAGTTCCCGCGCCCAGCTCGCGCCCAGGCCCCGTGCCGCGACAGCCCAGACAGCGCCCAGGGCCCAGCAGCGCCCAGGCCCAGCGCGGGCAGCGCACCAACCCACTTCTTGGGCCCAATTCCATTAATTCCGGCCCACTTTCCTCATGACCCAAAAGTGGCGAGTAATTAGGACATAATAAGGGTTTAATTAAGATTAATTAACCCTAATGAAGTTTAAGCCTTAAGCACTTTCAAGTGAGTCCAAATGTGGACATGTGCATGGAATATTTTAATGCATGTGTTGTTGGATTTGTCCCCCACTACCTCATGCATGGGACAAGGCCTGACCCAAGGCATATTTTAGTCCAAGATCCCTGCAAGATGCTCCCAGAATCCGTGCCATACCTGTCCCCAAGGCTCCTCCATGTCACGCCAAGCCCTCACCCTCATGCATGCGCTTGTGATGTTTGGTGTTCCCCTTGGGCACCTTGTAACCTCCGTCCATTTGCACTACTTAAGGGATGTCCCCATCATTTCCCCAACTCTTGGACACCTTAAACACATAAGAGATAGTGAGGGAAAAGTTGAGAAACCGAGAGCAAGCCCAACCCTTTGCCGCGCGCGCGTGTGAGCCCGGGTGGAGGAGTTTGATAGGTGCACCTTGTTCCAGCCATTTTCTCTCAGGGCTCAGCCACTCCATAGTGTTTTGTGTATTTTTAGGAGTTCCCAGAATCCATCATTTGCAGCCAATAGTCGTTGGAACAAGTCAAAGCTCGAGGAGCCGCGTGTAGGCACTAGTGGCGGGCACCACCACCATTTTCGAGTTTGAAGGAGGTTAGCTCATGACTTTCATTTTTCCTAGCTTACTCATGATAAAATAAGATTTATCATGTACAAAAATGATGCCATGCATGAGAAGAATATGGAGATTTGGATTTTTGAAGATTTAAGCCCTAATTTCGTAAGTTATGGTACATGCATGATATGGCCGAGATTAGTATCTTAAAAATCCTCAAAAATCATGAGTATGACATGGTTAAAACAGTTTCATGCTTTGAGGTTATTTGTTCGGTCAATTTGTTAAGTGAAATCGAGCCATTTTCACCCCCGAACCTAAGTATATGTGCATGCATGTATTGACCAATGTTCTAGCCTCATTAGCCATTATTTTTGATGTATATCATTCGGCCCTAGGTCAATTTTCATGTTGAGCATGTTCATTTTTGTGCCCTAGGGTGGCCTCGTGCCTAATCGGCCCTATAAGCCCCCCACCAAATCCAACCGAGGTCCCTCAGTGACTTTTGGCATTTTTGAGCATTTTATGTCATATTAGGTTGATTTGGTTCAGTAGTCCCCGGCAAAGTTGCCGGAAGTTTGGCAAAGGACCGGCTAGGGTCACCAGCCGCGCCAGTCGCGCGTGCCGTGCCCGTGCCGCGTCGCAGGGGCCAGGCAGTGCCCCTGTCCGTGCCCGCGCCTAGCGCTCGCGAGGCACCGCAGTCCCCAGTGCACGTGACAGCGCCCAGCCGCGCCTGTCCGTGCCAGCCCGCGAGGTCTCAGCGCCAGTCGCGCCAGAGCACCTCCGACAGCGCCCGGCAGCGTTGCCCCAGTGTCAGTGCACGCGTAATCCCGAGCCAGAAGCTCGTGCCACGCGGAGTCGACCTCGGGTCGTGCCAGCAGCGCACCCGAGTGTCCAGTGCCGTGCTGTAGTGACCCCGAGTCAGGTCCAGAGGCCTCGGGACGTGCCCAGCAGCACGCCCGAGTAGTCAGTTAGCCCGGGACGTGCCCAGCAGCATGCCCGCGTGCCCAGGGTCGCCCGGTAGCACCCTGACAGCCCTAGCCGCGCCCGAGCCGCGCGAGTAGTGTCTGGCCACGTCCGTTCTCGCGCCAGTCGCACTCGGGTCGTGCCAGCCGCACGCCCAGTGCCCAGTCAACCCGGGTACGCGCCAGTTCCCGCGTCCCTCGTGCTCGACCGTGCCCAGCAGCACGCCAGCACACCCAGTGACTCTCGGTCGTGCCCAGCCGCACCTAGTGGCACCAGTCGTGCCAGGGCCCGTGCCAGCCGCACAGCCCGCGCCCAGCAGCGCCTAGTACCGTGCCCGGTCGCACCCAGCTAGTGCCCAGCGCCGTGCCATGGCCCCAGCAGGCCCGGCACGGGATCGAGCCCGGCCAGTCCGAGCAGCCCGTGACCAACCGGTCCAGTGTGACCCGGTGGTCCAACCGGGTCCGGTCCAGCCCGACCCGGTTCAGCCAGTTAGCGAACCGGCCGGTTTAGCCGGCGGTTCGAGTCCGTTTTGGTTCGTGATTTTCGGTCCGAGTCTTATTCCGAAATTTAAGTATTTTTCCGAGCCAAACCAGATCAGTTAAGCATATCAGTATTATTTCCGGACTTAGAATTATTTCTGTGAACCCTTAGAGCGTTCCTTTATATCCGGATGAGTAATCTGATAGAGTAGAGCATCCTAGCATATTTTTGAGCATATGACGAGCATAGTACTTAGTATATTTGTTTGCTTATATTTTTATGTAGCTTGAGGAGTCAGCTACCAGCACAGCCGCACTTACTCATTTTCAAAACCGATCAGGTGGGGACCCAGTCTGGGTTATACATTGAGTTTAATAGTCGATATCACGTTCAGGTATGTATATGAGTTTTATCCACTTTGGGTTAAGGCCAAGTTTGCCTTCCCTAAGTTCTGGTGGTGGCCCAGTTTGCCCTAGTTATACCATCAGAGTGTGCACACGGTTACCGGCCAGAGTGTTCCGGGAGTTACCGGCCAGAGAGTTCCGGGAGTTACAGTTTACTTATATATACCAGTTTGTGATATCATTATTAATATTGCTGTTTACTTTAGAATGGGTTTTTATGGAGTACAAGTGGACCGTACTCACCCCCACTTTATATTTTCAGATGGCAGGGTCGGCGGGCAGGCGTGAGTCAAGCTGTGGTGGTGGTGGTCGTGAGTTCCGCACGAAAGCTGTTCCCGGGACATTTGTTTAAACTGTTTGTAAACTAAATAATTCCACGCATTTCAGACTTCCGCTATGCTTGTGTTTAATTTCGAACATGCATGATGCTATTTTCAGACTTAAATAATTTTACCCGGTTCGCCAGTACGAACGGGTCCAGACTAATATGCATGATTCGTAAAAAAATATAAACCTGATTTCTTTAAGTCTAAACCAGTTGTTAGACCTAGGTTAAAGAAACGGGTTTTAAGCAGAAAAGTCCTTAGCAGCATCCCGAGATAGTTTGCAAATGATTTCGAAAAATTTATAAGCGTTTTCGAAAGAGTTAAAATTTTGCGAAAATTTGGCCCTAGTCAGCGGGGTGTTGCATCAATGTTGTTACGAAAATGTCGTGGACTGCTCATAATCCAGGAAGGAGATACATTTGTTGCTCGAAGTCACGGGTAAATTTCTGAATTTGGGCAAATTTCAGAATTTGGGGAAATTTCTAATTTCTGAAATTGTTCTCGTAATGCTTAGTTCCCTTTTCCAATGAATCTTGTAGGAGGGTGGTGATTGGTCATTTTTTGTCTGAAATTTACTCTAATTTGTGAATTTGGGCAAAAATAGTGAACCCTAAATTCAGAATTCGGGCAAAATTATTGAACCCTAATTTATTAAATTGATCTCGTAGAATTGAGTTCCCTTTTTCAATGATATTTGTAGGAGGATGGTCATTGTTCCTTTTTTTCTGAAATTACCCTAATTTCTGAATTAGGGCAAAATTAGTGAACCCTAATTTCTGAAACTGGGCAAAATTATTCAACCCTAATTTCTTAAATTGATCTCGTAAATTTGAGTTCCCTTTTCCACTGAATTTTGTAGGAGGAGGGTGGTTGTACATTTTGGATGTGGATTGAACCACCATTGTGCCCTAGAGCTCGTGAAATCATTCCAGGACTTTTGAAGCGTGCCAACAAATTTGAAAGCAAAATTCAAATTCTTGAAGCAGACGTGATGAGGTTGGAAAATGATATGAAGATGCTTCAATCAGATTTCAAGGAGGCCGAAGCATGTATTGAAGTTATTAAGGAAGAAATGGCTGAAATGGAATTGTGCTTGAAGATGAAGAGTGTTCGGGAGCGTTGGATGTGGATTGTAATTACGATCTTTTGGTTAATCATGTATTGCATGATGTAGATTTTTCAGCTTTTAACTTTGTGTTGTTAACTCTTTTGGTCCTCTTTTGGTTGATCAAACTATTTTGGTTTTGGTTGTTCACTAAATGTGGCTCAGTCATTGTAAGATTATGTATGTATTGCATGATGTAGATTTTTTAGCTTTTAGCTTTGTGTTGTTCAAACTCTTCTAGTCCTGTTTTGATTGATCAAACCATTTTTGTTGTTCAATGAATGTGGTTCAGTCATTTGTAGGAATTAGAACTTATGACTATTTTGTTGCTTGTTGTAGTGTGTTAGGGATAGCTGCACAAAAAAAGAAGAGGTTCCCACTGCCAATGCCATATATTGTGACACTTTTAGATAATCCTTTCACATAATCCTTTCCCACTGCCAATGCCATACACACATAAATGGCAGTGAAACAACCCATTCAAATAAACTTGTATCCATTGAACAAAATTTGATAGCCAAACATTTTGAATGATTGTGATTGATTACAACACAATTACAAAACAAACCATTAAAAAAACCAACCATAATATCCAAAAGACATAACCATTGTATCTGAGTTCAACAAACACATCAACCACAGCCATTGCCACAAAATATCCATTACTGACCCCTACAAAACACATCAACCACAACCACATCCACATGAAATTGTTTTTAGTTTCCAATATCTCTCGGAACTGACCCCTACTGATCCACTATGTCCCCACTAGTTGTAACCCAATATGTTCCCAAGATCTCTGGCTCAGGCTGAGATTGAACCACATGCTTCTTCACCACTGGTCCCTTTGTTGTTGTAAAGCTAGCACCTTGAGTCAATGGATTTTTTTTCTTGGTCACATATTAAATGGATAGTAAGATCATTAAAATATGTTGAAACAGACAGTGAAAATAACACACAATAAAAAATATAGAATACATTACCTCAAGTTTTCTCCTCAAGCCCAATGTCTTGCTTTTTTGCCCCAAATCCTTTGTAGGTGTGAGACCTTTGGAGTGGCTTCTTGTTGACCTTGTAGGTGTAGCTACAGATTGAAGTTGGCTTCTTGTCACCCTTGTAGGTGAAGTTACAACTGAAGGCCCTACAGACTGACTCTGTTTTCTCATTTTAGGTGAAGTTGTAACTGAAGGCCCTGCAGACTCACTCTTTTTTCTCATTGTAGGTGAAGATGCAGGTTGTGCTTGGCTTCTTGTGAGTCTTGTAGATGTAAGCTGGCTTTGGCTTCTTGGTGAAGATGCAGGCTGCCTTTGGAATTTTGGTGAAGATGTAGGCTGCCTTTGGCTTCTTGGTGAAGATGCAGGTTGTGCTTGGCTTCTTGGTGAAGATGCAGGTTGTGCTTGGCTTCTTGTGAGTCTTGTACATGCAGGTTGGGTTTGGCTTTTTGTGGATTTTTTGGTACAGATTCATGAACAAGTTCATGGGAATACCCATGACTTCTGGTGACCCTTGAAGGTATTGTTGCCTCTGATTCCTGTGTCTGAAGAACTTCAGTTTCCTTACTATGTGCTTTCATCTTCTTTCCCTTCATAACAAACAATGTACAATGTAACTATCCATTAAATGAATAAGAAAAAAAAAAAAACAGACACTTCAATGAAATAGTAGACACTAATGCACTGAAACTCAACCTGAAATATTTATATTTATATAAAACATTACCTTGGACACAACAGCCTCTTCATTAGGGACAGGTACTTCTCTCTCTGCAGAATCTTCAGCAGGGGCATACACTTCAGTTTCTCTCCCATGTGCTTTCCTCTTCCTCCCCTTCATAGAAAACAACAATGTACATGTGACTATGCAATTTGTGATATATATATATATATATATATATATATATATATATATATACACACACACATAAACACTAACTATAATAAAATAAACCACAGACATGTGTAACTACTTGTGACATTACCTTGACCACAGAGATGTCCTCATTAGAGGCACTCACTCTTTTTTCTTTCAAATTTTCTTTCCTTTTTTTACCCTTCATAAAAAAACACTGGTAAATATACCTATCCAAGTCAACATTTACAGAAATTACTATTTGTATAAAACACAAAAATAGAAACAAAAAATTTACAAATATTTAACAACTACCTCAGTTGCTGCACTCTTGTCAGTTCTTAATGGACAACATTTAATGTTGTGGCTGTCTTTGTTGCAAAGAGAACACTTCATAAGTCTCCCTTTTCTACTCAACTTCACTTGAACTTGTTTTTTGGATTTTTCTATCTGAACCACTTCATGTGGATGCTTTTTTCTGGCATTGCCTTTTGGCCTTCCAGGCAGTCTCCCAACATATAGTGGGTTCAATGGCATTGCTTCTACACTTGGCCAGCACTCAGGAGGTTGAAGAGTGCCCATTGTTTGTCCCATTTTTGTTGCGTTTTTCTTTGTTATTTCTCATTTCTTTTTCCCACGTTTTAGGTCTTTTCGTTAGTTTTTATTCGTTTTTTTTAGTTTATTTCGTGTCGTGATTTATTTTGGTTATCCTTGTGTTTCTTGGTCGTTTTTCTGGTTTTTCTCGTCTTTGGTGTGTAGGTTGAATTATTCAAGAGGATTTCTTCTTTCACGATAAACGGGCCGGGTGAGCATAATTGAATGAAGCGTCTCGTTGGCGATACACAGAAGAAATCGAAATCAAGTTTCGATGTTAGACGAGCTCGAACGAAGTTGAGTTGCAAACTCGTGCATTTGAAGCAAGCAGTCCCAGGTTGCCGCGCCAGTCGCCACGCCGCGAGGACCCCAGCGCCGCGGCCCTTCCAGTCCTCACGCCGTGAAGGCCGTCACGGGCGGGCAGAGAATGCAACTTCCCCGACCATCACGCCGCTGCAAGGAGCCGCGCCGCGGCAGCAAGTTCTCACCACGCCGCGGCATATCACGCGGAGACCTTCACGCCTGGACAGAGGCCGTGCTTTTCCAGACCGCCACGCCGCTAGGACCATCACGCCGCGAAGCTATCACCCGTCACGCCGGGCCTATCCTTCCGCGCCGCTGCGCCAATACCCACCACGCCGCGGCACACTCCCTTCTCGCGCCGCGTCCCATTCCCTCGCGCCGTGGCCCGCGGTGTATATAAATATGGGATCGTGAGAGAAGCGGATTATCTCTCTCATTCTCTCGACGGACGAAACACAGAAAACCCTACCCCTTTCTCTTTTCACTCGTTTTTCACTTTTCTTCCATCGTTTTTAACGTAGAACAAGGATTTGATCTCGGATTTTGCTACTGCTTGTGGATTAATCTTGTTTATCAGATTCAACTCTCAATTTCGATTTAACGTTAGATTTTCTATTCTTCTAATCCATGAATATGTTTGTCTTGAGTTGTGAGATTGTTTGTGTTGAATCAATCATGAGTAGCTAAATTCATATGCTAGGGAATAGGGGATTAATGTTTTGAATTCGTTTGTGATTGTTGGGATTTATTGATCGTTCCATTTGTACGAGTTATGCTTCAAAAGGGTTTTTTCAAATATTGAGCCTGAGTATTGAAAATTATTAAAGAGTGACACTTCAATTTCCAATCTACGATTGAATTCGATGTATTCTCGCATGATAATGGTTATTCTTATTGATTAGTCGGTTGACAACCCTCTAGTCTAATCTAATCGACTCTTAGAACCGAAAGGGGAGGAGTCGATCGAAATAGGCTCTTATAAACTAGGCTTGTTCGTAACTGTATTGTCTAGGAGTTAAATGACTTGTTAATTTTGCCGTTCAAGTTTGTTCTCTTGTTACGAAGAGTTATTGAGGATGAATACTTGAACGAGCAAATTATTCAAATCACTTAACCGAACGATCACTTACCCAATAGTCACAACTCGAACCAAAACGGATATCCCCGACTCCCTAGCTCCTTAAATCCTACTTGTCCTTCGTTGATTGCTTCCTATTTATATTTGCTTTATTTGAAGTTTTTCTTCGTAGTTAATAATCGAACCAAATCATCTGAATTAGAATGTTTAGGAATTTTATTTCCTTTTGTGTGGTTGAATAAATGTGCATAATAATCCGGCTAACCTTCCTCGAGAGACACGACCCGGTGTTCGAGTCTTTTGATTCTACTCCGGAAAAAAATTTACAACAAATTGGCGCCGTTGCCGGGGAAGGTTTAGGACATATTTTGTGCGCTTATTCATCTTATTTTTTTCGTGTTTTTCTTTGGTTTTGTGTTTTTGTTATTTTTGGTGTTTCTTTTTCTTATTTTATTTTCTTTTCTTTACCATTGGTGCCCGTAACCCGTTGTTTGTTTCAGTGTATGCATACCAGGAGTGGACGTAAACTCTCTCCAATCAACAAACCCTTCAACGAGAGCCTGAGAGAACTGCTAGACGAGCTTACTCTCGAATCAAGCGAAGAAGGCGAGCACCGACCAGAATCATCTGAGGGGAGTAACTCAGACATGGCTGATCAACAACCGCCTCGTAATATCCTTCGGAACTTGGCCCAACCCATGATCGGGCCAATCACTTCCTGTATCCGGCTGGAGCAAGATGCCCGAAATTATGAGCTGAAGATGGTCCACTACAATCAGCTCCCATCATTCCACGGACTCCCCAACGAAGACCCGCTTCACTTTCTTCGGGAGTTCTACAACGTCCTCCAGACGTTCCCACTACACGGGCTAACCGAAGACCAGCTCAAAATGCGGTGTTTCCCAAAAACTCTGAAGGACCGGGCCAAGGCTTGGTTCATGACTCTCGCCCCAGATTCTCTAACAACTTGGGCCGAGGTCTACGCTAAATTCATTGGGAAGTACTATTCCCATCAGAAGACCCAAGATATCTGATCTCAGATAGTCTCTTTCGCTCAGCTGCCAAACCAGCCTCTTCACGAGGCCTGGGAACGTTTCAAGGATCTACAGAAGCAATGCCCCCACCATAACCTCTCCCCTGGGCTGTTAGCGAATTGCTTCTACGACTCCCTCCATCAGAACCTGCAGTACATGGTGGATACTGCAGCCGGAGGGGACATTGGAGGCAAAACGGCGGAGGAGATGATTGTGATATATGAGACGATGAGTGCGAACTCGTCTCAGAAGAGCATTAGAGGAAAGAGGGCGACAGTACATGAGATTGGAACGAGCAACAACGCCATGGCCCAACAGCTAGCCGAGCTCACGGAGCAGATGAGGGTATTGAATGCTAGAAGTTCCTCACCAATTCAGACAGTGGTAGTAAATGCTTGTGGGGCATGCGGTGTACAGGGACACAGTTCTGAGGTGTGCCCTATGGCTCTCGAACCAACTTATGGAGGGCAAGGAGCTGAGGTCAATGTAGTGCAAGGATATCAGAACCGGCCCGAAATGACCCGTATTCTAACACGTACAACCCCGGGTGGAGGAACCACCCAAGCTTCTCATGGTCTAATAACAACTCCCAGCAGCCGCCTCAACCTAACTTTGTCCCCCATCAGCAGCAACACAGAGGGCAAATGTTAAGGTTGCCCGCACCCGAAGCCGGTCCAAGCCCGCCAAACTCAGATGAAAAACTTGATAAAATTCTTCAGTACATGGCTAATGGTGAGCAGCGGAGTGCGAACAGTGAGGCTTCCATTAAACGTTTGGAAGCACAGCTAGGCCAGTTAGCCACCCGGGTGGGGAACATCGAGGTGGAGCTGAAGAAAGACAAATTGCTGAGCCAGCCAGAGCATGCAAATGCGGTGACCGTAGTTATGCCTGAGAGAGTGCCAGAAGAAAAAGTGGGCCCGAAAAAGCTCACCCAAATGGAGGAAACCCCAGTGACATCACCACCAGAGCCTACTTTACACAGATCTCCGAACCCCTACAAACCGAAGATTCCCTTCCCGAGCAGACTCTTGGAGGAGAAGGACCGAACGATGATCCGGGACCTTCATGTGATGTTGGCTAAGGCCAATGTCGACTTATCTCCTCCCGACGTGATGAAGAAGATACCGGCTTACGCGAGATTTTTCAAGGAAGTGGCAGCAAATAAGCAGAAACTCGAAAACGGTGAAGAAGTGCTCGTGTGTGAAGCCGCAAGTGTCTTCCAACAGAACTTGCCGAAAAAAGAGAGGGACCCCGGAGGCTTCGTGATTTCTATGGCCTTTGGGAATGGGGAAGAGACATCGGGGTTGCTTGAGCTAGGAGCGAGCATAAATCTCATGCCACTTGCAGTTTATCATAGACTTGGGCTCGGGGAGTTGAAGCCCACCAAGATGCGCTTACAACTTGCAGACCGTTCATTCCGTCATCCCGTAGGAATTGTGGAGGACGTGCTTGTCCGAGTGGGGAAGTTGATAGTCCCCGTGGACTTCGTTGTGCTAGATATGGGGACCGTTCAAGAAACTGGCAAGGAGCACACCATCCTCCTCGGACGACCTTTCATGGCGACCACTAGCACGGTCATCGATGTGAGGAAGGGGACGGCGAGCATGACAGTATTGGGCGAGTCCATTGCCGTTTCTGTGAGAGAGACCCAGCCTGAGCCGCAGGCGAAATTGGTGGAAGAGTGTGCATACCTCCGGGCGATTGAGCAGCTCACTGAGAGAGCGTGCATGCAAGAGCACGCTAAGATGTCATTGCAAGGCCGAGCCTGTGCTGAGGAAGGACACCATACCGACTGCCACACCACACCACCCCAGCCGAGTTCCAGAGAGTTGCCCCGATCCCAATGGGGCGAGAGATTTGTGCTGATGAAGGCCCACCGTTGTTCGGGGCCCGACTACCGCCACCCTCCACCTGCACCACCGGATTCACAGTGACTAGCCTAGTCACTGTGCCATGTACGCTTGTATCTTTTCCCTTCTCTTAATTTTCGTTTTTGTTTTGGTTTTTCTGTCTTTTATGTTGGTTGATTATGTGGGCAAACTTTCGTAGCACTGATGATCAACAATGGGGACATTGTTCGGTTTTAAGTGTGGGGGAGTTTTTGCATGATTATGTGCCTTATGTGGTTGACCAGGTCTAGTTCTTTTAGGTTGTTTTCATTTTCTGTTTTTATTCTAGTTTCTTTTTTTGAGTCAATATATGTTTTTGAGTATGGATTATGGTGAATTTTAAGATTTGTTGATGATTGTTGATGATGTTGAGGAGATATGATGATGATCATGACTAGTATGCTTTGATGAACTTGATGTGTCATTTTGTTGGACATTTATTTACCCTTTGCGAGGTTTGAGCCTTATGTTGTTTCTTGAGAGTCATTGGTCGAAATTTGTGTTGATCAGAACTTGCTTTGAGGTTATTTTGAAATGAAGTGATTGAAGTTGTGATTTGTGAAAATGATTGAAGCATTTCTTTGACATAGCTCGTTTTAGCCTTTTTTCATTGACCTGGTACTTATATTTTCATTAGTAGCCCGTTGAGCCTGAAACCTTATTTCTTGTCAACCGATTCGATTGAATTATTTGAGATTTGACAGTGTACTTGATATGATGACGGAGCTTTCCAATATATGTTTGGAGAAGGTTGAGAATTTGTTGAGTTGCATTTTTGAGTACTACAAAAAAAAAAAAAAAAAAAAAAAAAACGAGAGCTCACAAGGCGATTTGAATGGATTCTGCTCCTCTTACTAGTCAATTCACGTTTATAGTAATGAGCATTGGGAAACTACTGTAGGACACTTGGAAGACCTCCAATGTTTAAACCTACGGACTGTTGTCCTTTCGATTCGTTGTTGTTCGGAAAAAGTTACTCTTCAAAAATAAAAATAATAAAAAAAGAAAGAAAAAAAAAGAGACAATCGAGTACTTAATTTGCATTTCATCTTGAGCATGTATGAGTGTTGCATGGAGTTTTGATGGGAATGATTGGGTTCACGTTGATTTTGGATAGGTGGTGGAGTATTCGAGTAGTTTATATGCTCGAGAATTTGATTATTTATTTGAGCCGCTTTATCTTCATTTTGGTGTTTCCCTTGTGCAAACAGCCTTTATTGTAACCCCAGAAGTCCTCTTGATTTGCACTTCATGATTTTTGATTGTTTTAGAGTATGAATAGACGATAAGCAAGCTTATGTTGATGCATGATGATCGACCAATTTGAGCGTATCCAGTTCATATTTATGAAAGAAACTGAGTGGGGCATAAATGTATTATACTTCCGTGCTTGAGAGTTTGTCTTTTCAAAGCGTTGCATTCGAGTCGTAATTGAGGTGTGCTATATTGGTCATTGGAAGTCTCCTCGGCTGAGTTGATTAATTTGAAACTTGTCTTATTTGAAACTGTTATCCATGCTCGTTTGCTTGTTTTCTTTTCTTTTCGTGTCTTTTTGTTCGGGACGAACAAAGGTTTTAGTGCCCATCATCTCAGAATAAGCTTTCAAAAACATTTCTTTGTGATACCAGTCAGCAACATAGTCCTCTGGTTGAGTGCCCAACAAGAACATGCCACTTATTGCATGCTCACAGGGGATACCTGTGAGGTCCCACTTCCTACAAGTGCAGGTATGCTCCCCCATATGAACTCTAAATCTACTTGAGCTCCCCTCTATTTCACACTGGTCTTCCCCATTCCAGTGGAAAATATAACCCATTGACTTTTTCTTCAATTCCTCCAACAACTTCATGATTTTTGGGCACAAGTTCCCATGCAAATGTTTTCTCATTTGATCCCTTCTCATGTAGGTCCTCTTCATCAGGATAAGTCTTATTGTCTCCAACATAGAAACAATAGATTTACTCCTTGCTCTCAGGATTAGTGAGTTGAAAGACTCACTCATGTTATTCAACTGCATATCACACTTGGAGTTGCAACTATAGTGTGACCTTGACCACTGATTTGCTGGTTTCTTAGCCAACCATTCAAAAGCTTCTTTGTCCCTCCCTTGCAGTTCTTTCATTGCAGCATGAAAGTCAACAACCCTTGTGGACCGGGCTGCTCTCCACAACAAGTTTTTCAGGGCTAATCCCCTAAATGAATTTCTAAAATTTCCATACAAGTGTTGGACACAAAACCTATGCTCAGAATCTGGCAATAGATTTTCAATTGCATCTACCAGCCCTTTTTGCTTGTCTGACATTATTGTCCACAAAAAAGAATTCTCAATCCCCAAATCCCCTTTCAACAGGTCAACAAACCAATGCCATGTTTTTTAAGTTTCTTTTTCAACAACAGCATAGACAAAAGGATACATACAGTTGTTTCCATCAACACCAACTGCAGTGAGTAGAACACCACCACAAGATGATTTCAGATGACAACCATCTAAGCAAATCACCTTTCTACAACCATTCACCAACCCTCTCTTCAATGAACCCCAACAAATATAGATTCTTTTAAACAGTGGATCTCCATCAACAAGTTTACTTTTAATTACCATAGTGGTCCCAGGGTTGGTTTTTTTAATCTCTTCAGCATAAGACCAAAGCATAGCATATTGTTCACTGTCAGACCCCGCACCAATCTTAGACACATATTTTTTAGCTTGGTACATGTGCCATCTTTTGAAAACTACCCCTACTTCCCTCTGCATTTCTGCCATCATTGCCTCTACAGGCCACTTAGGATTATCTAATATCTTGTGCTTGTAATTTTCAGCTATCCATTTTGGGTTAGCATGACTTACCTTTTGGTTTCTAGGACACTTATGCCTACCATTGTAAGTCTTAACCTGCACAGTGTCTTCATTTTGAAGTCTGGATGCATAAATAGCCCAAGGGCATGACTTATTTTTGCATCTTGCTTGCACCTTATAGCTCATATTAATGTTAAAACACACATCCCTACCCTGTGCAATTGCAAAGTTCCTAACTGCCTTTCTAAACATGGCCAAGTCAGGAAATGTCATGCCCAATTCAAATTGAGGATTTTTCATGTCTTTGTTATGATCAAAAGTTGGATGGCCCAATTTTTTTTTTCTGCTTACACTGGCTACCTACATATTCGGGGCCGTAAGTTTCATCTCTATTTACCCCTCCCCATTCAATATCATCATCTACATGACACTCAAACAACCTATCATCTTCATCATATAGATCACAATCACTCTCAACAAGTTCATCAGAAAACTCAGAGTCTGAACCAAAAGATTGGAGTTCAAAATCACTATCAGATTGGACTTCCAAATCATCACCCATATCATCAACATTCATTTTCCCCCAATTATCAATCATATCATCTAAATCATCCCCATCATCCCCCACAAAAGGCAAGGGTTCATCAACAGAAGGCAAATCAACAGAAGGTTGAGTAGATATCCCTGTGCCCGCCATATGTTCAACATATAAACCGACCATTCTATTACTATCAACCCAATTAACAACATTTATAGCATCCATGTCATTTTGCAAGAAAAACACAGACCGACAATCATTTACACCATTTCTACTACAATGCACACACTTAACATCTTTTATCCCAATTTCAGAAGCCATACAGAATATTTCAATCAACGAGAGTTCATCAAGGTCGCAATAGTCAATGTGCCTTACCCTCATGTGCTCACCAGTGTAACAAGTGTCACCAAGTTCCAGAAATTGCCCACCATAATGAATTGAAATGGTAAACAATTGTGAACTGGGACCTGAAGGGACAAGAATATTATCAATTTTCAATTAAAAAAATGATTATAATACTCAACTAATCCATGGACTGTCGGCAAGTTCCAAAAGTTTGTCTCCACATGAGAAATAAGAAGGCATAATCACAAACATACTACCAATATAAATAGATTGCGTCAAATTCGACAAGACAAAACAAAAACAAAAGTTAGGGTTCGAAAAACAAACCGTAATCGGGGCAGAGTCTTCCAGGAGGAAGATTCTCATTGTCGTCGCGTACCTTCCAGCCCATCAAGATCGCGATCAAGTTTGATTCACAATTTCTATGTTTAAACAAAGGAAAGTTTGAGATTGGGTGTCGCGATTGAAAATCGCAGAGGCAAGAACCCTAGGTTTCTGAGTTTTTGATTTGGGGATTTTGTGAACTTTGAAAATTATTTGCTTTACTCTGTGGGATACCGAACAGTCACACACTTCAATTGGCGATCTTACCCTCAAGTTTCGAGCGTGCGAGTCGCACGCTCGCTTTTCCGGTGGAATATGGACTCCGATGGCCGTTAGGTTGCGATACAGACAAAACGTGTATTAAAGGTTGCAAATAATTAAAAAAAAAACTTTAGGTTGCAAATGCCAAAAACGCGTATAGTACAGGATGCAAAAAATTATTTACCTATAAAAGAATACATACCTTCAAACTTCGTTTCTACTTGAATTGTGCTCGACGTTCTTTCAAGTCACGAAACCCATCAATGATTGACTCGATACTAATAGGTCTTGCAATTTCTCGTTCGATGAAGATAGTCAAAGTGATGGCCATAAATAAAAACCTACATCAGATTTTCACGGATGGCCAAAATACCCAAAATACTTCCCAATTCCCCTATTTGGACATTTTTATTTTGCTCAAGTATTTTAGTGCTTGGTCTTTTGTGTCTTGTTTATAAGTGTGATGGGTGGTTGTGGCCATGTTTGGTCCTTTAGGGTGCTCGACTGTGAGTTTTCCCTTGTCGAATCCTGCAATAGTATTTTACTAGTGTAAGGAAGAGATTGTAACCCGTTGGTTACTCGTCTNATTTTTATATTTATGTATTTAATTAAATGTCACGCCGGGACACATCAATCAATTGATATTAGTATTTGATCGGGTACACATGCATATAAAATGTCTAACAATACAAAATTATGACCAATTAATTGCATATGAATCATATAATGAACATTATAAATTTTATAATTTTGAGGAATCGTGAACAATTAATTAGTTGAATAAATATAAAGCTTATAATTATAACAATTGCTATGTTATATTAAGTGTTTCTGGTTTGACTATACAATTAAAGTCAATAAGTTAAAAAAACAATCATTTAATGAGATAACAAAAATAATAATTTTATGATAAATTGAAGAAAAAAATTACAATATATTTTTTTATATTTATGCAACTTTGATATACCATTTAGTGTAAAATATAAATAGTTAGATTTAAAAGTAATTAGTACATGATAGAATAGTTAAAAAAATATAATTATTACTTAATTAATATTTGTAATGATTTTTTTATCACAATTAACTCAACAAAAAAGAGGGAAAACGAAAAATTTGATCAGCATCAATATGTATTTCTTCATTTTTTTTTATAGGATTATGTAGCATGAAAAGAATGTCTGAGTTCTCCTTTTTCTTTTGATTTTTGTTGTGAAGGAGGATGAATAGTAGTCTCCCTTTTCTCTCTCCTCCTGCACACACATATATATGTGTGAGTTAAGTAATAAAAATATAAAAAGAGTAAAATGTCATTTAATGTTGTGTGACAACAGGGAGGCACTTATGGCATTTGACGGCTTCGATTGAGGCCAACTTTATCGATAATTATTGTGTCTACCGGGACAGCTTCTTTATGATATCCAGTTAGGCTGGTGACATTAAATTTTGCTCGGCTCGGATGTGGATGATCTTGACTTTTGGGAACTCTATTGATATAAGAAATCAGCTCGGAGAACCTGCTATTTTTAATACATACTTTAACCCTCGTTTATTTTTCCACGTGTTGCATTTCTATTAATCATAGCAAAATTGGGTATCAACAAGAGGCTCCCGATTTTAGGACATCTTCTGAATAGAACTGTTCTGAAGTCGCGTTATTTTACAATTTGATAGACTTTTCGCTTGTAATCTTTAGAGCCGCTTGTTATTCACGCTGTGATGAATAACATTTACGTGACACACAATATTGCGTCTTTATCTTATCGGAGTTTCCGAATGGATACGTGTCTATATGTAATTTCGGGGTGCTTTGGGACCCTGAGACGTTTAGTCGGTCATTTTCAGGCTTTGGCCTGACGTTTTTATATTAATCGTGTTTTCTGCTCTGACGAATTGAATCAGTGGCGTGGATAGACTATTCTTTAGAATTGCTATCTGAAGGGGGCATGAGTGGCCTAGTCGGGTAATTTGGTACCCATCTCTGGCGTTTTGTGCAATGCGTAGTATATAATGCCCCAAACATTTTTAGTATTTATGAGCTCGACTTTAGTTCCATAAATAGCAAGTTATATTTATTATCTAGCATTAAGTTGATTTAATGCTAGTCTAAGCTATGGAGGATCCGTTGAATTTTTCTTTCCGAAAATTGAATTTATTCTAGCCCAAGTATCAGTTTCATTTTTTATCCAAAATCGAGCGTTGGAAAAATCGAGAATTTTAAAATAGAGCCGAAGCCCGTTCGAGCAGAGACTTCGGCACGAACAAGCAAGCCTCGGCCCAGTGGCCGAGCCCATCAAGCCCAAGCACCCCGCACGCCCATCGCACGGCCCGAAGGCCGGCTCGCGTGCCTAAGTTAAATTGGCCTAAGTAGGCCCAATCGAGTCCAATTTTATTTTCGGTCTAATTTTATTTTTGGTCAAATTTTATTTCCGGTCCAATTTATTTCCGGTCCGATTTTATTTCCGAGTCCAACTTTATAGCCGAGCTCAATATTTCGGCCCATTTTTTTAGCCCATTTTCGAGGGCCAAAATTTTAGTACATGAAGCCCAAACCCAAATTTTAATTAAATGGCCTAAGAGTAATATATTAGGGTTTTGACTAGTCTTTAAATGGCCCAAAAGGATCTCCCTAATAATCTCCTGATGTAACTAAGCGACAAAACTCTACCCCTTTGCGATTTCTCGCACAGGGTTGTACTTGCTCTATGCGCTCACTTGCCTTATGAACTTGTGATTCCTTTCTATTTGCAATTGCACCAACTATCATCACAATCAAATTGTGATCTAACTTGGGCAAACAAGGATCTTCACATTTCTAGTTCAATAGAGGTCACTGGATCCAAACCCTTAGTGGAATCCGTCAACGCATTACCGTTCGACATTCCTCCATACTATTGGTTCCACCTCATAAGTGAACACAAATGCCGAGGTAGATTTTATTCTATCGTTCACATCTGATTAGAAATCAGAATCTATTGTAATCCATCGGCTGCATATGGTTCCTTTGGTAACTCTACATATTATCCTTAGCCCAGTTACGGTCTCTTGATCATATGTTCTACCATGAACCAATTGTACCTATCTAGGATTACTTCGATATCTACCCACAATGTCCTTGGCAATAATAATATCAGGCCTCATTTACTGCATTGTACATACTAGGGTTCCTTTTTGCCGAACATAAGGAACTGCCTTAAAGTCACACATGCTACGAATGAGCCTTATGACAATCCATAGATAGAAATTCGGGAAAGTTGCAACAATCCTTTCTTGTGATCCTTGATCTCAAGAACATGTGCCGATTTCTCGAAATGCTTCACATCTAACTGCTTGGATAACCTTACCTCCGCGTCTGACAATACCCATTCACTTCTTCAAGTGATCGAAGTGTCGTCGACGCACAGTATAAAAATACCACACGCTTCCCATAAACACACAATGCTCATTTGGTGACTAATTATATCCACATACTTGGGAATGTACCGGATAACAACACTTACTCCAGTCCACAAATTGACTGTTTCGGTTTACTGACTAGATGCTCTTAGTGATCTAAAATGAACCTTCCTGGGTGCTTCTTCATGGATCTCCCTTCAAGACCTCGTCTTAATTTCCACGATGCCAAACTCATATTACATATGAGTGGCCTCAGCCTAAAATTCATATAGACTCAAGTATGGCTACTGGCGAAAAGGCTAACTCACAATAGATCCAACTTCTTTCTGAGTTCAATATTTCACAAGAAGCCTATTTGTGGAAGTCGACATGAATTTACTCGTAGATCCATTAACCCCAATGGCGTTATGCCACTTAGTGGTTCTACAAGATCCCAGATCCGATTAGAGTCCAAGACCCTATATCAGAAATCATTGTTGTTTGCTAAGTTCCTGCATCTACTGTCTCGGAGCTTCCAATTGTGAACTCATACTTTCGCCCTTACCAAAGACTGAGTCCAAAGACTCTCTCATTAACCACGAATGTATGGCAGTTGCCTTGCAATGCTCCCATTACAATGAGCATCTTATCGTATAACTAGGGATTTATTTCACATTCACTAGAGATATTGAGTCCACGACTCTCTCATCAACATGAACGTATGATAGTCGCTTTGCAGCGCTTCCACTCCGACAAAGTACCTCCGGCAAAAGTGTATTACTAGAGACACGTGTTTGCAGTCTTATTGTGGTATAACATTTTATACACGCGGTAACGAAGTTTGAACTTTGACCTTTATCTTTCCTTATGATAACTCTACAAATGCGCCTTTGGTTTATCACTCAGTATTCCTATAAAAATCAGGCATTCGTTTTAATGATCACCTTTTGATTCTTAGTACTGTAAACCATCTCTTTCATTACGATGGAGTATCCCACAAATAACCGATTTTCCGAACAACTTTTCGACCTTATTAGTATCAACTTTTCAGTCGATGCAGAAAATACTCCAAATTCAAATATGTCCTGACAGGGTCTCAACCCTGTCCATAATCGTTTCAAGTAAAAGCTACTGATCTAGATCGAACTTTGCTCAGAACATATGCCATTATCTACACAACCCCATAAACGAAAAACTTGAAATTCCTAGTAACTCATCATTGACCTAACCAATGTGCCCAAGAGACCTCACCACTTATTGGTTTTAGTCAATGTGCCACTTACTACCATTTATTGCACTGTGAGTCCTTTTGGTTACTTGAGTTAACTAATTATCTACCCACGTACCAAATGAATAAATGATTCATTTTCTGAATAGCATACTTGTCATCAAACAAGACGTTATATTTTCACAAAATTTAGAAACTAAAACTAAATTCTTTCTAAAACTTGGTACGCAAAGATAATTACTCAAAACCAAATAATTCTATATATAGAAAACTCCCGCTGCAATAACTGCCACTTTCGTACCATTGCCCATTCTAGATGATAATCTACCTATCACTCAATCGATTCCTTTTTCCTTGAAAAATCTTAACTTTTGAGTGAATAAGATTTACCTTTATTGTTTTAAGGATAGGTTAGTTCGACTTTCTATGTCCTTTTTCTTAATCCGGATACACTCGCCCTATGGCTCGTACTTCCCAGCAACTTAGGACACTATCCAAGTTCTATTTCTAATAAATTTCGAACAGTAAATTAGCTTTGAGAATAAAAGACAACGAATTGAAAGACATGCTTTAATAAACAAGAGAATCACGAAATAGGCTTACTAATTAAACATTTTGAATTTAATTGTTAACGTTGGTATCCTCAAAACAACAGTAACTTAAATTCACCGACATCTCAAAACACCGAGAGCGACGTGTGCTACGTGGATCGCCCTACGCACTCAACATTCGCAAGAGAAGGATTTTTCAAGAACCCATTAATTTGTATAAGGCAAAACCCAATTCATGGCAAACGAAATTAATAGTCGGTCTCCTTTTGGCCATGCAATAAAAATCAGGGACCCCGAGGGGAGTTTATAAAATTTATCGCATTCTAAGTGCAACCCATTTCTCGATCCTAAGGTCATCATGTAGTACTGTACGTCCTCGGTGGCGGGGCCCATACGCTCCATATGAATTCCTCTAATCATATACTGCAAGTTCGTTCTGGTAATTTCCTAAAATTAATCTAAGTAGTGTCACCCGTGGGGAAGCCCACACTTCGATTAACTGATTTACTAACAAACCAAAAATGGAGGCCTTAGGACTTTTAAAATTAGGTTTAATTTTAAATATCCTTTTCAAACTTAGTATAATTTTTGATTGAGGATTTTTACTTATGCAATTCTATAATTAATCACATGCCACAAAGCAATAAATTAATTAAACATGCATATCAATTAATAACAGTAATAATAATACGGAAATAAATTCTACTATTATGGCTATTAATTAGAGCTCTAGCTTAATTAGGAAACTATTCAGTCGATGTCCCATTGGAACTGAATTTTCCTTATCAGACTAGAATTCACACTCCAGCAGACTTCTTGTCCAAGTCAACTGGTTGTGGGAAAATGTAGGTTGCTCTCGTCTACTGTGCGTCATCGTCTTATCGACCCTTGTAGCGTCGTTGGTCTGAGTTTCCTTCATTGGTTCCAACTGGGTCACCGCCGAGTTGTCTTCGGCGTCTACGCGTCTCGACGTCGCTCGTGTTTATCACGTGCAGCTAGCCCTACGTGAAAATCGCACTGCCGGCAGCAGCGATTCACCGGACGTCGTCGCGCATAGCCCTTGGCGCCTCCCTGCAGTGCCTTGTGTCGGTGATCATCGGGTTCTGCCGCGCACCTTGCGGCACGTGTTCACCGCACCTTGGTTTGCCACGCCCGGGCTCCTCCGATCGGCACTCCTGGTCCTTACATACGATCCGCACCCTCCGGCTGTCGTGAGTCGTATGCCTCGGTGCACCTGGTAGCATTCTGTCATGCATCCGCGTACACTCATGCGGCCGGTTGCGATTGTTGCCGTGGTCCAATGCCGATTGGGTCATCGAGGTCCGTCGGTCTCGTTGATCTCCGGTCGCCATGGTTGTCCGGGTTCATCTGCCATCAACACAATCAAAATATAATTTACAACATTACATATTTCGATCCTAGACCCACGAATGGGTTTACATGTCCGTTTACAAAAATAATTAAATCTATCAGGTGTCCCACTGGGGGAATAATTATTACAAACATTCACAACCCAATATTCCTCGACATATCCGAGACTTTAAAACGAGCAATAATTTAAACATGGACATATTTAAGACCATAACAGTGGAAACACATTATCCTGCAAAACCAAGTTATGCAATAATATTCCACAAATATGGTTGCGCCCGTACGCACATAATTCACATAAGCCACTACAGTCTGAACATTGCATAAAATCGAATTAAACCAAGTGCTCTGATACCACTTGTTGGGACCGGTTAGGATCTCGAAATTGTTGGGACCGGTTAAGATCTCGAAATTGTGGAAGTCACGGACTGTCTATGAATTAAACCCTAAGCGCAGTAGAACTAGAAGCGAGGGTTCAACACCTACCGTTTAATATTTTGCAGACTCTGAGACGTTTCTGATTTCCGTTGGGCAACCGGACTAAGCCTTACCATCACTGTCGGATCATCCTGGACTCATCGTTGACTCATCGGTACTCTCTGAACTGGCTGGACTACTCCCAAACCCGGTTTGGGCGTCCTAGTCACGTCCTGGGCAGACTGGAGTGAGTTGGGCTCAGTCTGAGGTGAACTGGGCTCAATGGCGAGTGTCTAGGTCACTGTCCACTCTCTGGGCCACGCTGGACCTCAATGGGCCGCACGCTGGGAAGCATTTGGCCGCTGGTGCAGACCACTGGGTCGGGACGCGGGCTTACTTCAGGTTGGACGCGGGCTGGAGCAGACAGAAGACGCGGGCTCTCGTGGGCTCTCGTGGGCTGAGGCTGTGAGGAGGAGCGGGCCTCGCACCGGCTGATGCGGCCCGCGTTCCTTTTTCTTCCCTGCTAGACTGCCTCGCGTTGGGCCTCTTAACGCATTGGGCCTCTGGGTGTTGGGCCTTCCACACTGTCTCGCTGGGCCACGCGGCGTCTGCCTGCTGTGTTTGGGCCTCATGCTGGCGGGCTGTGATGGACTCTTGACTGCGGGCTGTGGTGTGCTAGGCTACGAGCCCAGCGGCTATTGGCCAGCACCTGTGCGCGGCTACGGCTCGCCGCAGCTCGCCTGTCCGGCCGTCGAAAAGTGACCGGAGGGTCGCCAGAAGTCGCCGGTCGTCGTGGGATGGTTGCCGGTTGATTCCAATATATCCAACGACCATAATTCTCGTTCTTCGTGAGGAACGAACAACCCCGCGAATTATAGAAATATTACGTGGTTGGATAAAAATATATATATCGCTCGACTACCTCAGATCTTCTGTTGTATGACCCGACATCTTCTCTGATCATCTTGATGGGCGATGAAATCGAAGATATCTCTACTGGGATTACTTGGATAAGAAGAAGAGAACACATGAGAGAGAAGAGAGAGAGGGGCGGTGTCTCTGGCGTGTATCACGTGAATTATATCTGATCTCTCTTAATTCCAAGAGATGTGATGTATTTATAGGCTACAACATGGACTCTAAAGAGATATTAAATTGGACTTCTCCTATTAGGATTAAACTATAGGCCAAGCCTACCAAACCCAAATAGGAATAATACATCCATTCCACTAAAGTAGTATTATTGAATACACTCCCAATTTAATTACCGCATTATATTCGAGGCTCAATAATAATTACTCGATTTATCTCCCCGTGTTTAAGATATAATGTCCATCAATTGCTTTAATTATTGACAATTAAATTAATCGACATCTATAACCGAGACTAGTACCACTCATCACATTATTATTATGTCGGAATAAATTCCACTAGCCAGATTTAACATAACAATCCTTCATGAGTTCATCTCAGGGACATCAACAAACTAACGCACACGGTGGCCATAAATATTCTAACATCACATCGTACATACAATAATATTACCCAAAACAGTAAGTATACTGACCCAGTAAACTGAATCTCACTCAAGTGAATCAAAGTAATATTTACTGGATGCACATGCCTGTTTATATCTTACGGGTTAAGAGTACGCAATAATTAACCGAGACCTAGTTCGTTTACAACGATCAGTATAAAACGAACTTCTCCTCTCTGGGATCCGTTCAATGCACACAGTGCACTAGTGTAACTAATCAGTCAAGACCAACTGTACGGTTAACACTACAACCGTTCACAATAGGTTGTTCATTTCCATCTAGGTTGTGAACCTAGTATTCTTGTTTCGCAAGTCACTGAAAAAATGATCTTATGTTCACCCGCTAATTAACCATTTTATCTAAGTGCAAAACAACAGAACATAGACTTATTTAATTAAACATGATTCTCATTCAAATGGGTTTAGTGTAAATACATTTAAAGCCAAGCTTTCAATATATACACCAACAGAAATTATGCAAGTCACGGACATTCTACGAATTAAACCCTAAGCGTAGCGGAACTAGAAGCGAGGGTTCAACGCGTACCGTTTAATATTTAGCCGACTCTGAGACGTTTCTGATTTCCATTGTTGGAGATCATCTGAGTCTCATGTCCGTTGGGCAGCCGGACTTGGCTTCACCATCATTTTCAGATCGCTCACCGTCCAAGTCGGACCTTCTCGGACCTCCGTTGACTTGGTCAAACCTCCCAAAACAAGACTTAGGCTCGTCGGGACCCTATTGGACCACCTGGACCCGAACCGGATGCACTGGGCACTTTTTCCAGGTGCTTGGCCGCATCAGCCGCGCGCTGGGCTGCAGTTCGCTTGTTAGGCCGCACTGGAGAGAAGTGTGGGCTACGCTGACCGAAAGTGGGCCGCGGGAAGCTGGGCCCGTGCGACGCTGCAGGGCTGGAAGACGCGCGGGCCTGATGCCGGCTGGTATACGGGCATCGCGAGCTGCGGGTTATGAGAAGGAGTAGGTCGTGCTCGGGCTGGTAGCAGGGTGATTAATCAGCGCTCCCTTTTTCTTCTCCCGCTGGACTTACGCAAATTGGGGCTTCCTCGTTTAGGCTTTGTGTGTTAGGCTTCCTCATCGCTGTTGACGCGGGCCGAAAGGATGGACATCTGGGCCTGCGATGCTGCCTTGGGCTGCGCGTTATTCACCAGGTGTGCTGAGCTGTGACTCTAGTGGCTGCTGGTCGTGCCTGTGCGCGGCTGCGGCTTGCCGAAGCTCGCCTGTCCGGCCGCCTTGGCCGGTCTCCGTCGAAAAGTGATCGGAGGGTCGTCGAAAGTCGCCGGTCGTCATGGGACGGTTGCCGGTCAAATCCAATACATCCGTTTGACATAATTCTCACTTTTCGTGAAAAACGATCAACCCCGCGAAATACAGAAACACTACGGGGTTGAATATATATCGCTCGACTACCTCGGATCTTTTGTTGTATGACCCGACATCTTCTCCGATCATGTTGGTGGGCGATGAAATCAGAGATATCTATATTGGGATTACTTGGAGAAGAAGAGAACACATGAGAAGAGAATAGAACAAGAGGCGCGTTTCTTTCTTCTTCATGTGAGTAATAGAGTCTGTCCACTAATCCCTAGAGATGTGATGTACATATAGGCTACAACATGGACCCTAAGGAGGTATTAAATTGGGCTTCTCCTATTAGGAGTAGACTATAGGCCAAGCCTACCAAACCTCCACTAGAGAAGTATTATTGAATAAACTCCCAATTTAATTCTTGAATTATATTCGAGGTTCCAATAATAATTTCTCGATTTATCTCCCCGTGTTTAAGATATAATGTCCATCAATTAATTTAATTACTGACAATTAAATTAATTGACATCTATAATCGAGACTAGTACCACTCAAATCATTATTATTATGTCGGAATAAATTCCACTGGCCAGATTTAACATAATAATCCTTCATGAGCTCATCCCGGAGACATTATCAAGCACACGGTGAACGTAAATATTCTAACAGCACATCGTACACTCAATAATATTACCCAAAGCAGTAAGTATATTGACTCAGTAAATTGAATCTCACTCAAGTGAATCAAAGTAACATTTACTGCATGTACATGCCTGTTTATATCTGACAGGTTAAGAGTACGCAGTAATTAACCGAGGCCTAGTTTGTTTACGAAGATCAATATAAAAAGAACTTCTCCTCTATGGGATCCGTTCAATGCACACAATGCACTAGTGTAACTAATCAGTCAAGACCAAATGTATGGTTAACACTACAACCGTTCATGATGGGTTGTTCATTTCCATCAAGGTTGTGAACCCACTATTCTTGTTTCGCAAGTCACTGATAAAATGATCTTCTGTTCACCCGCTAATGAACCATTTTATCTAATTGCAAAACAACATAACATAGACTGTTTAACTAAACATGATTCTCAATTAAATGGGACTTAGTGTAAATACATCTAAAGCCAAGCTTTCAGTACATAAACCAACAACCCCCTGAGTATGCACATGAGTATTGGATAGTCTGGTTGTCCAAGATAGCCAATTTATTTATATATATGCTGATGTCATGATTTGCTATTAATTGTGATGTATATTCAGTGCCAGATTTTGCGGAGCACGTGGACTTTATTCTCATGCCCCCACTATCTATCTTTTCAGGTGACGGAGTCCAGTGTGGCGCGTGAGCAGGATGTGGTGGTGGTCAAAGCAAATGGATATTTATGAAACATGTCACGATATTTATTTGATCACGTTGTGAATTAAGTACTTTCATAATTAACTTCCGCATTATCAGATATGTATGAGATCATGGGACATTAGGCTATGCATGTTTAAATCAAGTAGTTTCCATGGTACCTAATCTCGAAAGTGAACTAGATTTAGATGCATGTATGAGTTACTGGCCCGATGGCCGGGAGATAGTAAAGAGTTTCGATACTTGCATATATGTTTATATATCTTGAAAGAGATAAACAGATAAAGCGATAAAGAGATAAAGAGATAAAGTAGTAAGTAAGTTAGTAGCATCCTGCGAGAAAGATAAGTGTTTTCGAAAAATTAAGTTAGTGTTTTCGAAAATTAAGTTAGTGTTTTCAAATTATAAAGTGTGAAAAATTTACTCTGATGTTAGTAATAGTGGGCAGGGTGTTACAGTTGGTATCAGAGCCAGTTAGCGGTTCTGAATGACCAAACTATCGAAAAATTAAGTTAGTGTTTTCGAAAATTAAATCAGTGTTTTCAAATTATAAAGTGTGAAAAATTTACTCTGATGTTAGTAATAGTAGGCGGGGTGTTACTGCTCGTATCAGAGCCAGTTAGGGGTTCTAAATGACCACACTACGCTCACGCCGCGCAGACTCCAAGATAAGTCACCTAAACAAGTTTCTATTATTGCAAGTGCATGATCTGTGTAAGTTCTAAAGATTGGCAGTAAATCGACGAACCTTCATCAGTTCCCAGGTTCAGACGACAAAAAAATATTTAAGGGAAGTCTGCTTTATTTTTTGGACATATTTTAAGTTACTTCAACTTATTGGTTAATATTTATACGTGTTTTATTATGGCAGGTCTAATGCAAGGGAATTGGGATTCACCTTCTTTATACGCTTACCTTCCATGCGTGCTCACTTTTCATATGCACAAGATTCGGATCACACACCTGGACCTTTCAAAAAGACGACCTGACTTGGGAGCGAAGTTTGATTAAAAACTTACCATATGTGTTAGGAGATAAAAGGACGTCGTGAAGATCATTGAGTAGCGACTTTCTAATTTTTCTTTTGGGGAGATAATATGGGCTTACGAAGTTGTTTTGTTTGGAGAGCGATTTGTATTATTTTGTTTATTTAGTGAGGAGATTAAGGGTGAGCAGTTTTATTGTGAGGAAAAAATACAGAGAGAGTGGAGGTTCTTTCTGTTTTCGGTTTGAGGGATTCAAACGAGAAAAGCCACAATGGATTTGTGGTCGGATAAGTAGTAGTGCAAATCATTGTTCAAGTAGAATGTAGAGGGAGTCTATACGGTAAACCCTTGAAGAATGTGTGTGTTGTTTGCATTAATGAAAGAGATCCGAAGGGAGCGTGGGACGCTCTCTTGAAGGTTCAAATTTAAGTTATACTGCTTCTGCAATTGATTGAATCTTATTTTTCTTCTGTTTAGTTAAATAGAATACAACTCTGAGTAGTTGGGACACAAGTATCAAACTTCAATTGGCACCAGAGCGGGTTTTCGTATATTTTGCGAAAAGATCTAAGGACGTGTGGATTGGGCAATCATGAATCAGTAAAGTGGATCGATGTCTGGGCCTCCGCAATTGGATGGATCTAACTACTCCCACTGAAAATCTATGACGACGATCTTTCTGAGATCTCTGAGAAAAGGTGCTTAGGAGAGTGTTGAAAATGGCTGGGAACATCCAGTCATGCAGGCAGCTCTAGATCAAGGGAAATAACCTTCATCGGGCACCGTGCCTAAACCTAAACACATATGGACTGACGCTGAAAAACTTCAAGAAGAAGAAAACTATCGAGCCCTATATGGGATCATGATGGCAGTCGATCAGACTCAACACAAGATGATAGTTCAATGCAAGACAGCGAAAGATGCTTGAAGGATCTTACAACGCCAGTTTGAATGTTCAACGGCAGTCAAAGCATCCAGACTTCAACGTGTAACGATTGAATTTGATGAAATCAGAATGAGGGATGAATAAATAATTGATATGTACTATGCCAGATTTTTCGATCTGGTAAATCAAAATAGGATGCTAAGAGAAGACATCTTTGAAAATCGTCAAGTTCAAGAGATTATGCGGAATGTTGCGCCCAGATTAAGAGAAAATATTACAAATCTTGAGAGCTTTCAAAGAATTGCGCCTCTAGATGTTGATGAACTTCTTGGTGATCTGAGGACGTTCGGAATCAACAACAATTATGACAAAGTCAAAAACAAGGGACTTGCTCTCAAAGCTGCTGTCGAGGAGAAAGAAGACAATGATGATGATGAAGGTTCAATGGCTGATGATAGCGAGTTGAAAGAAGCTCTTGCACTGATTGCAAGAAATTATGGGAAGATGAGTCAGAAGCTATACAAGAATAAGTTTGCTGGAAAGAAGTTCAATAATCCCAACAAAAACACGTTTCAAGACAAAAAGAATGCGTCTTCTTCGAAACCGGACTCACAAAGAATTGAGAAGGACCAATGTCGAGAATGTCGAGGATTTGGTCATTTTCAATATGAATGTGCTAATCTTAAAAAGAAGAGTAAGTCACTGAAGGCAATGTGGGAAGATTCAGATGACGAGGAAACAGAAGAACCTTCATCACACACGAGTAATATGGCAATTCATTCCTCGGTAAGAAAGTTCATGTGTCTCACCACCTCTCATGCCATGACTAAGTTTGAAGAGAGCATGAAAGAATCTGAAACATTTGAGGATGAAGCCGATCGGAACATGTGTATTGATCCAGTTCACTTGCTAGCTATGGAGAAATGCGCACAAGCCTTTGAGGCTATGAAGAAACTTCAAAGTGTGGTTCAAAAACTGACAAAAGCAAATAGGATGTTGATTGAACAGTCCTCCTCCTATCTCACTTATCAAAAAGAGAATGAAGTGGACACCGTAAAGGCTCGAACCTCCATTCTTGAGAGTAGTATTAAACTCTCCAAACAAGATGGGGTGGAGAAGTCTCAGACCATTGAATGTTTGAGGTCTGAATTGTTCTCAACTCAAAAGCTGCTTACTGAGAGAAACAAGAAAATATTAAAGCTTAGAAATGAAGTTAGCTGAATCTCGAACGAACATGAATATACGCAAAACAAGCTAAGTGTGAACTCGACTGAACTACAACACACTACACAGGCTGTTAGGAAACTGAATAAAGGCAAAGCTGATCTGAATGGGCTTCTCTCCATGGGAAGGCAGTATGGTGACCTCACCGGGCTGGGGTACACATGCAAGGTTGAAAGTTCTGAATGTCCTTCCGAAGCTTCAAATGAAATCAAACATCCTGGTCTTGGTTTCTCTGACAAATCAGGTGTTGAAGGTACAAGTATTCATGGAAAACCTTCTAGGGACTTGTATGGCAGGTTTGTAAAAAGCAATGTAAGTAAACCCTCTTCTCCTAAACACCCTGTGAAAGGTCATGCGCCAGCTCAGGAAATCTGTGAGTAAATTCCCTCGTAACTTTGTACTTATTTGTCAATACTGTGGAATAACTGGTCACATCGGACCCAAATGCTATAAAATGCAGCATGACCTCTGTTCTGGTAGAGTGTTTAACTGGAGTCGTTATGGTGTCCCAGTGAACGTTCACGCTGTGAATCCCCATCAAAATTTTCTTAAAAACCGATAAGTCTGGGTTGAAAAAATTCTTTTAAATGCTTTGCTTCAGTACTGTCTCTCAAAACCTCACTTAAAGGAAAATGGTATCTTGATAGTGGGTGTTCAAGGCACATGATTGGTGAACTGACATACTTGTCGAATGTCAAAACTGGTTCTAATGGGGAAGTCACATTTGGCGATGGTGTGAGCAATAAAGTAATTGGAACTGCTTGTTTGATTTTGGGTGGTTTACCAAGATTAAATGATGTGTTACTTGTGAATTATTTAAATGCTAATCTCTTGAGTGTGAGTCAACTTTGTGACCAAGGTCTTAGTGTCAGTTTCTCTCGTGATAAGTGTTACGTGAAGAACAATGAAGGTACATGTGTGATTACTGGATCTCGATCAACTGATAATTGCTATCTTGTTGACCTTAATGAAAAATGTTTTCAAGCAACTATTAGTGAATCTGAAATCTGGCATCAACGCTTAGGCCACATTGGATATTCTCACTTGGTCAATATCTCAAATACAGGTGTGGTAAGCGGAGTTCCAAAGATTGTTATGAAGGACCTGCCCATTTGCGAACCATGTCAACTTGGAAAGCAAACGCTAGCACACAAAAGCTTGAACCATATTGCATCAAAGCAAGTCCTGGAGTTACTTCACATGGACTTGATGGGACAAATTCAGATTGAGAGCTATCAATGTTAGAAGTATATTTTTGTGTGCGTAGATGATTTCTCTCGTTACACTTGAGTTGATTTTTTGCGTGAGAAATCTGATACCTTCATTGCTTTCAAAACCCTCTGCCTTAAACTTGAAAATGAAAAAGGATTTCCTATAACTAGAATTAGGAGTGATCACGGCTGTGAATTTGAGAATAGTGAATTTTCAGTTTTTTGTAATTCTCAACGGTATTTTTCATGGGTTTTCGGCACCTAAGACACCCCAACAAAACGGGGTTGTCGAAAGGAAAAGTCGCACCTTCAAGAAATGGCGAGGGTGATGTTAAACTCCAATAAATGCTCTCATAGATGGTGGGCAGAGGCCATCAACACGGCGTGCTACCTTGTGAACAGAGTGTACCTTCGTCGAGGTATGGGGTTGACGTCTTACAAGCTTTGGAAAGGTAAGAGTCCCAACCTTAGTCATCTTCATGTATTTGGGTGTAAGTGCTTTATCTATAATGATCGTGAACAACTTGGGAAATTTGATGCTAAATGTGACTTAGGTTTCTTTCTTGGATACTCTAATAATAGTTGGGCATACCGTGTTTACGACACAAGTACCTAGAATCCATGAATGTAACATTTGATGAGAAAACTCCCAATGTTGATTCTTCTGTGTCTATTGACTTAGTTGAAAGTGTTGTCAGTGTACAGGATACCCAAATTGAGACCTCGAAACTTGATAAAGAAAGTGAGAATGAGAAAGGTTCATCGGCAGGCTCACCAAGAATTCAGATGGAATACAATGTTCCCACCACTGGAAATCAAGTTGAACCAAAAAGGGATCCACCCTTGAAGATTTAGAAAGCTCATCCATCCGAATTGGTTATTGGAGATTTGAACGAGAGGGTAACCAGGAACTCAAGAACCTCAACTAAGGAACTCATGGATATCTTTCACTTTGCATGCTACACTTCCTTGATAGAACCCAAAAATGCAAAGAAAACACTAAAAGATGAATGATGGATCTCAGCCATGCAAGAAGAATTAGAGCAATTCAGTCGAAATGATGTATGGGAACTTGTTCCTGAACCTTCATCAGGAAATGTTATCGGAACCAAATGGATCGTCAAAAACAAAACCGATGAGTTCGGTAATGTGACTCGCAATAAGGCCAGATTGGTTGCACAAGGCTACACTCAGACTCAAGCAGTGGATTTTGATGAAACCTTTGCTCCGGTTGCAAGGCTTGAATCGGTACATATATTTTTATCAATTGCTTGTCCAATGAAGTTCATTGTTTACCAGATGGACGTAAAGTCGGCATTTCTGAATGGAATATTGCACGAAGAAGCTTATGTGAAGTAGCTAGAAGGGTTCAAAGACCCCAGTAACCGTAATCATGTCTACACACTCAAGAAGGCACTATATAGACTGAACCAAGCACCTCGTGCTTGGTATGAAAGACTTACGATGTACCTTCTAGAGAAGGGGTTCAAGCGAGGGGGAGTCAATCAGACATTTTTTGCCCTGAAAACCAATACTGACTTGTTGGTGGTTCAAAGCTATGTAGATGACATCATATTTGGGTCAACCTCGAAGAAACTGGTTAATCACTTTGTCGAGCTTATGTCTTTGGAATTTGAAATGAGTCTAGTAGGTGAACTTTCATACTTTCTCGGTCTTCAAGTGAAGCAAGGTAAAGATGGTATCTTTTTGCATCAAAGTAAATATGCTAGAAACCTTGTTAAAAATTTTGGTCTTGAAAATTCTAAAAACCCTCAATCTCCTATGGGGACTCATGTAAAAGTGTCCAAGGATGATGAAGTTACATCGGTAGATCAAACACTGTACAGAAGTATGATTGGTAGTCTTTTGTATCTTACTGCCAGTAGACCTGATATTTGTTTTAGTGTTGGACTTTGTGTCAGGTACCAACCTGCTCCCAAAGAATCCCATATGAAAGCAGTCAAGCACATTATCAAATACGTTGGAGGTACATCAGATTATGGCTTATTTTACTCTGCTGATACAAACCTGCATCTTGCAGGTTATTGTGATGCAGACTGGGCTGGAAATCTTGATGATAGGAAAAGTACTTCCGGTGGTTGTTTCTATATAGGATCGAACTTAGTATCTTGGTTTTGCAAGAAACAAAACTGCATTTCCCTATCTACCACTGAAGCCAAATACACTGCCGCAGGGAGTTGTTGTTCTCAATTGGTCTGGATGAAACAAATCCTCTCTGAGTATGGTATGAAGGTACATTCAGCTCAACTTTATTGTGACGACACTAGTGCAATAAATATTTCGAAAAATCCCATCCAACATTCTCGTACCAAGCATATTGACATTCGCTATCATTTTATTCGTAATTTGGGGGAGGACGGAACTATTGTGTTGGATGATGTACCTACAGAAGATCAACTTGCTGACATTTTCACAAAAGCAAATGATTTAAAATGCTTTTTGTCACTGAGGAAATCCTTAGGAATATGTGCTATATAATACCTATGCATTTGTAGCTTTACCATTTGTATATATATCTATATTGTGTCGCATAGCAGAATTATCTTGCATTTAGGCATAGTAATATGTAGGTTCATCCCAAGAATCTTCCTTGATTAATTTGTCGCTGGATTAATAACTTGATATTCTATGGATTCTAACTGGGTCAGTTTGGTTGAGATTGTCATAAGGATCATTTGAAATTGCTTGTAAGAGCTGCTCTCGTGAAAGTAAGCATCGGGCAACTATCACATGAGGTGTTCATGATCACCTGTGAAACGAGTTACGTGCCTAGCAATAATCGAGGTGTGATAGCTACGAGTAATCATTTTCTTAGAATGAAAATCCATTGGTGAAATAAAGTTGGCCATCTTACACGCCTTCTCAGCATGTTCAAAAGAAACTTTTTACGGGATGATTCACACTTCAAGTAATAGGCTTGACATCGGCGTATAGTTGATGTTAGTAAGTGAAATTATGTGGAAGTTCATAAAACGAAGTAAGTTCATCATTAGTATTGGGGCTAAATTGCGAATGAAAATTTCGTTCTTTGCATGCTAAGAGAAAATGATGAATGAACTTATATTAATTTCGTGTTGCATAAAAGTTGAAGTGATAAGGGTTGAGTTGGCATTTTGAAAATTCGTTTCATCTTGTTAGTGTCGAGCTCAATAAAAATTGATTGGGAAGATTTTAGAATAATCGATGAATATATCTCACGACATTGCATGATTGGGAGTATTTTGGTTACTGCGTGTTCAATAAATTATTTAGGCAGGTACATAAAATTTCCTTTGTGACTGATTGTGTTTCGAAGTTGTGCTAAGTTATTTTTAGTACAAGAATCTTACCATTGTTTATTCTGAAACTTCATTACGATTATATATGGTAAGCCTTGTCAAAAATTTTGGTTAGTCTTTTATTTGGAGGGAACGGTTTTTGACATTAATTGGTGCACAAGTTTGAAATTCAAAATCAAAAAGTTGAACCGTCTATACCTATCTGCTCTTGCCTCGTTAACTGCGATTTAGTTTCCCTATATCTATCATATCACCTTCTCTCATCTCTCAAATATCTATCATAATCTGATTTTCGCATCTCACCAAAAAATTTCTAACCTTCCTTATCTGTGTGAAGACCTCCTATTTGAAATCATGCCAAAAACCAAATAGGAAAATGTGAAGATGAAAAAGGAGGCTCCTAAACCTTTTCGGCAGTCAACTCGTCAAAACCAAAGCACTGAAACTCCACCGAATCCCACTCCTTCCGACATGGCAACCGAAAAAGATCAACCATCTCAGAACGTCAAAACTAGGGTTTCTCCTAGTCCCAAAAAGTCTTCCACGGCAAAGGTGGTTAACCCCGACGTTGCAGGTTGTTGTAGATATTTTTCCGGAGTAGAATCACAAGATTCGAACACCGAGTCGTGTCTTACGAGGAAGGTTAGCCGGAATACTCAACACGTTTATTCAAGCACAGATAAAAGAGATAAAAGTCCTAAACATTCTAATTTAGATGATTAGGTTTGTTGTAGGTTGTTGTAGATATTTTTCCGGAGTAGAATCACAAGATTCGAACACCGAGTCGTGTCTTACGAGGAAGGTTAGCCGGAATACTCAACACGTTTATTCAAGCACAGATAAAAGAGATAAAAGTCCTAAACATTCTAATTTAGATGATTAGGTTTGATTATCAACTACGTAAAACTTCAAATAAAGCAAATATAAATAGCAAAGCAAAGACGATGAACAAGCAATATTAAAGAAGCTAGGGAGTCGGGGATATTCGTTTTGGCTCAAATTGCAACTATCGGCCAAGTGATCGTTCGGTTAAATGATTTGAATAACTCACTCGTTCAGAGATTTATCCTCAATAACTCTTCGTAACAAGATGACAGACATGAACGGCGAATTAACGAGTCATTTAACACCTAGGCAATACAGTTACGAACAAGCCTAGTTTATACGAGCCTATTTCGACCGACTCCTCCCATTTTGGTTCTAAGAGTCGATTGAGTTGGACTAGAAGGTGTTTAATCAACTAGTCCGTTTAGAATTAACAACATCATGCAAGAACGAATCAAATTCAATCAAAATCAATTGGAAGTTGAAGTGTCACCCTTCAACAATTCTCAACTTTCAAGTACGATAATTGAAACCCTAGTTGAGAACAACTCGCACAAATTGAACGATCAACGAATCCCAATAATCACAAACGAATTCAAAACATTAATCCCCTATTCCCTTGCAATTGAATTTAGCTACTCATAATCAATTCAACACAAAGAATTATTTCAATCAAAGAATTCATATTCATCAATTAAGAGAAAAGATAATCTTACGATCGATAAAATCCCAAAGTCGAATTTGAAAGACAAGCTTAAATCCAAGAACAATGAAGAAAATCCCGATGAAATCCACGTTCCAATGATGGAAAATATGAAGAAAACGAGAAAGAAAAAACGTAGAAGAAACGAAGAGTGTAGGGTTTTCTGTCCAGGGGTGCGTGTGTATGAGGGTGCTCTGACCAAAGTCCCGATCTCAATATTTATAGAAAAGCATGCCGCGCCGTGGCTGGAAGTAACGCGCCGCGAGAGATGCTGGTGCCGCGTCGTGGCTGGACTTCGCGGCGTGAAGGCTTCTTCGGTTGGGAGACTCTGTCCAAGCGTGGCGTGCTCTGCGTCCCTTGCAGCAGCGTGGTGAATTGATGGTGCCGCGGCGTGGAGACTGCTGCGGCGCGGGGCTGGAAAGGGGAGTCTCAGTACACGCGTGACAGGCGTCATGGCGCGGCGCTCGTGCGTGGAGGTCTGGGAGCTCGGGCCTAGTTACATCACTTTGCATTTTGTGTTCGTTCGAGCTCGTTTGGAAACCGACTTCGATTTCGTTTTCTCCTGTGTGATGCCAACAAACTCTTCAACGAGATTATGCTCGTCAAATCAATTTTCTCCTCCATATCAAAATAGACCATGGACTCAACCTGCACACCACAGACGAGGAAAAAAAAACCGGAAGACGACCGAAAAAACATTAGGAAAACCAAAATAAAGGAAAATACGCAATAACCTATAAAACGAACTAAAACTAACAAAAATACCTAATATGGGGAAAAAAAAGAAAGGCAAAATGACAATGAAAAACGCAACAAAAATGGGACAAACATGGGTAGCAGCGAAAAAGGTGGAAAAGGCTCTCCCTCCGTCGCTAAGTCACCAAAAAAGCGAAAGAAGGTTCCAGCAGTTACTGCTGGAAAACCAAAAAAGGCGAAGAAGACCATCACCATGCCTGAACCTACCACTGGTATGGATTCTGCTTCCAAGCCTGATGGCAAGTCATCTCCTGATGTTGTTGATGATGGTAACTCTACGGAAAAGGAAATCGATAAGTTCTTCGCTGAACCAGAGAAATCCGACAACCCTATCATTGCCGAAAAGGAACCTTCTCCTCTTATGGATGAAAAAGGTGATGACGATGCCGAAGGTGATGACGATGCCGAAGGTGATGGTGCTGATAGCCCTTTTGTTGTTGGTAATGCCTTTTCCCGTCAATTTTATTCCCCTTTGTCTGAATCTCGTTATTCAAATGTGTTCTCCCAAATGAAGTTCCGTCCGGAACGCACTATTGTTGGTGATCATTTCGAGAAACTTGGGTTGTTTGAACTGTTGAAGAAAGCAGGTCCTGAAACTTCCGTGTTGAATGTGGGGAAATATTGTCCCAAATTGATTGCTGAGTTTTACTCTAACTTGTCTCCATCTATGTCTGATCCAAAGTCCTTGAAGTTTCATAAAGTGTTCGTTAGAAATACATTGTTGTCTTCTCTCCGTCTGTGATCAATTCAGTTCTGGGATTGCCTGAAAATTCGTCCTTGTTCATGCCGCCTCTGATTGATACCCTTGATGAAGTTGTAGCTACTTTGACATGGGGAAAATTGAGCAAGTGGTTGAACCCTGGTTTGTTTGTGAAGAGCCTCACTCCTCAAGCCAATGCTCTCCAGAAAATTGGCTCTTTGAACTAGACTCCTACTTCTCACAAACAATTTGTGATGCCCATACAAGCAAGGGTGATCTATCGCATACTATGTGGTTCTCCGTTTGACTTGGGCTCCGTTTATTTTTTCCATGTGGTCTTCTTTGCTGAAGTATCGAAACCCACAAGTTGTTGCCCTTTCCTTCCACTATCTATGCCATTCTAATGAAGGCAGGGATCAAGATGGATCCATGTGTGGGTGATGAACTTTCTCCATCCCTGAAACTTCTTGCACTGGCCGGGGTTAAGACCGTTCCCCATATTCCCACTGTTGTTAAAGCCTCTGATGTACCTTCACAGCTCTGTGGTTTCCTTAACCAACAAGTGGCTGTTCTCACTGTTTTGAAAAAGAAGTTGGCCGATCAGCGCAGTTACTACAAATAGGTTATTGGTGCCTTGTCCGCACGTGCCCCTTTGACATCTAAATCGAAAAAGGGAGAGAAAAAGAAGGCTGTGAGCAAGGGGAGAAACAGAAAGAAGGAACCAAGTCAAAGGGGAAGGAGGCTGCTGCCAAAGAAAAGGAGAAAGATGCTGCTGCTACTGCCAAGGGAAAAGATAAGGTTGAGTCTGAAGAAGAGGAAGACTTGAAGAAGGCGAGAAGGAAACTGATGAGGCTGAGGAAGAAGAGGATGGTTCAGAAGAGGACACTGAAGCTGGCTCTGATGAAGGTTCTGCTGATGAGGAGACTGAGGATGATGAAGGGTCTGCTTAGACTCTTCTGCTGAAAATTTGATTGCGTTTTGTTAAAACTAAAAACTATTTGATCTGTGTGTTGGTTGTCCGAACTCTTATTTATTTTCCCTTTCTTTTGGTTGGTTCATAGACATTATCTTTTAACCTGTGAACTGTCTTTTTCCTATTTTGAAATATTCAGGTGGTTAAGTTGTTCAAACGAACAACATATTTGTGGTCTGGTAAGTATACGTTGGGCAAATGTATATGTTGCAGGAAATGTCTCTTTGCATGCAGGTTCAGAGGATATGTTTTCGATTTATCTGCCAAAGGGGGAGATTGTAAGTTTTGAAGATTGGCAGTAAATCGACGAACCTTCATCAGTTCCTAGGTTCAGACGACATAAAAATATTTAAGGGAAGTCTGCTTTATTTTTTGGACATGTTTTAAATTACGTCAGCTTATGGGTTAATATTTATACGTGTTTTATTATGGCAGGTCTAATGCAAGGGAATTGGGATTCACCTTCTATATACGCTTACCTTCCATGCGTGCTCACTTTCCATATGCACAAGATTCGGATCACGCGACCTGGGCCTTCCAAAAAGACGACCTGACTTGGGATCGAAGTTTGATGAAAAACTTACCATATGTGTTAGGAGATAAAAGGACGTCGTGAAGATCATTGAGTAGCGACTTTTTAATTTTTCTTTTGGGGAGATAATCTGGGATTACGAAGCTGTTTTGTTTGGAGAGCGATTTGTATTATTTTGTTATTGAGTGAAGAGATTAAGGGTGAGCAGTTTTATTGTGAGGAAAAAATGTAGAGAGAGTGGAGGTTCTTTCTGTTTTCGGTTTGAGAGATTCAAATGAGAAAAACCACAAGGGATTTGCGGTCGGATAAGTAGTAGTGCAAATCATTGTTCAAGTAGAGTGTAGAGGGAGTCTATACTGTAAACCTTTGAAGAATGTGTTTATTGTTTGCATTAATGAAAGAGATCCGAAGGGAGACTAGGACGCTCTCCTGAAGGTTCAAATTTAAGTTATACTGCTTGCATAATGGATTGAATCTTCTTTATCTTCTGTTTAGTTAAATATCTGAGTACTTGGGATACAAGTATCAAACTTCAATATGTATAGCACGAGAAGTCTAAGTGGCATAAGATCTATCCTCCAATAGGAATTCAGAACTCTAAAGGTTAAGAATTGGGAACTCTAGCCAGAACTCTAGGTAGAACTCTAGAAAGGATAAGTCCAAAACTCAAGATTAAGTTTGTAACTCTAGTTAAGCTCTAAGTGAGATATAAAGCCTCGATTATGTTTTGTGCCAGAAATGGCTGATCACAGTCAGGCTATGCCAGGATTGACCCAGACCCATTTGATGATGCATTCTCAGAGCTTCCACCCGCCAGTTTACCCAGATCAGATGGGACCCTCCTTCGTGGACGAGTGGGTTCACAAGTTCGAAGACAATGGCATCAAAGAAGAGATCAGGCACGTGGTAACAAACCACGACACCGTAACGATGGTCGAGACTATCCGTCGAGTTCAACAGATCACTATACCCCAGAGCCAACAACCTGCACCACAGTCGACGTCACAGTCAACAACACAGACAGCCATGCACACGCCAAAGAACAAGAGAAATTGGAGAAATCGTTACGAAAGGAGGAACCGCCGAAAGAGGAATCGAGCTCGGGCAGAGCAACCGTTACTGGAAGACCCAACAAAACCACCAGCCTGCACCACTTGCAGACGTTGCCATCACGGCGATTGCCTAGTTGAACGAGACATATGCTATCATTGCCAGAGGCCTGGCCACACGTCACGTACGTGCCACGATCGTGCAGAGAAATAGCGCTGACCCATAGAGACCGAACTCCCAAAGACTACAGAAGACTCAAGAAGATGCGTGTAGTTTAATTTAGCTGTATTAGCTCCATTCCGTGTAGTTTACTTTCTGTACTTTTTGAAACTCCGTTGAAATCTAAAGTTGAGACTGAGAATGTTGGATGTTTTCTGTACGTCTTTATTAAATTTTCATTTCAATTCAATATTATCAAAGGCCACAAAATGCAAGTTGTTGCTATAATTCAGCATTTGCGAAGGTTAAGTAAGCGGACGCTATGGACAAGAAGGATCATATTACGCGCAGTTATAACAAAGATCATGCAACGAGCCACCTTGATAAGAAGAAAGAGAGAGAGAGACCGCCCGAAACTTTGATGAACGATTGTCAAAAGTAGTATGGAGAAGCTGTCGCACCAGAAAGTTCCAATAGAATGAGAATACTCAAGCGACAGACCGTAGCAGTCGCCAGAATATCCAACGCATGCCGAGAGGGAGTTCACAACCATCATAATTCAAGAAGAAGAACCAACCTTCGTACATGTGAAAGTAAAAGATAGTTTGTTTAGGAAGACGAAGATTTATAAAATTTCGCATACCTATGCCAAATGCCACAAATCTCGAGTTTGAAGTTGTGAGCTGATGGACGATATGCCAATAAGGAAAATTCTAGAAGTCGTGAAGAGAGAACATTTCACTGACAACGCCCGGAGAGTAACCGTTGTTCACAACTTCGTGTACGTATTTTCGAAAATGTTATCGAGACGACCTCCTGACCGACACGTGGAATTCAAGTGACCTAGTGTTGGAGTAGGACCAGTGTCAAAGCGTCGTACCGAGAGACGCCAATGAGCTACAAGAGTTGAAGACCCAGATCCGAGTTGCGAATAGTTCGACCAAGGGCGTCACCGTAAGGTGCGCCAGATGGTTCATAAGGATAAAGAAGTTGTGCACCCATAACCAAAAGCTTAGTAGACTCAAGGAGGAGAGTAAGTACTCACCTTCGAGAGTCGAAAAATTATTGATCCCATGCAAGACGACAACACGTGACAAGATCAACTTGAAGCTTGGACACCTTCCACAGGAAGTCGAGGGGCCCGACTCCTCAAGAACGACATTCATAAGAAAGTTGAGGTGATGAAGTCATCTCTAAGACTTGGTGGTATCTTGACATCACTAGCCTTAGACTAGGCTTCGGGGAAAGGATTACGAAGAAATTGGTAAGTCTGTAGAGAGCCTGGAAAAGTCGCCAAACGAGCAAAGTAGAAGATTTTTTCAGCCACGGAGAACCGTATCTTAGTATCAAGCTGAGACTTGCGTAACAAAGAGCAAAGATTATGAAAGGCAAGGAAGAACATAGAAGCTTTAACCTTGAGACTTTAGTAGCCTTGGGTAAATTTTGTTCCTTTGAGCTGTGAAACCCTCGATTTGTACCAAGAAGAAGCTAGATCTGAGATGTAGTGCGCCGAGTGGCTGTAGGAACTCCCCGGCGTAGTACAGTGAGGCTACTAGCATAAGATGTGGATGCGACGGTGTTTGTGACTGCAGGCAACACTGACGCCATAGGTACATCGCATGAAGGTACCGCATGCAGGTGTTCCGCGCCCGAGGGCCTCGGGTAGTGGGTAAGCCGCATGCAACGTGCCGTGTCGTCAGACGCCGGGTCACAACGAGTCGAGCTGTAGTTGCTAGTTGTCCTCATCAGTATTACATATCGATGGGCCATTAGGAAAGATGATCAAAAAGCTTAAAGGCATGCATTTTGAATGAAAGATGCGCTCGGGAGAACGATTTTCCACTAAAGCAGTTAATGAATGACGATTGACATGGTACCGTATGATTTGTACGGACACTAGTGTGGATCGCCGATGTACCAAGATGGAGATAGCAAGAGAAAGATTTTTGGTCAAGAGTGGACCGACAGACAATTGAGAATCAGTGATCCACACAAAGATTAAGACAACCCTGAACCAACGGAAGTCGCGTACAGGCCAACAAACGAAGGACTTTTCAGACCAATGTGAACGGCAAGGTTGTATGGTATTTTGGCGGAACTATTAACGTTAATTGTGGAGTGTGATGATAAAATGTAGTTTGTTGTTCTATAAAGTGCGACGTGTTGTTTTATGTGCAACATGTTGTTTTATAAAGTGCATTGTGCTGATATATAAAGTGCATTATTTTATATGATCGCATACAAATTATGTGTTTTTGAAAAGTATATTATAGTAGATATAATTGTAAATCAAATTAAGCTAAATAATCTAAATGAATTATTATTATTATTATTATTATTATTATTATTATTATTATNAAAACCTTTAGAAATTGCAATCAAGCCCCTTAACAACATTTTGTCTGCTCCGATGAGATTCAATCCGACTGAAGAAATCGAAGAATTTCTTGGGAATCCTAAACAATCGGTTCATTCTTTTTTCTCTGATACATGGTCAGAACTTCATATGGGTTCGAATCCTACTGAGAGGTCCACTAGAGATCAGAAATTGTGGAAGAAAGAACAAGATCTTTCTTTTGTCCCTTCGAGACGATCGAAAAATAAAGAATTGGTTAATATATTCAAAACCTCTGTCGCCGGCGACATCTCGTCGGTCCCCGCCGACGGAGTCCCCAACCCGTCTGATATGTTAGTTATCCCACATCAGATAAGATAAGCCTCCATCTGCTCCATTTCTCAGACCGGATCAGCGGCAAGTGGTGGGCGGCAAACGCGGTCGATTTTGGTGGTCTTCTCCCAGCTGGAGGCGGCACGCGTTGAGCTCAGCAGCGGAGGAAGTCGACGTCGGCTGTGGAGGACGGTGGATAAGATAGGATGGCGGGCAGCATGAGATGTGCAGCGGGCGGCGCGCGACGGGCGGCTAGTGGCGTGCAGTGGTCGACAGGCGGCGTGCAGCAGACGGTGATCGTCGGGCGGCATACGGTTAAAGGGGCGCAGCATGTGGCGGTCGACGGACGGCGTGTGGTGGGCAACAGGCGGCGTGCGACGGTCGACAGGCGGGCGACATGTGGTTGTCGGCTGGCAGAGTGGTTGCCGGCGGGTGTGTTTGAATATGTGTACGTATGTTTTGTGTGGGTGGTGTGTGTGTTTTGTGTCTGATGTGTGTGTGCGTGTGTTGTGCGTGTTGTGTGTGCTTAGCGTGGGTTTGTGTATGGGTGGATGCTGACGTGGCATATGTGTGTGTATTTGTTTATGAGAGAGATAAGGGGATGAGAGATAAGGGATGAGGTGGCATGTGGGTCCTACTGCTTGTGTGTTGAAATTACAATAGTACCCTTAATGAAGGCATAAATTTGGATTTTTTAGCCATTAGATCATCCGATTTAATGAATACGATTTATTCTTATTTCTCTCATTGAGCTCAATTCTCATTTGAACTCAAATATATATATATGTATGTATATATAGAAGGGATCATATGAGAATGGTAGATAGTGAAAGAAATAAGAATAATTCTGAACTAATAGATCTAAAATATCAATTATCATGATTAAGTCAAATTTATTAAATGATAAAAGAGTCAATGGCAACACTATAAATAAGTGGTCTTACTGTGGTCAAATTTCTAAATTTGCCCACTTAATAAGGACATTCTAGTCATTATACATTCATCCATTATCCTTGTGAACCCCACCATCATAATGCAATTCACGCATCTCTCTCTCTCTCACACAACACACACTTTCAACGATCTCTCTCTCACAGGACACTCACACACACAGTCGCACGTCCAGAATAGCCGGCAACCACCTTCCTCCCGTCAACGGTGTCGCCGGCCACCACCTTCCTTCAGCGCGCGTCATTGCCGTCTTTAGCCAGTTGACGTCGACGGCCACTGGGCACAACTTGCAGGAGACCAATCCGGCATCGACCAGCACAAACTCCGCGGCCACCGACCCGGCGACGGCCAAATCGGCCAATAAGCCGGCGGTTCTATCCATAAATCTCTCTTTCCACGTTAATGGCCTTCGGTTCGACGGCCAGTCGGAGCCCACGACCACCAGCAATATTCATCTTCTTTCCATCTTGCAGCCTCCTTGGTGACAGTAGCCTCCGCCGACCACAATGCCGCGGTCTTAGTCGCCGGAGGTCCGTTCACCAGCACGGTTGCAGGATTTTGGGGCTGAGATTGGGTGATTGTAAAGTCAGCTGATGAGATTCAGATTTTGGAGCTGATGAGATTCAGATTTTGGATCTGTGCGTTGAAAATTTGACATCTCATAGGGACTCATTTGCAAATTTGGAATTTTAATATATTACAATTTGGTTTATAGGTTAAGTATGTAATTAAATCGAATAATTGCATATTACTGTTGGTTATGTCGCACATCAACGATAAATAAATTGCACAATGGCGTGTGTGTATATGCACGCGAAAAATTATAAAATTTACAGGAATGCGTTATATCATTTATCGATTTGTTTGGGTGAAACCGACCGAAGTGTTAAAATTGAAATAATTCAGTCGAACGTTTGAAAAATCTTAACTGACCGAACTGTTATCCAAAATTGAATTAAAATCGAACATAAGTACTCGGTTCATTTGGTCGGCAATCCGATTTAACCAAAATCTGAATTGAAATATTGTATTATTTTTATTATAAAATATATTTAGTTTACAAAATGAATAAAATATAATTGAATAAAGAAAATATCATTTAAAAGTATGTTTTTTCTTATTTACTTGAAAAAATAATGTCGACCACAAACTGAAATAATCGTGATCATAGTAAAAACAAATTATCGAACTGAAAAAATTAGTTCAATCGGTTAAGTGCAATTCGATAGTCATTAATGTGCAATTCATCTAACAGAGTAGTGCAATTCATCTAAATGTATAGTGCACTTATAGTGCATATATTTGTTTAATAATTTGTTCTAATCCAAACTAAAATCGAATTTAAATAATCGGTAACCTAAATACTATAAATAATATAATAATTTAATATTTAAATAATAAAAAATTATATTTAGTACTTTTAATATTTTATATTTTTCTAGCTGAAAATAAATAATATTTTTAAATAAATATATATAAATGTATATTGTTTTTTTTATATAAGTAGTCAGTTTGATTATTTACGTTATTTTAAAAAAATAATGTTCATATTGATCAGATATAATTGATATTTTACAAATAAGAATAGATAATCGAACCGAAATATATGATTTCGAAACAAAAATTTTAGTTCATTCAATTTTGGTCATTATGTGCAATTCGTCTAACGTTATGGTGCAACTTGGTAGCGTAACAATAATGTGCAGTCGCAATATATTTCTTATTTCTTATTATAAAAGTATATTTATTAGTTTAATATTTTTTATATATTAAAAATTTTAAAAAGTGTACACATATTTATCATTAGTATGCATTTTTGAGATATTTCTATATTCGAAACGAAATCTTTAGTTCATTGAGTTTCTGTCATTATGTGTAATTCGTCTACCATTATGATGCAACTTGGTAGTCATTAAAGTGCAATTCGTCCTACACCAATGTGCAGCTTATTATTTATCGTTATTAAAATATATTTATAATTTTAATATTTTTTATATATTAAAATTTTTAAACATTGTACACTTATTTATCATTAATATGCATTTATGAGATGTTTCTACATTCGAAACGAAATCTTTAGTTCATTCAGTTTCGATCATTATGTGCAATTCATCTAACATTATGGTGCAATGTGGTAGTCGTTAAAGTGCAATTCGTCTAACGCCATTTGTGCAGTCGCAGTGTATTTATTATTACAAAAGTTTATTTATTATTTAAATATTTTTTATATATTAAAATTTTACATACTAAAGTTTTTAAACATTATACAATTTATTTATCAGTAATATGAGATATTTATAAATTGCATATTTGGTCATGAACTAAATTAAAAAATACTCAAAATTAATAAAATTATAAAATTGTCCCTCAATACTATTTAATTTAAAAAAAAAAACAAAAACAAAAACCAATGAAACCCCAAATTACTAATTAGCATTTGCAAATTTATTACACTGCTTGGTGTACCGTCGTTGGAGCTCATGAGGATCCAATGTAGCTAAAGTCCTTTTCGTTTACTTACATTTCCTGAAAATTACACATTAGCCACATGGCTCAAATTGAAATATATCCAAACTTCAATTATTTGCAAATTTAGCCTATGGGCTAAATTGAAATATAAAACAAATATGAAAATTGCAATTTAGTCCCTCACAAATATCAAATTCTCAACCACAAGTCCCCCTCTAAAATCAATATCCACCCTTTGCCGTCTGGAACCACTCGCTGACAGGAAGGTCACTTTGCCGTCCGGATGACACCGCTGCGATGTTGGACAACCGGAGCTCTGCAACGACTCCGGTGTGTCCCCTGCTAGTCGTGGTCACTGGCGAGAATGGCTCTACTGGTCGTGGTTGCCGCTGTCGTCACATCTCGCCGTCACCGCGGCAAGAAACCTGACCTCTATGGCCGTGCACCGCTGCAGTCCGATCCACCATCTCCGGCGAAAGGAATCGTCCAGCTTCCTACTGCCTCGTCGCTCGCCGAGTTGCCAGACCAGCTCGCCGCGGCTGCTACCCGCCAGGGAATAGACCGACTCTGGATTGGCTCCGTCAGACGACCTCCAACCGTATTTGTCGCCCTCACCTCGCCACCGCTGTCGTCGCTTTTTTCCGGCTGGTTGTCTGCTCCGGTGGTTGACAGCGGGTTTACAACTCCTGAGCATGTCTTTTGTCACAGGGGCTGCTGATGCGCCGCCGTCGCCGTCGATTTTCGGACGTCGGAGAGTGACTGTGAGAGGTGCCGGTGAGTTTCAGTTTTCCGATCGTGTCTGTGTATGTATTTGTGCGTGTATGTGTATGTATTTGTGTGTGTAATGTTTGTTG
>BKCP01008070.1:531287-564987 GCA_008636005.1 Striga asiatica | reverse complement strand
CGGGGGATTGGGCTGGATCCCCAACCTGTGCATAGATCAGGGCCCCAAAAACGGGAGCCAAAAATGTCAACGAGCCAGATACAGAGGTCTACATAGTCTGAAAATCAAAAACAAAAACAAGAAAACAAAAAGGAAAAAACCGAAAAATGAAAAAGAAACAAAAAACTACATAATAAAGTCGATCTTCGGGCTAACAGATGCCCAAGATAAGTCTATACTAATGAAAATAGAAATCCTATACTAGTGAAAGTGGAACGCTGGGTATCCAAGCTGGTCCATCCGTACAAGAGTGCGAAGGCGGAGTGGAGCAGTGTCGGTCTGTAATGTATGTGTGCCCGGTATGGTGGCGCCAAGGCTGGCCAGGTAATCAGCCGGTCTGTTCCCCTCACGGAAAATGTGCGTGATCCTGTGATGGACTGACTGAAGTAGATCTCTAATGCGCAGAAGCGGGTGCTGAATCTGCCACGAGCCCTGATGGCCCGAAGTCAGGAGGGTGGCAACAGCCGCAGCATCCAGCTCGATCCATATATGACTAGAGATGTGGGCAGCTATCTGAAGGCCAATCTGTAGTGCCTGAATCTCTGCATCGTAGCTCGAGGAGGCCTGAATGGACGCGTGAAAGGCGGTGATGAGGGCGCCGCTGTGGTCCCGAATCAAGCCTCCTCCTCCGGCAACTCCAGTGTGGCGATCGAAGGAGCCATCAGTGTTCAGCTTGACCCAAGGAGAGTCAGGTCGAAGCCAAACAACAGCTCTGGCCCGAGGACTCCGAACAGGCGATGGTGGGGCCACCATGTAGCGCTGTGGTGGCGTGCAGCCTGTCCAGTCTCGGGCCGTGAGCCTGCCCAATGAGATGAGGAGTGAAATGTGTCTCTCAACCTGCAAAACAATGTGAGAAAACATAAAAGAAGTATCCCTATGCTTCGCACTATTCCTTTCCGTCCAGGTGAACCAAAGGATCAGACAAGGAATGAGGAAGCCCACGTGTCTAAGGTGTGTGCTCTGTGAGAAAAAACTCAGGAGCTCAAAAAAACTGTATGTGGTGGGTAGGGATATATGGGTCCAAGTGGCAAAATGCTCCCACACTCTCCTCACAATCTCACTCTCTAGAAAAAGGTGGGTAAAAGTCTCAGTCTCATGGCGTCCAGTCTCAGAACAACACACACACCGAGAGGGGAAGGAGATCCCCCTCGCGTGTAGCACAGTATCGACGGGTATCCGGCGCAAGAGAAGGCGCCAAAGGAATACCGAAATAGTAGGCGTAAAATGGTCACTCCAGATAGCCCCGAAAAGGAGATTAGGGCGATCCCTCAGCCTTATCTGCTCCCAAGCCGAGGTAGTAGAAAACACACCTGATGATGTAAGTCTCCACCTCATGCTATCTGAATCGTCCCCCGAGATAGGGATCTGCTGGATCTGATCTAATAACTGCTCGCTAAAACCCGCACCAGCCCCCAACTCCCTATCAAGCTTCCCCCTATCCCACGACCCATCCGTCCAGAGGTCGCTCACTAGCAGGTAGGGGGAATGCGAAACCTGCCTATCCCTAGACAACGGTCTATCACCTACCCACCAATCATCCCAAACACTGACATCGCCCCTGCCCAAAACCCAAAAGATGTGATCCTGGGCTCGCCTCCCGACCCTAGTGAGGCGCCGCCACTGGTCTTTTGTTGCTAGGTTAGTTCTTTCTTGCTGCTAGGTTAGTTGTCTGATGTTGCTAGGTTAGTTGTCTTTTGTTGCTAGGTTATTTCTTTCTTGCTGTTAGGTTAGTTGTCTTTTGTTGATAGGTTATTTCTTTCTTGCTGCTAGGTTAGTTGTTTGATGCTGCTAGGTTAGTTATCTTAAGTTGCTAGGTTATTTCTTTCTTGCTGCTAGATTAGTTGTCTTTTGTTGTTAGGTTAGTTATCTGTAGTTGCTAGGTTAGTTGTCTTTTGTTGCTAGGTTTTTTTTTTTTTTTTTTTTTAAACAAACAACGCCCCGAGGGGCGGGGGATTAGGCTGGATCCCCAACCTGTATATAGATTATAGCCCTAAAATGAGCCAAAACACTCAACATAGTCTCACAATCCAAACAGAAACGAGAGGAGAAAATGAAACTAGTACAGGGTCTGTCATCGGGCTAACAGGTGCCCGGGATAAATGGATAGTCTAAGTAAAACAAGACCAAAAAAACCTAATCTACTGGACTCGAAACGATGGATATCCCAGCTGATCCATCCGAACTAGCGTGCGAAGGCGGAGTGGAGCAGTGTAGGTCTGATACATATGCGTGTCTGGTATGGTAGCGCTAAGGCTGGTAAGGTAATCAGCAGGTCTGTTCCCCTCACGGAAGATGTGTGTAATCCTGTAATGGACAGACCGAAGTATATCTCTAATGCGCATAAGTGGGTGCTGAATCTGCCACGAGCCCTGATGACCCGATGCCAGGAGGGTGACAACAGCCGCAGCATCCAGCTCAATCCAAATATGACTAGAGAGGTCGGCAGCAATCTGAAGGCCGATCTGTAATGCCTGATTCTCTGCATCATAGCTCGAGGAGGCCTGAAGGGATGTGTGGAAGGTAGTGATAAGAGCTCCACTGTGGTCCCGGATCACCCCTCCTCCTCCGGCAGTACCGCTATGTCGATCAAAAGATCCATCGGTGTTCAGCTTGACCCAAGGAGGGTCGGGTCGAAGCCAAACAGCAGCTCTGGGCCGAGGGGACCGAACAGGCAGAGGGGGAGCCACCCTGTATCGGTGCGGTGGCGTGCAGCCTGTCCATTCACGTGCAGAAAGCCTGCCCAACGCTGTGAGGAGCGAAATGTGTCTCTCCACCTGCAAAACAATGTGAGAAAGCAAGAAAGTAATATCCCTATGCTTCGCACTATTCCTTTCCGTTCAGGTGAACCAAAGGATCAGACAAGGAATGAGGAAGCTCACGTGTCTAAAGTGTGTGCTCTGTGAGAAAAAACTCAAGAGCTCAAAAAAACTGTCTGTGGAGGGTAGGGATATATGAGTCCAAGTAGCAAAATTCTCCCACACTCTCCTCACAATCTCACTCTCTAGAAAAAAGTGGGTAAATGTCTCGGTCTCATGAAGTCCGGTCTCAGAACAACACACACATCGGGAGGGGAAGGAGATCCCCCTCGCATGTAACACAGTGTCCACAGGTATCCGGCGCAAGAGGAGGCGCCAAAGGAAAACAGATATGGTAGGGGTGAAAAGGTCGCTCCAGATGGCTCCGAAGAGAAGATTCGGCCGATCTCTCAGCCTGATCTGCTCCCAAGCCGAGGTAGTAGAAAACACACCCGATGATGTAAGTCTCCACCTCATACCATCCGAACCATCCCCCGAGATGGGTATCTGCTGGATCCTTCTAATAACTGCTCACTAAAACCCGCCCCTAAGCCCAACTCTCTATCGAGCTTCCCCCTATCCCACGACCCGTCCGACTAGAGGTCGCGCACAAGCAGGTAGGGGGAATGCGATACCTGCCTATCTCTAGACAACGGCCTATCACCTAACCACCACTCATCCCAAAAACTAACCTCGCCATCCCCCAAAACCCAAAAAATGTGATCCTGGGCGCGCCTACCAACCCTAGTAAGGCGCCGCCACTGTCTGCTATCATGCGCAACCGCCGTCCAACAAGGGTGGTTGGCGCGTCTAGAGCAGTACTTGCCGCGAAGGTACTGAGCCCAAAGCGACTTTCCTTCCCTGAAGCGCCACCACAACTTGTATGAGAAGGCAGTAACAATATCCCTAAGACGACGGATGCCAAGGCCACCCTCAGGGAGAGGGCGGCAGATAGAGTCCCAACTCACCCAGTGGGTACGTCTCCCCCTCCCTGACCCATCCTCGTAACCCCAGAAATAACGAGCCATGATCTGGTCAATCTCGTCAAGCGTGGACCTAGGGGGGTCGAGGACCATAAGTAAATGAATCGGGAGGGAGCTAAGGGTGCTCTTGATCAGAGCAAGCCGACCACCGAAAGAAAGATGTCTATGCGACCAACCAGAAATCCTATCGATCATCCTCTGCCTGATGCCCGCAAAGAGCGCTCTCGTGAGGTTGCCCTTATATAAAGGGGCACCAAGGTAGGTAATGGGAAGGTCGCCGTGCGCAAAGCCAGTGATCTCATGGACTCGCTGAGCCCACCTGTCCGCGCTGGAGGAGGAAAGGGTGAAGGTGCTCTTCTGCACACTGATCAGATGGCCAGTAACCAAGCAATAATGCTCCAGAAGGTGCATAAGCTCGATCAGCCCATCACCATCCGCACGAGTGAAGATGATGATGTCATCCGCATAAGATAGGTGCGAGACGGGGGGACCATAGCCACGGGTGCTATATGTCATCTGAGGATAGTCGCGGATAAAGCCGTCTAGGCAGCGAGAGAGGTAGTCCGCCGCAAGGACAAAGAGGGACGGGGAAAGGGGGTCTCCCTGTCTAAGGCCTCTAGATGCAGGAAAAAAATTTGTGGGGCTGCCAATAACCAAGACTGAGAACGTGCAATGCTCCACACACGCCTCTACAAAGCTGATCCATCGCTCCGGGAATCCCATCCTAGCCAGTGCCTCCCTAAGAAACGGCCACTCCACTCTATCATACGCCTTAGCCATGTCTAGCTTAAGCGCAATGTTCGGTGCCCGCTTCCAGTCTGCATGGGAGATATCGTGGATCATCTCCTGGGCCAAAAGTATGTTATCACTAATGACCCGATCCTTGACGAAGCCACTCTGGTTCGGAGAGATGATGGAGGGGAGAATAGGAGAAAGACGGCCGTTAAGAATTTCGAAATGAGCTTATTGGTCACGTTACACAGGCTAATTGGCCTGTAGTCGGACCAAGAGCTCGGATTGGGTTTTTTGGGAATCAAGACGACAGAGGTGGCCGTGAACGAGTCCGGCATCCGGTGACCGGTGAAGAAATCCAGTACCGCCTCCTCAACATCAGGCTCGACCATGTCCCAGCAGACCTGATAGAAGAGGGAAGAGAATCCATCGGGGCCAGAAACGTTGTTGGGATCAATCCCAAAAACAGCATCCCTAACCTCCTCCCTGCTCGGGAGCTCGCAGAGGTCGACAAGGTCGACCGAAGGAGAGATGGTAGGGAAGAAAGAGACGGTCGGGGCAACGAGGGACCTTCTATCAGAAGTGAAGAGGGTCTGGAAGTGAGCAACCGCCGACTCCCAAATCTGAGACTCCTGGGTTAGGGATGATCCATTTGCCTCAATACTATGGATGTACGACTTAGCACGCTTCTGCCTAACGAAGCCCTGGAAGAACCTAGTATTCCGTTCGCCCTCTGCCACCCAGCGAACGGCCGCCTTCTGCTTCCAGAAATCCTCCTCCATGAGGAGTCGGAGCTGGTACTCGGCGTGGCAGCGGTGCATCGCAGTCCTATTCTCCGGAGTGGGATCCAGGTCATAGGCCCGCTCAGCCTCCGCGTGCGCACTCTGAGCCGCAGAAAGGCGCTGATGGAGGTTTCCAAAAACATCCCAATTCCACTGTCTCAACCTACGCCGTAATCTGCCGAGCTTAGCTTCGAGATTGCGCATCCCGAAGAGCCCAGTCGGTTGAAGCCAGGAATCTCTGACAGTGTCATGGAAAGAGTGGTGGCGAACCCACATGTTCTGGAACCTAAAGGAAGCGCGGCGGGGAGTGCTCGAGAAGCGACACCTAATGAGGAGTGGTGAGTGGTCAGACCCAAATCGAGTGAGATGCGTGACGGTCGTGACCGCAAACACCTTCGACCACGCTTCAGAGATCAAAGCACGGTCGAGCCTCTCTTTGAGGTCATCCCTAACCCACGTGAAGGGCTCACCCTCACATCCAGCATCTAGCAACTCACAGTCCGCCACAGTCTGAGCAAAGTCCCACATCTTCCGGGACCTGTCCGTGCGGCCACCCACACGCTCATCATGGTGCAGAAAGATGTTGAAATCGCCACTAACCATCCATGGCAATCCCTCCATACTCTCAGCAATCTCACGCAGGGTGTCCCACAGATCGTATCTCCCGATTCTATTACACTTGGCGTAAACCAAAGTGTGAAATATGGGCTCAGGGAGATGGGCAGCAGAAAGCTCAACATGAAGCACCTGATCGGTGTCCCGGAGGACCCGACAAGTGTAGTCACGCGAGTGGAAGAAGAAGATTTTCTGAGAAATGTTACCCACACCCGAATGGAAACCAAGACGACGTGAGAGATAGTCAAAGTCAGGGGTGCGAATCATCGGCTCAATAAAGCCGACTAAATCCAATCTATGATCACGAATAAGAGAGCGTAGGTGAGCGAGAGTGGCCCTATTAGCCAGTCCCCGTCCATTCCAAGTAATGGACGTGATAGACATATCAACAATCAGATGAACCACCAGACGGGGTCCGCCTGTGGCGAGGCTGAATCAGACCACCTGAGGGAGGGGGTAGGTGGCGAGAGTATCGACGAAGAACCAGAGAGTCTGTCCGCCTCGTCATGCGCGATGCGGATATGGTATTCGAGGGGACACGCCCTCGAAAATCGCTCATGGCCTGCGAATCGTCAGGCAGAGCAGTCTGACCAAGACTGACGCTAGGTGCCTGTCCCATGTCAGGGCATGCCTCCTGTCTGTCATGGTGCACAAAAGCACTGGAGGCAAAACTCTCGCACGAGACGTCGTGCTGAGCGCGGTTAAGACCGCATGCCTGCTCAGAGAGGGGAAGGGAAGGGACTCCATTCGGCAGAGCACTCGGGTGCTCGCCTTCAGAGTGTGGCTGGAGAGCTATAGGCTCAGTCAAAATCTCAATCTCCTCAGAGGGGAGGTGAGTCGGTAATTCCCCTTTCGAGGAGGCGGTGGCAGGAGCTGTCCTCATCTCCAGAGGGCAATCCTGGCTATGTGGGAGGACAGACAAAGGAACAGCATCACGAATGCTGTCATGAGGTGAATGGGTGGCCGTGCCAGTGGACGAAGTGGCCGGCTGCTCTAGATCATCTACTAGGAGGTCGTCGTCCTCTAAAAGGTCAAGATCGGAAAGACTGTGTGGGTCCCTAGAGGAAGGCTCAGCCTCATTCTGTGACTCAGAGGAGAGAGGCGCAAAGAACGAGTGTTTGGCCTTGAAGGCCGACTGAAGTGTCTCTCTGGGAATAAAGCCCGTAGCCTTGGCCTTGGGCCCAACTATGATCACTCGGTCTGACTGGTCAGGATGAGCATCCTTCCCCGTTTAGGCAGTGGCGTCCATCTTCGCCTTGCCCTTATCCGTGGCCCCCTTTGGGGGCCCGGGTGTCTGGAGTGGGCCTTTGCCCTCTCCCTTCGGATCCCTCCGGCTGGTGGAGGGTCCCGGCTGGACCGTACGACGGCGCGGAGGCAGACCGGGTCGTGGCTTATTGCCACTGATATAGCAGTCGGCCGCTATATGACCAACATGACTGCATGCGGAACAGAAAGCGGGGATCTTTTCGTAGATCACCCGTTGAGCAAAGGTCTCCGAACCCTGCTCAATTTCAACCTCGTGGATAGGCTCCACTCTAAGATCAATCTCGACACAGAACCGCGCCATATTAGCCCTGGACTGGAGAGCAGTCGGGGCATCGATGCGGACCGGTTTTCCGACACACTTAGCAAGTGTAGTTATGGAATCCCGGTCATACAGATGTGGTGGAAGGCCGGGGAAGCGGCACCACACGGGGACGACCGGCGTCTCCGTCTTCGGGTTGAATCCGGAAGTGTACTTGAATACCCTAGCTGGGCATCCACACACAGAAATAGAAGTCCTAAGCCATGCCTCATTATAATCTTCGGGGAGGTTAAAAGAGACTAGAAGATGATTGAAGTTATACCACTTAAAAGAGAACCTACCCTTAAAACCTAATTTTCCTAATCCAGCAGCAAGGTCTCGGGGGGGAGGGATAGCATAAGTGAACTTAAAGACCAGTGTGTTCGCTAACTTACCTGCAAGGGTGTCAGCTTCGGCCTGTGAGAATCGGACCTTCACTCTGTTCCCCTCCGAGCGGATGATGGTCCCGCAAGCGTGGTCATAGTCCCCGTCAAAGAGGAAATCCTTGGGTGTTGGACGTGGAGCGACCGTGCGGCCATCTCTTCTCCCGGTAATAGCTTCTCAGAATGAAAGTGAGCCAGAGGAGGTGACCGGAAGAGACCCGGTTGCAGCGGGTTTAGGGGTGGTGGGGCCCATCGTCGGTGTCGGGGGAAGCCTGGTAAGGTGGGCCGCGGACGTCGATTCTGGTCTCTCTACAACCACTCCATCTTCATGAACGTATAAGACGGCACGTTCGGAAGTCGGGATTGTCGGTGAGTGCCAAGCGTGGGATGCCATTGGGGCTGTGCGAGGAGGTCTCGTCGGGGGCTGTACATGAGGTGCTCCGATGAGGGGTGCGGAGGAGCTGCGAGTCAAAGGTTTGCATTTTAGCGGTAAAGTGGGTCCGGGCCCTAGTATACCAGCCGCCGGATAGGGATCGCTGGCGGGGATGCGGCTGTGGATGCCGGAGATGATGCCGGAGCTCTGGCCTGACGCCGGTGAGGGGTCGCCGGTGTGCTGCCGGGTCCTGGAAGTTGGATGTCGGAGGCAGCTTGAATGGAGATGGAGGGGGAGGCTCGCTGTGGACAGACGGGCTTGTTTTGATTCATGCTGATGGTGGGCTTGGAGGAGGTGTTGGGCTGAGATAAGGAGGCGGGCTGGGCCTTAGGGTCTGCGGAGGTAGGCCCAATATGCGTGGCAGCAGGAGAAATAGTGACAGGTAATGGGGCTGGAGTTGTTATTTGGGTCTGTTGGTTGTTTGTTGGCAGGTAAATGTCGACGGGCTGGGCACTGGGATGGGAGGAGGTGGGTTGTGTGGTGGTGGGCTGGGGAATATTTGGGTCTGTTGGTTGTTTATTGGGTTGAATATTAGAGGGTTCGGTTAAGATTAAGTGTTGGGCCTGGTGTGTTGAATAATGGCCCAAATGACCATTTGGCTGAGAATTAGCCCACATTCTGATTGAGTCTCCAAACCCTATCTGATGTTCAGTGTTTAATTGTTGAGCTGTGGGGAGTCGGTGTTGACCGGTCAACATTGAAAGAGTGGCGGCTGTGGTCATCCTCTCCGGCGCGGCAAGATCCGGCGATGGAGTATAAGACCCGAAAGTGAGCGGCACTTCAGAACATCCGACTTTTAAGCTTCGATTTTCTGAGTGCGGCTCAATGGAAGGAAGCAATCGTCCTGTGCTAACTCCTGTGCTAGCTCCGATTTTGGAAGAGGAGATAAATTCCGGTGTTGTAGAAAGTGACCCAGAAGCACACGGTCTTCCCTTATGATCGCTTGTTAAGCTTCGATTTTCAGTTATCGGGCCAGAGGAGGCCTCTGCCCGACCCATTTCAAATTCGGTTGGGGAGGACGGGATTTCCGGCGACGTGACTGCCGGAGAAACATCACTATCTTTTCCTACCAAGAACGTCACTGTGCGGGGGCCGGTGAGCTTCTTTTTTTCAAGATTTTTCCCGACTTTTTCTCGGCCTCCTAGCAGTGGGTCGAGGCTTTTTCCAGATCTTTCTACTATTTCGCCCTCTTCCACATTTACCATTTGACTTTTTGCGATCAGAGCTGCGAGAGCCTCTCGAACTTCCGGATTTGACAACAAGACCTCCAAATTCGTAGGGGCCATGATTGACAAACCGAAAATAATTAGAGGACTAGAAGGGTTAAAGAACGAGTGAAAAAAAACTTTGTTGTCCCCAGAGGCCGGGAAGGCCGTGCGGCGGCGGCGACCGGAGTAGGCGGCTAGTCAGGGGTAGTGGCCGAGGGGGAGGAGCTGTGGTGGATGATCGTGAAAATGGGAAAGGGAGTTTCTAGAGAGAGAAAGTTAGAGAGAGGTGAGAGCATTTGTCTTTTGTTGCTAGGTTAGTTCTTTCTTGCTGCTAGGTTAATTGTCTGATGCTGCTAGGTTAGTTGTCTTTTGTTGCTAGATTATTTCTTTCTTGCTGCTAGGTTAGTTGTCTTTTGTTGGTAGGTTATTTCTTTCTTGCTGCTAGGTTAGTTGTCTTTTGTTGCTAGGTTAGTTATCTGTAGTTGCTAGGTTAGTTGTCTTTTGTTGCTAGGTTAGTTCTTTCTTGCTGCTAGGTTAGTTGTCTTTTGTTACTAGGTTATTTCTTTCTTGCTGCTAGGTTAGTTGTCTGATGGTGATAGGTTAGTTGTGTTTGTTGCTAGTTTAGCTGTTCTAGTTTAGTTGTTCTTTCTTGCTGCTAGGTTAGTTGTGTTTTGTTGTTAGGTTAGTTGTCTGATGTTGCTAAGTTAGTTGCTAGGTTAGTTGTGTTTTGTTGCTAGGTTAGTTGTCTGATGCTGCTAAGTTAGTTGTGTTTTGTTGCTAGGTTAGTTATCAGATGTTGCTAAGTTAGTTGTATTGTTTTTTTATAAAAAAAATTGTAACTCATAGGATTTGAACCTGGTACTCATGGAGGCAAGACAAACAATGCAACTACTACACCACTCAAGATTGAGTGTCTTTTGTTGCTAGGTTATTTATTTCAATACAACGGGTCAACGCCGGAAGTCAACGGTCAACGCCGGAAGTCAACGATTCTCGCCGGAAGTCAACGGTCAACGCCGGAGTCAACTAATAATTATTTTATTATTTAATTAATGTATATTTTAATTGATTTTGATCTAGACAAAATGAGTGGTTAAGATTGAGTCTCACGTACTCATTTTAAGGAGTGGTCTCATTGGATCCATCCCATATATATATATATATATATATATATATAATTGCTGATAGAAAAATTAATAAAAACCAACTTGCATTTAATAAAGGTACTTTTGGTTTCCCTCCAAAAATCGTTACATCACATTTTTTTTATCTTATCCAGCTATCAATCACCTATTTCTACCTAACTTGCAGTATGTAACATATGCATTAGGATTGTCATTTTTTTTCTAATTGTTTAAAATTCTATCACACTTATGTAATGTTTTCTAAAATTTTGTTGTAACGTAATTGTTGAATAGCGACGAGATAATGTTCAAAACAATTAAATTTGAATGATTCTATTTTTTTTAATTTGTATGCTGATTACTCACATATAAAAAAATTAATAATTATAAAGATACAATTCAAATTTTTTTTTTTTAAAAAAAAATTATTTAGACTATTGATCCTTGTACAAGCTCCTTCAAATTATTCCTGCAAAAATTATGAATTATTAGTTGAACTAGTACAATACCGTGTACTACACGAGTGGTTGATAAAGTAATTAAATGTACAAAAAAAAGTATATTTATATATTTTGTTGAAGTTGGAAAAAATAAATAAAGGACAGTATATCACAATTTAATAAAGAACTAAGTGAATTAACAATATTATTTTAACTTCTGAAAACTAATTTATGTACATCATTAATTTTATTTATAATATTTTTATTTAAAACACGTAAGGGAATAATATGGACAAAGCAAACAATTTAGAAACTAAGATTATATGGACATTATAGAAAGAAAATAATAATTAGATTTATATGGAATGGTTTTAAATATATTGAGCATCTCCAATGTTCTAATGTTGTTACTGAATAAATTTTGTCAAATGTCAATAAAATAAATGAATTGTGAACCATGTAGGAAAAAAGTTAATTTTACAACTATGAAATTAAAAAATTATCTAGAATGCACAATGTACTCTAACAATATTATCTACTTACCAAATATTATAATTTTATGAAATGTAGTAAGAAAATTTATTAGATAATTAAATAGATTGGAATTGGTAAGAATAATTCTTTCTTTTCTCTTCATTAGCTAGCTAAAGTGTGGAGGAGAATGTAGATGAACCACATTCTTCTCTACATTGTAGACATTAATTATGTCCACATCATCACAACAACTGTGATCACATTATGCATTGGAGGATGAAAAGTGACATTGCTAAATATGTTGATGTGTAATGTAATTTTCTACAACAACATTTAAGCATTGGAGATGCTCTAAATATGTATGTGTGTGTGTGTGTATATATATATATATATAACAATCCGAACCTAGCTATTTGGTATAAAAATTTAGTAATTTTTATTCGAGCCATATTACAAAGTATAATATTTTGCCACATAAGATTACGAAGCGTGCAAAGTTGCCACATAGACTCATCGCATTCTGAAATTATATATAAGGGAGATTTCCTTAAAAAAAGAATGATTTTCATATTTTTAATTAACATTAGTACTAAAAATTATGATGATTGTATAAACATATATTTATAATAAAATGTTGACATTTATACCATAGTTGAAACATAAATCATGTATATGTGATTTGACTGATTTTAATAATAAACAAACTGAAACTTTTTTGTAAATTTCATGTTTTCATATATAATAGAATTTAAAATTTTATATATGTGTGTGACATTTAAATATAAGACAAATTAGTGTAGATATCTTATTTTAATAAAATTAGTACCTATACATCTGCCCATTATATATGGCGCGATTATGTTATTCTGAGACTGACTTGAAATTGAGGCTTCGAAGCCTTGGTGGGGGTGATGAGTACGATGAGTTGAGGCGCTTCTCGGAGTGACTTGCAAGCATTGACGACAATACAGTCAGTGGATCGAATGACAGTTGTGTCGATATCGACATTCGCTACGATATTCTTCTAAAAAATCATAAAGGGGTCCTATTGTTACTATTGCTGAGAGTACCTACCCAATGTTCAGGAGTTCAGGCGACAACCTTAACTATCTCAAGGACTGAGTCATACTCACTCCCCACAGTTGTTGTCGTTGAGTCCGTTTAAGAGTACATGACCTATTTGAATTCATCCGAGGAAAGGACATATTTAAGTTTAGACACCCCTTGCAAGTCAGACGCTGGATATAACTCTATTCAAGATCTTCATACTAATGAAGATTGCACTTGAAGGTCGATACTCCAATGATGCTGCTCAGAAATATTGATCACTCCATGGGGTTGTGCAGCGGTATACGTTTAGTTATTACTAAGCTTAGCAGTCATGTCATTGAATGCAATTCTTATTCCTGGGCTTACAATCATACCATCTGATTTTCGGGAACTGTTCAAGTTTCACTGCAGATAGTTTTCTCTCATGGCTTCATATGCTAGACAATCAATAAGAGATAAGGTCAGTCTCTATCGACTCCGGTTTACTACTGAAAAAACATGACTCTTTTTAGAGTCACAAGTCGAAAGAGTTTGAAGGTAATAATTTGAGTGATGAAGCTTGTGACGATAGGAAAACCGTAAATATTGCATATAAAGAATTTTTTAATAATATTTAGATGCGCTTTTTTATTTTATTTTTTTCTCATTGATGAAGTATTATATTTATTTTTCTCTATATTTTCACATCGGTTAGTAAAAGTATAATATCCCAAACGAATACAGGAACAGGATGCGAAAATAATTTGACTTGAGAGTAGCAGCGGTTAGCCATTAACTAATGCCGCCATTTCCATCTCTTCCCTCCTCCATTGCAATGAACAATCTCCGGTCACCTCATTATTCTTCTTCTTCAGCTCCTCTAATCAAACCCCTTCGCGGACTTCCTTTTCATCACCAATTCAATCCTAATCCTGACAGAATTCCTCCTGTCAAATTCTCGATTTACTACCACAAAACCAGCTGCAAGCTCAGACTCAGGAATCTGCCTCCACTCTCCGCCGCCAAGAAGGATTTCGCATCGCCGTCACCTCACGCGCCCAATCGGAAACTCTACGTCGCGGTGTGCAGTGCCGTTACCGTGGCGCTAGCCATAGCGAATCGCGTGCTCTACAAGCTCGCGCTTGTTCCCATGAAGGAATTCCCCTTCTTTCTGGCTCAGCTCACTACTTTCGGGTATGCGTCCATGGTTTCCATTTCACTTATATATTTGTATTTCTAATATTAGTTAGAAAGGTATGAAGGTCTCTGAACTGATGTTTGTCATTTGGGGTAAAATTTGCTGAAAGAATTCATGACTGGATGAATCTTGTGTTCCTGTATTGATTTATCATTATTATGGATAGTATCGTATACAAAATTGATGGTGTAGGATTTTTCGGACTGTTCAATTAGGTTTTGTGAGTTCGTGTTGAATAATGAATGACAGTAATGGAAAGAGTTTTAAATACAATCGACAGGTACGTGGCTGTATATTTCTCTGCCCTTCACATGAGATACAGAGCTGGCATCGCCACTGATGAGATGTTAGCTATCCCAAAATGGCCTTTTGTATTCATTGGTTTGTTAGAAGCTCTTGGCGTTGTTTCGGGCATGTATTCTGGAGGTATGAGAAATTTCAAGTGTTCCTAATTCAAGAATGACAACTATATCCAGTTTCAGTAGTTGTTAGAGCTCAACTTTATCTTATTAAGTTTCAACTGTTTTAGAGTGGTTCTTGTTGTTTCCCATCTGCCTAACTGCTATGCAATTATGTTTTCTTCTTAATCGTTATGGTGTCACAATTTGGTATGCTGCTGGCTTTTTTTTTTTCTTTTTTTTTGGCTGAAGAAACTAAATGCAGAAGCAATTCAAAACTGTGTACTGAAAGAGTATTTGGCTGTTTCAGCTTTGTTTAGTTTCCTCTTTTATTCAGTTGTGTGTAACTTTTTGCAGCCATGCTTCCTGGACCAGCCATACCTATATTAAGTCAGGTAATGCCATTATTATTTAGAGCTATGTAGTTGAATTTTCATTCTGCATTCATGATTTCTTGTTATAAAGAAGTTACACTTCCTCTCTCTTATGAGACATGCCATCTTATGTTAATGGGAATGTACAGTGAAATCTTTCTTCTCTTAAACGGCTCTGTTAGATGCAGTTACTTTATAGTTTAATTTGAAAATAACCGTTCTTTTGCCCCTTTTCCAATGTTAAAGCCAATGTTTAGGTTGTCTAGATAAAACCACTTGCACTGACTGATGCGATTTGATTTGGTGTATTCTTTTTCGTCCCTTGTTGACTACTTAGTCATTCTCTCAGAGTGGACAAGGTGTTACTTTGTACTTGTCCTTGTGTTCTCTCAGAGATTGACATGCTTAACCATATAGATTTTCCATATGATCATCATTTTCTCCATTTTTGGTGCAATTATATTGAATTACCGACTTATCTGTATTCTAGAGTCACATCTTGTATATCCTATAATAATTTCTGATGTTTAGCTAGAAGCAATACCAACCAAAAAGTGGATGACCATTATCAACTTATGCTGATTTATTTATGCATCGGCGATATTGTTGCAGACATTTTTGGTATGGCAGCTGGCTTTTTCTATGTTCCTGTTGAGGAGGAGTTACTCTTTGAACCGACTGGCTGGATGCTTTCTTGTTGCAGCTGGTGTTGTATTAGCAGTTACAAGGTTGCTCTTTTATTGCATGAAAAATGTTGGATATTTACCGAATTTATTTGGTGCATTTGTAGTGCATTATAGTTTGTTTATGCTGTTAACAAAGGATAAAATGAATAAAATCATGTTTGAATGAATCCAGATGTGTTATAGTCCACTTAAGAGTTTCTTATTGAGCTTGAAGATTCTTTTGTATAGTTGAGCAATAATTTATTAATCGATATATTTTTCTTAAAATCAAATATTAAATTACGTATCTCCAATGCACTTTCCATACAAATTTCTCCAGCTCCATGTGAACTTTTTCTTCCCCTGATTTCTCCATCGGTAAAAGCAATTCTTGATCTTGGACGATACAAATTGAATTTGTTGGGAAATATAAGTGCAGATATAATGATTGCATCTCTTATTTCTGCAAAACATTTGTTTTTCCGGATCACAGTGGATCTGAACACAATCAGATTCTCTCCGGAGTTGGGATCCTGTGGCCAGCAATGATGATAGTTTCAACTGCATTTCAAGCAGTTGCTTCTGTCCTCAAGGTAATGCACGAAAGATTGTCTTGAAAATCATTACTTAGAAGGCAATTAATTTACTGACATATGTGGACATGTGCAGGAATCTGTTTTCCTTGATGCTGCAACCCGCTTCAAGGTGCCAACAACGCAATTCATATTGCTTTCTGACTGTGTGCTAAACGAATTAATAAATAAAAAAATAGTGTGTGTGTGTGTGCGCTATACAATGTTGCATTAAATATCTTAGATATTATTCCAGGGAAAACTGCTGGACATCTTTGTTGTCAATTCCTTTGGATCTGGATTTCAGGTAATGATCACTTTAGTTCATAAGGATTGCATTTTGGATACACATCAAACATCTACATAATTGTAAATCTGGTGTACATTTAGATTAGTGTATAAGCCGTGCGATGCACGAGACATTAATCATATAAATTAATGTAGTGAAGGAATATTGATAGTATAAAAATAGTTTTAAATATTAATATTAATTTTTATTTTTCTTTTATTTCTATGATATATAATATTTGAATATTTGATTTATATGTTTATTTAACCCGTTATAAAATAGTTGTTATTTTAGATTTCTTGTTTAGAATTAATTAAGATGAAAATTAACATGTTCAAGCATTATCAATAAATAGTAGTAACAAAAGAACTTTTCTCTCTTCCCTTACCCAACTTTATTACAATATTTTATTAGATTCCTAAATAAATGGTGGTAAGGTAGAAAAATTGTGAAAAATATTATAAACTAACACTTAATCTAAAAAGTGTATATTATTTTAAAGTTACAAAATTTACTGATTTTTTATTACATCAAAATTATTTTATTATTTTGTAATTTATAATAGTGTATATTATAAAAAATTGCAATGTTCTTTCTAGTTTAATAATTCATAATTTCATATGATAGTTCAACCCAATTGATTTATCTTTATAATTTACAATAATATACATCATAGATATTTAATTTGTAGTAAGTTAGCAATTTAAATTGTTGTTCGACAAATGACTTGTTTTTATATCATTATTATTTATAAAAATATACATTATAAATGTTTTATTTTTCCTTTCTAGTTAATAACATGCATAGTTCGACAAATGATCTGTTTATTTGTCATCATAATTTGTAATAGTATATATAATAAATATTTAAATACTTCTTTCTCAACTTATCATTACATAGATTTGTTTGACAGATGAATCGTTGAGTTATCATAATCTATAATAATATATATTATAAATATTTTCTAATTCTTATGATCTTATAATTTGCATGACAGTTAACAAACAATCGGTTGATATATCATTTTAATAACATATACATTTGATACTCGAAATAATTGTTACTTAAAGCCTCTTATCCCTAAAAATCACCGTTCCTCCCTGGTTTAACACGTTCGGGATTCTATTAGATTTATATTCTTAACACTATTTTGTCTAAACCAAAGAGGGATAAACATATTAATTACTATTTTAGATTATTTTATACTAAATGTATTTTGTTATACATACATTCATATTTTCTTGTATGCATAACTTTTGACTATTTTTTTTTAAATATGTATTAAGTATAAATTTAAGTTCACTTTGTATATGCAATATTAACTAAAAATAATTGACTGCAACATTTTAAAAAGTTTAATTTATAGATTTAAATCAATTATTGACATCACATTACCTAAAATAAAAATAGAACTATTACCATGGATGGTACAAAAATTACCAAAAAGAAAATAAAAATTAAAAGAGTAAAAAGTATTTAAAAAACTTTCCTTATTTAGTAATTTTTTTTCCATGAAAAGCTTACTATATTAATAAATATTAATCTATCATTTTGAAAAAAAAAGTAAATGTCAAACATTTTTATATATATACTAGTAAATAGCCCGTGGGATGTATGAGACAATAATGATAAATTGTAATTATTTTATCTTTTATCTTATATTTATGATATGTAACAGTTTAATATATGATTTATATACTTATTGCACCAGTTATAAAACTCTTTTAGTTTAGGGTTCCTATTTAGAAATAAGATACATAAAAATTTAACATAACCAAACATTATCAATAAATAGTACTCAAAAAAATACTTCTCTCTTTTCTCCTACTTATACCTTATTACAATATATTATTTTGATTCCTAAATAAATGATGATAAAGTCAAAAATTGTGGCAAATAATATAAATCGACAATTATTTAAATGTAGTCAACTCCCCCCGGATGATCATGTTACCTATAGGTTTAAATATGCTCGACCGTCAGAGTTATAATATTTATTAGTTTTTAATAATATAAAGATTATCTTAATATTTTGTAATCTAATAAAGTTTATTATAAATATTTTGAATTTTCTTTTTAGTTTAATAAATAATACTACAGCTCGACACCGGTTGATATATCATTATAATTTATAACAATATATTTATAATTATGACTTCTTTACTAAGCTAACAATTTATATCGTTGTTCGTTAGATGACTTGTTGGTTTATTAATATAATTTTTAATAGCATACATTATAAATATTTTTTTTATAAGTCAATAGTTACATATTTGACACAAATGATTCGTTGATTTGTCATTATAGTTTGTAACAATATATTTTATATATATTTTTAATTTTCTTTTTAAACTTATAATTTACTACTATAGTTCGATAGATGACTCATTGGTTTATCACAATTTATAACAAAACATGTTATAAATATTTTGATTATTCATAATCTAGTAATTTACGTGCCAGTTCCACAAATGACCCATAATCTTTTCATTTTAACATTGTATATACTTGATCCTTGAAATAATTTGTACTTATGTTTTTATATTTTTGTTATTAATTTTTTAAACCCATGAATGATAAAGATACTAATTACTATTTAAGATTATTTTATACCAAAAACAATTTGTTAGAAATACATTTATATTTCATTGTATGAATAACTCGAGACTAATTTCTTATTTGTAAATCAGTATGAAATAATAAATTTAAGTTCATTTTTTATATGCACTATTAACTTATAAATTTATTAATACCTTAAAAATAATTATTTTTATTTATATATACAATATGAGTATCTCTCAAATCGTAAAATGAAAGTTAATTTAACATGATATAGAACAAAATTGTTTAAGAAATAAAGATATAATTAAGTTTTTTAAAAAATTACATTAATACTTAATAATTGAAAAGGAAAACTAAAAAAAAATAAGACAACAAAAAATCATAGTTAGGAAACCTTTTCATCTATGCGTTTCAGAAATTATTTTAAATTTCAAATGTATTTTTTTAATTTACGAATGATTATTTTTGGAGTGATCAATAAATAAACATATCCATTAATTTTATATTTTCAAATCAAATAAAAAATTTAGATTAGGTGGAAATTGAATAATTAATTGCAAAATTTTAAGAAGTTTAATCTCAACTATTGATATCATATCCTAAAAAAATAAAAATATAAGCCTCATCACGGATTTTAACGAAAAAAATTACCAAAAAAAAAATTAAAAAAGAAAGTACAAAAAAAATGTCTAAAAAATTTCCTTATTTGGTAAGAAGGATATTTTTTACGGGAAAATCTTACTATTTCTAATAAATCCTGACTTTTATATGTATATATATATAGATATAGATAGATTCCTATTTATTGTATTTATTGTTTTTATAATTATGTTATGTATGTGGAACCTCTATTCGTAAGAACTGAATAGATGTTATGTCATTAACTAATATATTTCTGTACTGTATATGCACATATCTCACATTTCTATTTTGCTTGTAGGCACTTTTTGTACTCCTCTTTCTGCCTTTTTTGTCCAACTTGAAGGGTATACCATTATCTGAACTCCACTCATACTTGAGAAGTGGTGCTGCATGCTTTCTTCACGTTGGGAACAAAACAACTGGTAACAGCTCATGTTCTGTCTCAGTGTTTGAAATTCTCTTCCGTCTCTTAACTTGCCATTGTTCAAGAAAATAGCGAACATATTATCTTGTGCCGGTTCTCTGCAAAAATTAGGTATCGCCCATCAGATTTCAAAATGTCAGGAAATTAATTTGACTGATTTCAACCTAGTTTATTCCCTGAACCCAAGTAGACATGTTGCAATATAATATTGCCAAAGCAGCATTAAGAATAACTATCAATCTAAATAGAAGCAATTCCAAATCCAATTCTTTCAAGAGCTGAGATAAGTTTACGTCAAGTAATACTACTACGTTACTAAGCTTAAAAATACATTATTAATTGTTAAGCCCAAATATTATTTTTGAAATACTTTTCAACGATTGAATTGGAGGAAAAGGAAAGCTCTCCTGATGCATGCTTCTGAAGCAGGATTATCTTGAATTCATGACAAACTGAAAGTTCACTAAAATTATTCAACATATGAGAATGAAAATTTGTCGCTCTCTACCGTGCACTATAACTAAGAGAGAAAACTTTTGAGTCATTGGGTTCTGAAATTTATTATGATTAAGTTTGCTTCTGTTTCTGATGATTGTTCTACATACAAGTATTTTTTTTTTTTTCGCGTCTCATTTTCATAATTTTTTCTTGTCAGGCTGTGATGGAGCACCATTACTACCCATCCTCTACATAATAACCAATATAGCTTTCAATATATCTGTGCTCAATCTTTTGAAATTGTCTTCAGCTGTGGTTTCTTCTCTTGCCGTGATGTCATCAGGTACACTCCCATCACTTCTTTACCAAGAGCCATGCGTGTCAAATTGCACCCCATCCTAACAAAATTGTTTACTCTGTTCTTTCCAGTGCCAATCTCGATATACATTCTCTCTCTTCCATTGCCTTATCTTCCGGAAGGCGTAAATTTGAGCCCATATTTTGTCTTGGGCAGCTTGGTTCTAATGGTGGGACTCATTGTATACAACGTCTCGTGGCCTCTCAAGCAGAACTCTGACAATGAGTGATGTTGGTAATGGGGCTTCATTTCATCTTTAATGTTTTGAAGCAATGGATATGGATATGTCTCATCAAATTAAGTGAAATTAGGACCTGTGCCTTGGAAAAGAATGCATGTGTTTAACTTTGAGGTTTCTTTGAATGTTGAGTATGCACTCTTAGGGAAAGTGATTTTAAGTTTCCTGGTTGGAAAAAAATGCTAGTTTTTCCTGGTAGAAACTGGTGTCTGTTTTTTTTTTTTTTTCNTAATCCAATTTGTAAAATATGTACATTGTCATTTTGGGGCGAACAAATAAAAGTATTATTTTATTTTATTTTATTTTATTTTTCCTTTTTCTTGATTGTTAGAATGTAAGTCGGGTTTTTTTTAATTATTTTTTGTTTCTCCTATTATTTTGCAACAAAATGTGCTGTAGGCATTTAGTATAAATATATTTTGCTTTTATTTTATAGTCACAATTTATTCTCTCATCTGTTCATTCATATGAAAATATTTACTTATGTGAATTTTAATTTATGATTTTTTAACTGTATCTTTAGATAAATTCTCGTCCCTCAAAATTGTCATAATTGTATTGATCAGTTTTTGGAACCTCATCAAGTCAAATTTCATGAGGGCAGTGCTCAGTTTTTTTCAATCAGGTATGATGCTTAAATATTGGAATCACACAGTAGTATCTCTAATTCCTAAATGTGACAATCCTGAATCATTGAGCCACTTTAGACCTATAAGTCTCTGCAGTGTGGTTTATAAAACAATATCCAAATTGCTGGCTCATAGACTTAAGGTTTGCTTAAACTCCTGCATAAGTGACTACCAGGCTGCATTTATTGAGGGCAGACAACTGATTGATAATGTGATTATTGCCCAAGAGGCTTTTCATTTTTTGAACAGACACTCCATTGGTCCTAACTGCTTTATGGCTCTTAAATTAGATCTAGTTAAAGCTTTTGATCGTGTTGAATGGCTCTGTCTAAAGAAGATTATGATCCAAATGGGTTTTCACTGTGACTTTGTGAAGCTTGTAATGCTCTGTGTTTCTACTCTACTGCCTCTTTCTCTTTTAAAGTCAATGGGACAATCAGTGGTTTTGTGACTCCATCTAGGGGCATAAGGCAGGGGGATCATCTATCCCCCTACCTGTTCATAATTGTGGCTGAACTGCTCACTGCTTTAATCCTTAGTTCTATTTCTAATGGTCTGCTAAAAGGGATGAAGCTGTTCAGAAATGGCCCTCTGCTCTCTCAACCTCTTTTTGCAGATGATTCTCTCTTCTTTTGCAAAGCTGGTTCTGATCAAGCAGGTATACTCATGAATATTCTTGAGCAGTACAGACTCTTTACAGGGCAAGCAGTCAATCTTCAAAAATCAGCAATATTTTTCAGGCGAAACACACCTCAGCAACTTCAAACCTCAATCTGCAGAACCTTGAATGGCATAGTTTCTCACAGATTAACAAGATATCTTGGCCTTCTACTTGGAATTGGCAGACCAAAAAGAGAAGTGTTTGAATATCTGTTGACATCAGTGCGCAATAAATTAACCACCTGGAAAGCCAAAGCATAGCTGGAAAAGAAGTGCTCATCAAAGCTGTCATTCAACCTCTACCTGTCTTCTCTATGTCCTGCTTTACACTGCCATTATCTCTTTGTTCAGAAATCTCCAAACTTTGTGCGCAATTTTGGTGGAGATCAGAAGTTGAACATGCTCAAGGAGTCCACTGGAAAAAATGGAGTTTCCTCTCTTTCCCAAGGACAAGGGTGGGCTGGGTTTTCATGACTTACAACTATTCAATAAAGCACTTATTTGCCAACAGTTGTGGAGGATAGCAACAAATCCAGACCTTCTTGTCAGCAGGCTACTCAAAGACATGTACTTCCCTCACTCATATCTTGTCCATGCAACTAAGACTCAAAGTGGATCCTGGATGTGGAATAGTTGGATTGATATGATGCCTTTATTGCTAAGTGGCTAAAGATTGAAATGAAAAGTGGGGAAACCACTAGAATTGCAAATTTCAACTGGGTTCCCAATCTCAATAAACCAACACCTACACTCATTCCTATTGCTAGAGACCATCTGACATGGGTTATAGAGCTAATGCACAATAATGGCACACAATGGAATGAATGGTTGGTTCACCAAGTGTTCAATGAGGCTGACAGTCATGCTATTCTCAGCATTTCCACACTGAACCCTCTCAGGCAGGACAGATTGTTCTGGGGACTAGACCAAAAAGGCCTTTTTTCTATCTCTAGAACTTATGCTCATCTCAACAGCCTTCAGGTCTTGACCACAGATATACCAGAATGCAGCTTCACCTCAGCAGTCAAGAAAGCAATCATATTCAGGCATTGGAAACTGAAAATAGCAGGGAAAATCAAACATTTTGTGTGGAAGTGTATCTCAGACACTCTTCATGTTGCTGTGCACTTAAAGAAAAGAGGTGTGGACATTGACAGTACCTGCTCTATTTGTGGTGAATCTGTTGAGGCTATGGAACATATATTTTTTACATGTCACAGAGCTATCAGATTTTGGAAATTAAGCCCTATTCAATGAGGTGGTTTATCTGGCTTCACAGACTCTTTCAAAGCTGGTGGTACCAAGTATGTTCTCTTGATCATTCTGAGGTTGCCGAAGCCGGAATGCAACTGACAACATATATGCTTTGGTGGCTTTGGAAATCAAGGAACTTGTGGATTTTTCAAAATTCCTTAATCTCAGAGCACATACTGCTCAAGATTGCTCAGTCAGACTGGATGGACTTCTCTGTTACTGCTTAGTTTTTTTAGTGTGTTTTTGTTTTCTTATTTTCTTTTTGTTTGAGTTGAGTCCCTTGCTAGGCTTTGTAGCAGTGGTAAGGTGCTCAACTCTTTAGTATTTTTCTTGTCTCTTCTTTCAGTTTGATGTCTTAGACTCTAGTTGGTTATTGGTCTCTTGTTGAGGTTCTAGACCGCTTTAAGCGAGTCTCTCAGTTTTTCTTTTTAGTCATGGTTATTTACTTCTTGTATTCGAACTTTGTTCGCTTAGAGTTTTAACATAGTTACCTCTGTCGCTTTGGGGAAAAAAAAATATAAAAATAAGTATCCTCAATCCATAATAGTTCCTTCATTCTTTTATTTATTTATTTATTTATTTTTAACAGAGTACATACGACTTACATGCCCTAAAATATTACTAGTACGAATCCCATACGATGCACGAGTTTGAATACAATGTGGTTCTATAAAATAATTATTTTGGTAAAATTTTATCATATATTTAAAAAAGGTAAATAATTATTTGCAACCTGTACTATACGCGTTTTCGAATTTTGCAACCTAAAGAATATTTTGTACTAAATTGCAACCTTTAATACACGAGTTTGCTTGTATTGCAACCTCCGTCCATCGGTGGCTCGTTTTTCAACGGAAAAGCTAGCGTGCGATGCACACGCTCGAATCTTGAGGGTAAATTTGTCATTTTGATATACCCGACCGTCGGACTCCCCAAAATATCACACATTCTCTGAGTTGAATTCACAAATTCAAAATTANTCCAAAAAAAAAAAAAAAAAAAAACATTCTCTGCAAAAATTTAGAGCAAACACTTCACAAATTCAAATTGATTGCAGTTGTGATGGTATGGAAAAAGCAATCAGTAATGAGAGCATACCACCAGGAAGACTCTGCCCAGATTACGGTTTGTACTTTTGTAACCCTAATTCGTAATTCTTTTTTGTTTTTTTGTTGAATTTGGCCGAATTCTTTTAACTGTGAACATGCTTGTGTGATTATGTGGTCCCGTTTTGAATGTGGCGACAATCAGTGGATTATTCAAATATAGACATGTGAATGTTGTCTGAAATGTGGTCCCTTTTTCGAAATTGATAAATTAGTTTAGTTTTTTATTGATTTTTTTTTTTTTAATTTTCATGTGAAGGGACAAAAAATATTGATTTGTGTAATATTCTTGTCCCCCTTCAGGTCCAATAAGTTCACAACTGTTTACCATTTCATTTCATTATGGTGGACGATTCGTGGAACTCGGTGATACATGCTACACTGGTGAGCACATGAGGGTAAGTCACATTGACTACTGTGACCCTGATGAACTCTCACTGATTGAAATCTTTTGTATGGCTTCTGAAGTTGGGGCATAAGGTGTTAGGTGTATGCATAGTAGTAAAAATGGTATTAATGATTGCCGGTCTTTGTTTATCTTGCAAAATGATTTTGATGCCATAGATCTTGTTAACTGGATTGATTAGAATAGAATGGTTGATTTATATGTTGAACATATGGAAGACTACATGAGTAGTCAACCTTCTGATTGCTTGCCTTCTGTTGATGAACCATTGGATTATGTGGGGGATGATGGCCATAATTTAGATGAATTTATTGATAATTTCACTGAGGAACAAAATCATGATGATATAGGTGATGATGATTTGGGTGATTTTGACAGTGAGTTTGAAATCAAATCTTTTGGATCAGACTCAGAGTCTTCTGATGAGTTTGTTGAGAGTGATTGTGATTTGTATGATGAAGATGATAGGATGTTTGAGGGTCATGTAGATGCAGACATTGAATGGGGAGGGATAATTAGAGAGGAACCTGATAGGCCAGAATTTGCATGTAGCAAGGGTAAGCAGAGAGTTAGAAATGGCCATCCAACTTTTGATCATAATAAAAGACATGCAAAATCCACAGTTTGAATTGGGCATGAAATTTTCTAACTTGGCCATGTTTAGAAAGGCAGTTAGGAACTTTGCAATTGCACAAGGTAGAGAAGTGTCTTTTACAATTAATTTGAGCTATGAGGTGCAAGCAAGATGCAAAAATAAGTCATGTCCTCGGCTCATTTATGCATCCAGAGTTCAGAATGAAGATACTGTGCAGGTTAAGGCATTCAATGGTAGGCATAAGTGTCCTAGAAACCAAAAGGTGAGTCATACTACTCCAAAATGGATAGCTGAAACTTACAAAAATAAGATATTAGACTATTCTAAATAGCCAGTAGAGGCAATGATGACAGAGATGCAAAGGGAAATAGAGATTGTTTTCAAAAGATGGCAAATGTATCCGGCTAAAAAGTATGTGTCTCAGATTGGTGTTGGGTCTGATTGTGAGCAATATGCTATGCTTTGGTTTTATGCTGAAGAGATTAAAAATAACAACCCTGGGACCACTGTGAAAATCAAAAGCAAACTTGTAGATGGGGAGCCACTGTTTAAAAGAATTTATATTTGTTGGGGCTCTTTAAAAAGAGGATTGCTTAAGGGTTGTAGGAAGGTGATATGCTTAGATGGTTGCCATCTGAAAACCAGTTGTGGTGGTGTTCTATTGACTATAGTTGGGTTGATGGAAACAATTGTATGTATCCTTTTGCATATTCTGTTGTTGAAAATGAAACAAAAAAAACTTGGCATTGGTTTGTTGAACTGTTGAAAGGAGATTTGGGGATTGAGAATTCTTTTCTGTGGACAATAATGTCAGACAAATAGAAAGGGCTGGTAGATGCCATTGAAACTCTACTGCCAGATGTTGAGCATAGGTTCTTTGTCCAACACTTGTATGGAAACTCTAGGGCTTCATTAGGGGACTAGTCCTGAAAAATTTGTTGTGGAGAGCAGCCAGGTCCACTAGAGTTCTTGACTTTAATGCTGCAATGAAAGAACTGGAAGGAAGGGACAAAGAAGCTTCTGAATGGTTGACTAAGAAACCAGCAAATCAGTGGTCAAGGTCACACTATAGTTGCAACTCAAAGTGTGATATGCAGCTGAATAATATGTCTGAGTCATTTAACTCACTCATTCTGAGGGCTAGGAGTAAACCTATTGTTTCTATGTTGGAAACAATAAGACATATCTTGATGAAGATGACCTACATGAGAAGGGATCAGATGAGAAAACATTTGCATGGGAACTTGTGCCCAAAAATCATGAAGCTGTTGGAGGAATTGAAGAAGAAGTCAATGGGGTTTATTTGTCACTGGAATGGAGAAGGCCAGTTTGAAATAGAGGGAAGCTTAAGGTGATTCAGAGTTCATATGGGGGAGAACTCATGCACATGGGGGAGAACTCACAAGGAGCCAAACTCCATTTGCATCTACACCTATTGGGAGAAAAGAAAGTCAGACTACAAAAGACAGGCAAATTTCTGCTGCAACTTCACCCTCAAAAGTCACAAGGAGCCAAACTCAATCTGCATCTACACCTACAAGGAGAAAAGGGAGTCAGAGCACAGAGCACACTTTTGTTGCAACTTCACCCACAAGACTTACAAGAAGCCAAAGTGTATCTGCAACTACACCTACAAGGTTAACAGAAGTCAGTCTAAAGGTCTTACATCTACCAAGGAATTGGTGCAAAAAAGGACTCAAAAAATTCAGACTAAGAGCAAGACATTGGGATTGCAGAGGAAACTAGAGGTATTAATAATAATACTCATTTTCTTGTGATTTTTTCGTTATGTGCTTCAGCCTGTTTATGATACTGTGCTATAGGTGAGCAGGAAAAAGAATCCTTTAACTCAAGGTGCAAGCTTTTCAACAGCAAAAGGACCAGTTGTGAACAAGAAGGTGGTGCAATCACGGCCTGAGCCAGAGATATTGGGAACATATTGGATTACTAGTTTTGGGAGCATAATGGATAACTAGGGGTTGATAGATGTGCTTTATTTTAGAACTGTAATGGTTGTTAGGTTTTGGATTTTGGATGTGGTTTTGGATATATTATGGTAACTCAGATTGGATGTGGTTTTCAAATAAGATACAATGGTTGTTAGTTTTTGTGGTTTGGTCATCTATTTTAGATGTGGTGTTTTTGATGTTGGCCTTGTAAAAACAGGTTGGGAATATTGTTGGAATGGAAGAATTATGGCTATTACATATTGTTCAATTTCAGTTTGTGTTATGGAGGTCTTTTGTTTGTTTTTTATATTCTTATGTGTGTTTTCTTATTTCTGTTTTGGAATGAAAGCACTCAATATATACACAACCATTCACACATCATGTAAAAACATGTTACTAACATTCTAAAGAAAGTCATGAGCACACAACTAATGCAAAGGAGTTTGAACAACCAAAATGGTGCTTGATTAATCAAAAGAGTTCAACACACATCACATTACCATTAACATTACAATCATTAAAGGTTGACATTACAACCAAAAGAGTTTGAACACTACCAGTTGCAAAAGAGACCCACAAATCTAAATGCTTAGAAAACACTACAACATGCAATATATGATCACCCAAGATATCAGAATCACAATCCACAGTCAACGCTCACGAGCACTTTTCCTCTTCAAACACAATTCAAGATTGGCCCTTTCTTCCATAACATTTTCAATACAAGCTTCAGCCTCTTTCAAATATGATTGAAGTTTCTTCACATCAGATTGAAGTTTCTTCACATCAGCTTCCAACCTCATCACGTCTACTTTAAGAAATTGAGCTTCACTTTCGAATTTTTTGGCACGTCTCAAAAGGCCGGGAATGATTTCACAAGCTCTAGGGCACAAAGGTGGTTCAATCCACGAAAAATATACACAACCACCATCATCCTACAAAATTAAGTTAAAGAAACAAATTAATTTCAGCAAAACTATGGTTTATTGAATTCGCCCAATTCTTGGAATTAAGGTTCACTGAAATGCCCAAATTCATCAATTAGGGTTAATCATATAATCCCTTACCTGATTTTTTGCACAAGTAGCGTATCTTCTTCCTGGATTTGAACACTCCACGATGTTTTCGTAACAACATTTTTCCCACATTGACATAGTTGACCCATCGCCTCTTTGTCTCCAAGCCATTTTTGTTTTCGAGCTGAAGAAGAAAAATGAAGAAATTAGCGCGTTTTAGTTATATAAATCTGATATGCTAAGAGGATAAAATGACAAATTTGTCCTTCAAATTTAATGCAAAATGGCAAATTTACCCTCAAGATTCGAGCGTGTGCGTTGCATGCTCGCTTTTTCCGGTGGAAAACGAGCCGCCGATGGACGGAGGGTGCGATACAGGCAAACTTGTGTATTAAAGGTTGCAATATAGTACAAAATATTCTTTAGGTTGCAAAATCCGAAAACGCATATAGTACAGGTTCCAAATAATTATTTACCCATTTAAAAATCTATGTGAATAATAAGTATTATATTAAAATTGGTACTTGTATTGCACTAATATAGTACCAAGTTTTGGTTAGTTTAGTACTCATAAAGATCCATTAAGTACTCACTTTTTAGATCGAAAATAAAATTTTAGTGATATAAGTTCACAAAACTAGTACCTACATTGTAGTAGAAAAGTATTAGTTATTTATTAGAGAAGTAAACATAAATTGCCATGTAGTACCCACTGTATGGAATAAAAATGAAGTGTGTTACAAGTCCACAAAAATGGTACATGTATTGCAGCAGTATAACATCAGGTTTTGGTAATTTAGTACTCATTTATTTTCGTTTAGTACTCACTTTCTGGAATGAAAATGAATACGTATATTATGATTATTTCACATAACTAGTACCTACGTTGTAGTAGAGAAGTATCAATATGTTAATAGAAAAGTAATCATAAATTGTCATTTTGGTACTCACTGTATGGAACGAAAATGAAGTGTGTTACAAGTCCACAAAAATGGTACATGTATTGTAGTAGTATAGTACCAGGTTTTGGTATTTTAGTACTCATATATTTTCCTTTAGTGCCCACTTTCTGGAATGAAAATGAATACATATACTGTGATTATTTCACAAAACTAGTGTCTGCATTGTAGTAGAGAAGTATCAGTATGTTATTAGAGAAGTAATCATAAATTGTCATATTTGTACTCAATATATGGAACGAAAATGAAGTGTGTTACAAGTCCACAAAAATGGTACATGTATTGTAGTAGTATAGTACCAGGTTTTGGTATTTTAGTACTCATATATTTTCCTTTAGTGCCCACTTTCTGGAATGAAAATGAATACATATACTGTGATTATTTCACAAAACTAGTGTCTGCATTGTAGTAGAGAAGTATCAGTATGTTATTAGAGAAGTAATCATAAATTGTCATATTGGTACTCAATATATGGAACGAAATGAAGTGTGTTATAAGTCCACAAAAATGGTATATGTATTGCAGTAGTATAGTACTAGGTTTTGGTATTTTAGTACTCATATAATTTCATTTAGTACTCACTGAATGAAAATGAATGTTTCAAGTCCACAAAAATGGTACCTGTATTGCAATAGAAAGTACTAGTGCTTGGTTAGTTTAGTAGTCATAAATATTCATTTAGTACCCACTTTTTAGAACAAAAATGAATCCGTAGTGATTATTCCACAAAACTAGTACATATTTTATAGCAATACAATACCAATTTTAGTTAAATGTAGTACTCATATAATATTGTTTTGTACCCACTTTTGGAATGAAAATGAATAATACACATTAAAAGTTCACAAGACTAGTACCTAAATTGAAGTGTGGAATACTAGTTATTGCAAAACTAGCACTCAGAAAGTGTCATTTAGTACCCACTTTTTGGAACGAAAATAAGTACACACATGTCCACAAAACTGGTACCTATATTGCAAAAGGAAACTACATGGTTCGACGTTCTTAAGTACCTAGTTTGATGTTCTTAAGTACCCATGCATTAGAATTCAAAAAGCATATAATGAAAATCAAACATCATTTATATAATTAATGCCTTTTAGGTATTGTAGCATTAGTTGCAGAATATTCATACAGTGCATACTCGAAATATGTCTATACTGTATCATCAAAAAACATATTTCGAGAAAAAACAAAATACACCTGACTGGCCAAATACAAAATATACCTGGCCAACAAGATAGTACACCTGCCCAAAAACAAAACACACCTGGCTAAAAACAAAATACAACAGTGATCTACATACGTTCTTTGCGCGTACGTCGATTGTGCCCACTGTCACTACAACGCTTACACCGCCTAACCGCAACATCAACTTGTGATATGATCCATTTTTCTCTCCTCTGTCTGGGCTGAGATCGTACATACAGGACACAAATGACATCATCACAATGTAGAGATGTTATGTTATAGTCGTAGTTAGGTATAGGATTAATAGTGCCCTGATAAGCTTGCCTATACTGCTATGCATTCCAACACGGTAATATGAGTCACAAAAATCATAGACGGACATTGACTTACTCTCAACACAAGCACATGCATGCTTGCGCGACATCTTAGGTAGTTGTCATTCTTTATAAGAACAAGTACGGGACTGCAAATCCACGACACAACTTTTGTCGACATCAAGGACCTCAAACCTCCATTCACTTGATTGTTCAGATTTTGATACTCCAGAAAGCATTGTAGCAAGATGTAATTTTTTTTTCGAGCTTAGGACATAATTACCATTAAGCCGTGACACTCCTTCACGCCGATCATGCATCATGGTCATTATTTGTTTGCTTATATGATCAACCATGGCTACAATAGGCATAAATCGTGTCAGTTTTACCACATTTTTCCAACATTCACCTTGATTATTATTGATGATTCCGCATCGATCTTCAGAAAATAAACAATTCACCCAACATTGTAGGTTAGAATACATAATGAAGACTCTAGCAAGAGGCATATCCGTCAATCTATTATTTATATGTATACCAAATTCTTGCCTTCTAGGGGCACACACAGCTTTCATGAAAACCAAGGACTAATGTATCTTATTTTGAGGTGGGTAGCTCCTCAAAACTTACAAAAAATAATTAAATAAATAAATAAAAACTAAGATGGCTGCCATCTGCCAGGATGACACGACATGATAAACATGAATAATTGTTATGAATAATCTGTTGTGAATTTAATATAAATAATAAACAAAATAATTAACTTTCTTACTTGCAAATACAAAAGCAAATAAGCTAGAATGAATATTCTTTTAAATTCTCTCAGGTGAGAGCGAATCGTCTTCTTTCCTGTGAAAGCTAGGGTTTCAATTCTCTTGGTGAGAGCTGTTTCTATTGAAATTGTTGAAATTGGGGATTAGGAGAGTGTCGGGAGATGGGGGATTCAGTACAACAAGGCATGGGGGAGGAGGAGATAGAGAACTTACTAAAAAACTGTTTTCTAGCAGGAGCAGAGATGGCAGACATTGATTTGGCAGATGAAGATGTCAGAATCAGTGAAGAAGAATGCAGTCGTAGTCTTTTTGGAAAGGTCATAGGAGATCCCAGAGCGAGTTGGATAGTTATCAAGAGAACTATGACCAAGATTTGGCGTATTCAGTACTTTGCCTGACTGTATGTCTTGGGTTCCTGCATGGTTGAAAGAGTAAGCCAAGCCTTCTTTTTTTCAAAGTCAAGTAGACTACCTTTTCTATTAGGATAGATGTAATTTAGAAGCAGCTAAGGGATAGGAGTTAGAGTTAAGCTTAAACAGCCTTCCCCAGCTCTTATTCCTTCAATGGAGGTAAAAGAACTAGTTCCCAATTATTTTCGGTTCATCTTCAGAAACCGGGAGGATATGAAGAAGGTGGCAATGGGTTTACACTGGATTTTCGAAAACCATTACCTATTCCTTCAAGAATGGACGCCAGGGCTCACACATTGAATGGACGCCAGGATTCAAGGAGTTGCGACTGTGGATCCATATATTGAATGTTCCCATTAATTGGATTAGTGCAGAAGTAGGCTTGAAAATTGGGAAAATTTTCAAAAAAGTCCATAATGTAGTGGTGGTCAATTTAGGTGCCCACAGAGGGAAGATGATTAGATTTCAAGCATCCATTGACCTAATAGAAGTTTTGCCTAGATGCACGAATATTAGGCTTGGCGGTAACACAGTTTGGGTGCAATTCAAATATGAGAAACTCATTAACCTTTGTCACTATTGTGGGAGAATTGGGCATTTGGATAGGGGTTGTAGTATCAGAATGGAGGATATTGTATAGAGAATTTTGCAAGTTGGGCAATTTGGGGAGTGGATGAAAACTCCAGAGGATTATTACAGAACCGACTCCATTCCATCAGGGACCCGTAGTTTTGGACAGGTGGATCCAACAGATGATCATGAACCAGAAGGAGAGCAAAGAGCATCCACTAGCAACACAAATCAGCTCTTCAAGTGGTGCAGGTTAATATGGAGGAGGAATGGGAGAAAGCTAGAGAGGATACAATAGTTTCCACATCCAATATGAGAGGGGAAAGATTATTCCAAGAGACTACGAGTTGTACAAGGGGTCAGATGGGAGCTTTTACTCAGGCTAAGGAGATTGGAATAGATGGGGGTATTATCAGTTATGAGGCAGAATCTGGGATGGAGCTGGTAGTGGAGAACCAAGTGATAGTTAGTACAAGGGATAAGGAGAAGGGAAAAGGAGTTATCAACAAGGCCAAGAATCTGGGTAGTACATTGAAGAGGCAAGGAGACAAAGTGGGGAGATTGAGCAGAACTTGTTTGATGCAAGAGGAGGAAGCTCAACTATTAGAAAGGAAGAGGCACATATTAGAGGAGGACAAGGATACAGAGGAGTTTCAAATTAAGAAGTTGGAAGAAACAAAGGGAAAAAAAAAAGCAAGACAACTGAACAGATGGTAGAGGTTGCCACTCTGAAGTGGCACCCAAGTGAACCATGAAAGTTGCGGTGTGGAATTGTAGAGGCCTGGCCAGTTTCCCAAATCAAAGAGTCTTTTAGGACTCATCACCCATTGTTTTTCTTATTATCAGAAACTAAAAATTCCAGTCATTTTGTGCAAACAGTAATTAGAAAGTTGGGGTTTGCAGAGAGGAGTTGTATTATGGATCCCAAAGGGCTCAGTGGGGGTCTATTACTGCTATGGGATAGAGAGGTTGAAATAATTGAAATGGTGAAGAAGGATTTTTGTATTCAAGTGGAGTATAAATGGAAGCAAGAAGCAATAAGTTGTGTACATTTGTGTATATGAGTACAGATAGGGCTGAGAGAAGCAATCAATAGAGGACATTGGAGG
>BKCP01008070.1:417652-531278 GCA_008636005.1 Striga asiatica | reverse complement strand
TGATTTATGCTGTAAGGAGGATAAAAAATAGGGGGAGGACTAGAGGGGAAGGGAGTTTTCTGGGTTTTAATAATTTCATTGTTGAGATGGGTATGGATGAGATTAGAATGGTGGGTTATCAATTTACTTGAGGGAATAATAGGGTAGCAGAAGGTTTTGTGAAGGAGAAACTTGACAGGGCATTTGGGTCAATGGACTGGAACAGGGATTATCCAAATGCTTCAGTGTTAAATGAGGTTAGAAGTGCTTCAGATCACTCTCTGATAGCGCTTGACTTTGGACTCGAGGAAATTAAACACAAAAAGAGGTTCAAATTTGAAAAAAGGTGGTTGCAGAAGGAAAGAATAGAGGAAGTGGTGAAAACAGCTTGGGATCATTCTCAACCGGGAACACCAATGTTTATTGTCAAGCAGAAAATCAAAGAGACCAGGATAGCCTTACTGAAATGGAGTTCCAAATTTAAATCTCAGAATCAGGCTAATATTGAGAGACTCACTCAGAGGTTGGAAATACTCAGAAGGTCAGAAGAGGATTCAAAATGGCTGGAAATGGAGCTAACCAGGAAAGACTTAGAGGCAGCACATAAATTTGAAGAATGTTTCTGGCAGCAGAAATCAAGGAATCAATGGCTAAAGGAGGGGGACAAAAATACACGGTTCTTTCATGCTCTTACATTGCAGAGGAGGAGAACAAATGCTATAACTAGACTTGTCACTGAGGATTTCCAGGAATGCCAAACACAGAAAGAGATAGAAGACCATGTGGCTCAGTTCTACAGTAACCTATTTTCTTCAGAAGGAACAAGAGGAGATGAGAGTGTGCTATAGCTGATTCCTCATTCAATCACACCAGATATGAATGCTGAGCTGGAAATGCAGGTGGAAGAGGAGGAGATCAAAACTGCTCTGTTCAGTTTGAATCCTGATAAATCTCCAGGGGAAGATGGTATGACTGTAATTTTCTTCCAACATTTCTGGAATGTGATTAAGAGTGATATGATTGTGGCTGTGCAAAGTTTCTTTAAATTAGGGAATTTTCTTCAATATTGGAATCATACATTAATAACTCTTATTCCTAAATGTATTAATCCTGAGAATGTGGGTCAGTTAAGGCCAATCAGTCTCTGCACAGTTTTCTATAAAATCTTGTCTAAAATCATTACTGAGAGATTTAAGAGGTGTTTGGGAGACAGTATTCATGAATGTTGATATAGCCACATAAGGATAGCCCGGTCTAGAAGTTTCCTACTCGACCGGTGAACCACTCAAACAACTCGTATGTCGACAGGACTCTGTCGACATCTTCACATTGACTTTCCTAAAGACGATTCTACTGAGAGCAAGCGAAAAGAAGCAGAAATCGACCTAGTCGACTCTCCCTAGTCGACCTTGGTCTATCGACTTCTGCTAGTCGACATCGATGAGAGAAGGGCAGCAAGAGACGCCCAAACATCCCGATATCCTAAGTCGACTCTCAGCAGTCGGCTGAACTAAGACGACTCTCTGAAGACGACTTCGTTTCAAAGAATTAGTTGAGCGTAGCCTCCGAATCCGCACATATCCACGAGTCGACTTCCTAGCTCTTGAAGTCGACTTCGCATACCTCAAATAACAAAGGTGTGATGACGACTCATCACACTTACAACATACTTGAAGTTCTATACATTACAAAGGATAAGAAGGAATCTGTTGATGACTCAGCAACAAGGGGAGACGAATCGACCAGGGCATTTTGGACCTTCTAGGTCCACCGACTTGGGCATTCTGGGTACTTCAGGTAAATATTCACTCCTATATAAAGGAGGTGAGGTAACCCTAAACCCTAACTCTCATTCATTCCCACTCTCCCCCACAGCTGCTGGGCAGCATCTCTTCATCACTCTCGTACTGACTTGAGCGTCGGAGGCTCTACGCCGGAAACACCTCCGGCGTTGAGTTTTTGCAGGAATCTCGCGGTCTAGCAACGGTTGAGAAGCGGTTGAAGCAGATCTGAGCTCACAGCAACCGGTTTACTCCAGATCTAGAAATAGACCCATCATATTGGCGCCGTCTGTGGGGAGTTCTTGAAGGAAGGAAGAGCTTCACACCTAGCTCCGATCAGTTTGCTGATGGCGGAGAAGGAGGGCTTGCAGAGGAACTTGAGCGAGGAATTTAGAGGGACGTGGATGGACAAGAGGCCACCGCCGCTCTCCACCACCAAACACCCCGTAATGCAGATGATGGGAATGCCACCCTTCGGAGGACTTCCACCACCAGGACTGACGTTGGGCGGAGAAACACCTGTGACTCCAACCGGCGTGAAGCTACAAGTGTTGACCCAGGAAGGAGCGAGTCAAAACCCTAACCCAGATGGAGAGAAGGAGCCAACGGAGGTGTCTCGACGCGAGGGAAAACAGATACAGGAGGTACCGGAACAGACACAACCCCGCGTCGAGGAACAGACTCTGACAATGACGAGAAGTGAAATGCAAAAGATGATTGCTGAAGCCATGGCTGCCCAGATGAAGCAGATAGCACAGGTCGAACAGCAGCCTCGAGTCGAGTGCCCACCCCGGGTCGAGCACCAGCCCCGTGTCGAGTACCCCCCTCGAGTCGAGCAGCAGCAGCGTGGCGAGCAACAAGCCCAGTCGAATGTACAACAGAACAGAAGGGTAGATGAAGAGGAATCCTCCGTTCGAACTGTTAATCCACAGGCGAGGGACGAGACGTTAGAGCAACTACTGGCACAGGTTCGCGACTTGCAAGCTCGAGTCGATGGGAGGAAGAGTAGAGGAGCAAAAGAACACCCATTCTCGCAGCAGATCCTGAGAGCCGACTTACCCAAAGGCTTCAGGGAGTTGAACATATGGTATGACGGTACCACAGACCCATCTCGACATCTGAGGAGTTTCGAAAATATGGCAGTACTGCATCGCTACAGCGACCCCGTGCAATGTCGCGCTTTCTTGACGACTCTGACAGGGTCGGCCCAGGACTGGTTTCATCAATTACCGGCCGGGTCGATTTGAGATTTTGACGGTTTCAGCTCGAGTTTCCTTAACCAATTCGCAAGTGTGAGGGTGCAAGAGAAATCTTACCTCTCGTTGATTAGCATGCAACAGAAGAAGGGCGAGTCGTTGCGGGAGTATGTGGCAAGATTTACCAAGGCGTGCGTCGAATGCCCAACAGCGACAGAGGAAATCAAATCGGGAGGACTGACGAGGGGATTACTACCAGGATTGTGTAAAAACTCTTTGGCCAAGCGACCTGGTAGGAGTTTTGATGACGTATTGGGAAGATGTGCCAAATACATGAATGTCGAGGAGGCCGAAGCCGACTACTTGCAAAGTGTGAAGATGTCTCAAACCGACAGTCGAGATGACAAGAAGGAAAATAAGGGCCAATCGACAGGAGACAGAAGGGGATCCCCGAGGGCTGATAGGGGTGAAGGCAGATCTAGGGGATGGAGACCAACTCAATATACACCCCTGTCGGCTCCCCACGCAAGAATTCTGGAAGTTATGGAGAGGGAAATCCGCGACGACGTGGTGAGATGGCCTCGAACGAGGAAGGACGGACCCGTAAAGCCCAAAAGCAACTTATACTGTCGCTTTCACAAAGATTACGGGCACAACACTGACGATTGTCGGCACTTGAAGGGCGAGATTGAACGGTTGATAAAGGCAGGCCACCTGAAGGAATTCATATACAAAGATCGGGAGAGGTCGAGCAGGAGACGAGAAAGGAGCAAGAGTCCTCGCAAGAGGGCGAGATCGCCAGACAAGGAGGAACTCCCACCAAAAAGAGGGGTCATTAACATGATTTTCGGAGGGTCGACTGATGGAGATTCTAATCGGGCAAGAAAGGCCTACGCTCGAGGCCGATATGCGAAAGTCGAGGTGCAACAGGTCGACGAGAGTGGACCGGCAATGAACTTCGGACCGGCGGACGTTGGTGAAGTCGAAAGGCCGCATAACGACGCCTTGATGATAACGACGCAAATATCAAGATACGAGGTGCAAAGGGTGTTTGTCGACACCAGGAGTTCCGTGAACGTGATTTTCTACGAATGCCTCAGGAGGATGGAGCTTGACATTGAACTTACACCCCTACACACATCACTCTTCGGATTCAACGGTTCGGAAGTCGCTCCCCTAGGAGAAACTATGCTTGCTGTCGTCCTGGGGGAAGGCGACATGAGGAAGGTAAAAATGGTAAGATTTGTGGTGGTTGATGTCGAGTCGGCCTATAATGTAATCCTAGGGAGACCAGCACTCAATGCGTTTCAAGCAGTCGTATCGACCTATCACATGAAGTTGAAGTTTCCCGTAGGAGATCGAGTGGGAGAGGCTCGAGGAGATCAAAAGTTGTTGAGAACGTGTTACCAGATTGCAGTTAAAACCAATCAGCGAGCTGAGGTAAGAGAAGGCAAGAGACCGATGACGAGTGAAAAAAGGCCGAGAGGGAACGACCTTGAGCCTCATGGGGAATTGATGGAAATTCAAATCGGAGAATCAAAGGACCAAACCACCAAAGTCGGGAGAGAGTTGGAGGACGAGTTGCGAGAACAGTTGGTGGGATTGCTGAAAGAATTTAGGGACATATTCGCTTTCTCGCCTGGGGAATTGACGGGAATTGACCCAGAGGTTATGGAACACAAACTCAATGTCGACCGCCTCAGAAAACCTGTGAAGCAACGACTCAGGCACCATGGCGCTGAAATCGACAAAGCAATTGAAGTCGAGGTGGACAAACTGTTAAAGGCCAAACACATCAAGGAGATCCAATTCCCTGAATGGATATCTAACACAGTGATGGTGAGGAAAGCATTAAACAAATGGCGTATGTGCATCGACCAGTTAGTCGACTCCACAGCTGGTTGCGAGCTGTTGAGCATGATGGACGCATCTCAAGGATACCACCAAATTCCATTGGCCCCGAGGATCAAAGCAAAGTAAGTTTCGTGACGAGTAAGGGGACATATTGCTACGTCGTCATGCCCTTTGGCCTAAAAAATGCGGGAGCAACCTACCAGCGGCTGATGGATAGAATGTTCAAACCTCAGATCGGTCGAAATATGGAAGTGTATGTCGATGATATCTTGGTGAAGAGCAAGTCCTCACTTCACACCCAGACGACTTAAGGGAAACATTCAAAACCCTTAGGACGTTTGGGATGAAGTTGAATCCGAACAAATGTGCCTTTGGAGTAAAGGCAGGGCGATTTCTTGGTTATGTCGTCACGGAGCGAGGAATCGAAGTGAATCAAGATAAGGTGAAGGCCATACTCGACATGGCTCCACCACGAAACGTCAGAGAAGTCCAAGTGCTGACGGGAAGGATTGCAGGCTTGAGCAGATTCATCGCTCGGGCGGCCGAGAAGAGTTTTCCTTTCTTCAAATTACTCAAGAAAAAGACGGTTTTCAAATGGAGTGACGAGGCACAGATGGCCTTCGAGAAATTGAAGGAATTCCTGGGCGAACTGCCCTTGCTGACCAAACCAGAACCAGGTGACGAGTTGATTCTATATATTTCGGTGGGGGAGTTTGCTTTGAGTTCAGTGTTGCTACGAGAGGAGGGAAGCTCCCAGCAGCCAATTTACTATACAAGTCGAGTACTCCAGGGCGCGGAGACGAGATACCCAGAAGTCGAGAAAGCTGCCCTGACACTAGTTATAACAGCCAGGAAACTGAGGCCTTATTTTCTGAATCATACAATCGTGGTGAGAACAAATTTCCAATTGGGAGAAACATTGGGTCGACCTACTGTCTCAGGTCGACTCGTAAAGTGGGCTGTGGAGTTGAGCGAATATTCTATCAAATACGAGCCGAGGCGAGCCATTAAAGCCCAAGCTTTGGCTGATTTCATTCAGGAAGGCACCAAAGGAGAGGAAAGGAAATGGATAATGCATGTCGACGGGTCTTCTGCGGCCAAAGGATCTGGTCTGGGAGTCGTCCTCGTATCTCCCGAAGGTGAGCAACTCGACTTCGCCATCAGAATGGGATTCAAAGCCTCAAACAATGAAGCTGAATATGAGGCACTTATCAAGGGAATTCAACTGGCGATCGGTGGCGGAGCAACAGAGATCGCAGCACATTCCGACTCGCAGCTCGTCGTCGGACAGGTGTTGGGAAATTGTGAGATAAAGGAGGATAGAATGATGAAGTATGTCGAAGAAATCCAAAACTTCATACAAGGATTGGGGAAATTGAGTTAACACAAATCCCGCGAGAAGAAAACAAACGAGTCGACTGGCTCGCAAGAATCGCAAGCTCGAACGAGGGAAAATGAGGAAATCATATCACCACGATGCACCTCAAGGGAAGCGTTCTGAGCAAAACCATGGAAATAGACGAGAAGGACGATTGGAGGAAATCGATTCGCGAACTCTTGCAGGGCCGAGTCCCTACAGGAGACAAGCAGGAGGCGGAGAAGGTGGCTCGATATTTAAGCAAATACTTCGAAGTCAACGGAATTCTATACAAGAAATCGCTGGTCGGGCCCCATCTGCGATGTGTTTCAGAAGAAGAAGGAATACATGTTCTGAGAGAAATCCACGAAGGATGTTGCGGAGCACACATAGGATTTCGAGCACTGACAGGCAAATCCCTGCGAGCAGGGTATTACTGGCCCAAGGTGCGAGCAATGGCGGAGAAGCTCGTGCGAGAATGCGATAAGTGTCAGCGACACAGCCAAGTCACTCATGTTCCAGCTGAATATATGACGACAATCAACTCTCCGATACCCTTTGCGCAATGGGGAATCGACTTGGTGGGCCCGTTGCCTATGGGGACGGGACAAAGAAAATTCTTGGTGGTCGCGGTCGACTATTTTAGCAAGTGGGTCGAGGCGGAACCCTTGGCGCGAATTACTGAAGAAAAGATGATACAATTCCTATTCAACCATATCTGTTGTCGATTTGGAATTCCGAAGGTGTTAATCTCAGACAATGGAACCCAATTCCAAGGAAAACGGATCCAAGCATGGTGCCTCGACATGGGAATCAAACAGAGATTTGCGTCAGTCGCACATCCACAAGCAAATGGGCAAGTCGAAGTTACTAATCGAACTATCCTCCAAGGATTGAAGAAAAGACTGGAAAAAGCGTCGGGAGCTTGGGTCGACGAGTTGACAACAGTCCTATGGGCCTATAGGACGACTCCAAGAAGTTCGACGGGACAATCCCCATTTCACATGGTCTATGGGATGGATGCGTTATTGCCAATTGAAGTCGGCCTCGACTCCCACAGATCGAAGTTCTACGAAGAAGGGAGGAACGAGGAAATGATCGAAGAGGCCCTAGACCTAATTGAAGAAGGACGAGAAGAAGCCTGGGTGCGATCTGTCGAGTACAAACAGAAGATGCGAGCAGCCTTCGACAAGAAGGTCCGAACCAGACGATTCCAAGTGGGGGACCTCGTCCTCAAACGAGCCGACGCTCTCAAACATGTCGGCAAACTCGAAGCTAACTGGGAAGGGCCCTACACTATCACAAAGGTGCTCGAGAGGGGCGCATATGAACTCGAGGATGGAGAAGGTCGACAACTCCCACGATCCTGGCATGTGATCCATCTCAAACGCTTTTACGCTTAAGGCAATATTTCGAATTACCTTTTGTACTGAACAATGTCTGAATTGAATTCAATGATGAAATGAATCTGTTTTATGCTTCAATTATGTTTCTTATATTTACACGTCGACTTCAATATGATTGTATGAAAAATTGAATTTTTCAAAACGGCTATGAAGCCGACTGACTTTGCAACGATTATGAAATCGACTAACACAACTACGAAGTTGTAAATTCTCGAGCGGAATCTCGAGCAGGCTACGAAGCCCTCGACGAAGTCGACTAACACAACTACGAAGTTGTAAATTCTCGAGCGGAATCTCGAGCAGGCTACGAAGCCTTCGACTACGAAGCCAACTAACACAACTACGAAGTTGTTAAATTCTCGAGCGGAATCTCGAGCAGGCTACGAAGCCTTCGACTACGAAGTCGACTAACACAACTACGAAGTTGTAAATTCTCGAGCGGAATCTCGAGCAGGCTACGAAGCCTTCGACTACGAAGTCGACTAACACAACTACGAAGTTGTAAATTCTTGAGCGGAATCTCGAGCAGGCTACGAAGCCTTCGACTACGAAGTCGACTAACACAACTACGAAGTTGTAAATTCTCGAGCGGAATCTCGAGCAGGCTACGAAGCCTTCGACTATGCAGTCCACTAACACAACCTTAACGATTGGAACCCTCAAATGGAATCTCGAGCCAATCACAAATACCACCATAAGGTCATCGACACACCAATTATTCATGTAAGCGAAACGACAACACTCGAACAACCAACTTCAGTACACATCTAGGCAACGAAAACTGACGCAGCTACAAAGCTGTTCAAATCCTTGCTCGACTTCGACCAGCTCGCAAGAAGGGTTGGGAGGAGACGAGTTGAAAAACTTAACCTTTCACAGTCACGAAGCTGTTCAAATCCTTGCTCAACTTCGACCAGCTCGCAAGAAGGGTTGGGAGGAGACGAGTTGAAAAACTTAACGTTTCACAGCTATGAAGCTTTTCAAATCCTTGCCCGACTTCGACCAGCTCGCAAGAAGGGTTGGGAGGAGACGAGTTGAAAAACTTAACGTTTCACAGCTACGAAGCTGTTCAAATCCTTGCTCGACTTCGACCAGCTCGCAAGAAGGGTTGGGAGGAGACGAGTTGAAAAACTTAACGTTTCACAGCTACGAAGCTGTTCAAATCCTTGCTCGACTTCGACCAGCTCACAAGAAGGGTTGGGAGGAGACGAGTTGAAAAACATAACGTTTCACAGCCACGAAACTGTTCAAATCCTTGCTAGACTTCGACCAGCTCGCAAGAAGGGTTGGGGAGAAGACATACGGGAAATAACAGTAGCAAGATAACTTAAGGTACAATTCACACGAACAGTAAGGGGAAAAGAAGAGAATTATATTGATCATACTAAATTCGATTACACTAGAAGTCGTCCCGACCTTTACAAAACCCGAAAATAGGTCGAGAACGACAAGAGAAAAAAAAAGAGAAAGAGAAAAGAAAAAGTAAACAAAAAACGGCACAGCCCGAAAATAGACAAACACAACTAAGAGTCGCCAGTCGACTTCTCAGCCATGTCATCTCCACCTTCCATCCCGACGGATTCGGTTTTATTATCAGCATCTTCGGCAAGCGGCTCCGTCCCCTGCTCCTCGCCTTCCTCCACCTCCACGACTTCTGCCGCCCGACTAACCCCCTCTGGCCTGACTAATTCGGTCGAACCGACCAGAGGTGCGGTGAGGACCTCGAGCTGAGAACTCAGGCCAGCCTTGCGAATGGCCCAAGCCTCGAGCCCTGTCCACCACGGGTAATCATCAGGAAGAGATGAGTCGCCTTCGTAGCCCTCGGGGTCGGGAAGCGTCTCCTTAACCGCCTCGCGGTCGAGCTTCCCGGCAAAATCAGACCCCTCTACCACCGCCGCCCACGCGTCAAAAGCAAAGTCGAAATACTGGACGACGGCAGGGCAAAGTTTATCGAGGAAGGCAGGAGAGTTGCAGAAGGCCTTCACGACCTCTTGGCGATAGGTCTCGAGGAAGATGGCACCCATCGGGGACTTTAGAAAAGTCCTGCGTCCCTCCTCGACGCCGTTCTCCCTCTCGACCATAGCCTCGTCACGCGCCTTGTCGAGGTCGACCTTGAGCTTGTTGTTCAGGTGCCGAAAAACGGCCTTATCGGCCTTCAACTTGTCGACCAGGGCCTTCGAGGCCTCCAAGTCTTCTTTCAGCGCCTCGATTTCCTGGTGCTGAGCTTCACATTGGTCCTCGAGGGACTTAGTGGAGGCGAGAGGAGCCTTGCTCGTCTCCTCGAAGCATGGGAGCGCCGCGGCCAGGAACTGCGAAAGAACATGAAAAACAAATGAGATTAGATGGACCAAGTTTAAAAGAAACACACAAAAGCAAAGTCGATTAAAAGATAAGAAGAATACCCGAGAAAGGCACAAGACTGCGTAATTGGAACGCTCGTAGAGGTTCCCCTCGACGCGCTTCTTGTCGACTTCGGGGATAGTGGAATTGAGGTACTGGGCCACCCGATAGGGCTCGGGGTGGTTCCAGAGTCGAGACGGCATTTTGACCGTCACGTCTTGGACGGTGACCGGGGCTATGGCGGGCTTCTCGACCGCCTTCCCTTTCCCTTTGTCGACCTTGCGACGTTTCAGGTCGTCTGGGATCAGGACGTGTAACACCCCGCTCATCAGAGTAATTTTTTTCGCAACATTTATTTCGAAAATACTTATAACTCTTTCGAAATATTTTGCGACTAACTCGGGATGCTACTCAAACTCATCTTTTCTAAAAATCTGTTTATCTTTAAACTTAGTCTAATACTTCCTTAGACATAAAAAAAACAGATTTATTTAAACTTGCATATAACTATATCATATTCATACTTATGAAATGATAACAACTTGAAATCTGAAATTTATTAAAATGCAAGTTCAAGTCTTAATATGCGTAGCGGAAATACTTAAAAATGTGAATAATTATACAGACATATCAAGTTCATAATAAATGTCCACTGAAAGAAGTGCACGACCACCACCACCACATATCGAGCTCACACCTCCGGCCCGACCTTGTTACCTGAAAAACACAATGGGGGTGAGTACTGATCCTCTTGTACTCCGAAATTCACCCATACTAAAGTAAACAACAATAATAATACAATATCATGATCTTTGGTATATATCTGGACTGGAAATCTATTCCAGTAACTTAAACTGAATCTGGCCGATATCTAATCGGATACTTGTGCACAATCTGATGGATATTTCTAAGGCAACTAATGGCCTCCATCAGAACTTAGGATGTACTGATAAGGCAACTAGGAGCCTTCATCCCAAGCGTATAAACTTAAACTGTATACATACCTCGAACATGATATCAATATTATACTCAATGTAATACCCAGTCTGGGTCCCCACCTTTCTCCTTTGAAAAATCGTAAGTGTTGATCTCGAGTAGCTAACTCTTCAAGCCACATAAAAATACATTAACAAATATACTAAGTACTATGCTCGTATACTCTATAAGATGCTCGGATTCTCAACTCTTTCGAGTAACTCATCCAAATCTTATAAAATTTCAATATTCATGTTATTGCTCAAACTTAACTTTCTTGATCTTTTACTCAATCAAATACTTAATTCATCATATATCATATCTCCCAAATCTTATATATTGGCTTATACTCATTTTTAACTTGAAAGTGAAATTTCTCCAAACATACTCAACTTTTAAATCATAATTCTCAATTATGATATTAATATGTGAGACTTAAAACAATCTTTATAAGATTTTATACTCAACATATCAAACTAAAACTTTGTCAAATTGTTCATCACTTATATGAGAATTGTTCATAATAATCTCATTTTAACAACTTAAACATTTCATGAATATTTTTACATATATACTTATCTTTACATATATGCCTTCTTATATTCATAACTATTTCATTTCTCATCTTTAAATTATGAAACTTAACAGTCATAATCTCAACTTATATTTAGACATGTCATCAAAATTTCATAATTTTATCATGTATATTCATCAAGTTATGAGAATTTAAATTCAATAGTGAACATAAACTTCATCTTACATGTTCATCTTCAAAAATTCATAACTCAAGCTATACTTTGCTAAATAACTTAATTCTTATTCTCATGTACTCCTCTTTTACACAAGAGTTACTCATTTAAATCATACTTTTCCAGTTTATTCATATCTTCATCAACATCTCATCAAATCAAGTACCTATATCGTATAATTGATCTTGAATAACTTTAACTCTTTGTATTCATATAATCAATTATAAATTTAACTTCTCAATCATGATATACATACTTATAAACATCTAAACTTATCATCAAAGTATGAACTTAAGCATAAAACTTTAAGATAAGTAAATTACCTCCTTCTTGCTAAAATCGTAACTTGATTCTTCACTTCTAAATTCTTCACTTCTTCACAATTTCTACTACTTATCTCTCTCACTCTCTTATATAACTTTTGGTACTTTTCTTTGGTGTGAGAACTCTGATTTTTAGGCCTCTATTTATAGGCACAATTTGGCAAGACATCATAATGGAGTGAAGAAATGAACAAAATAAAAAAATTTAAACTTATAAACTTAATTAATCATAAAATATTTTATGATTAACTTGTATTCTTATCCAAACATAATTAATCATAAAACAATGACCTCTATCTATATCCATAAATGAGCTTTTTGATAGATAATGCTTATTCCACCAAATTTAATAAATTTCTCACCCATTGTTGAAAAAAAAAATGCTAACTTAAAGACTTAGCAAAACTTTGTTGTGATTTTCTCATCTCATTCTCACCAATTGATGACCAAAATTTCGTGCTTAATGTGATGTAATTGATTCCATATATTATTGAAAAAATGTCACCATTCATCACATAAAAATCTTTGGAACAAAATAATAAAAATAATAAAAATCAATTTTTTTTTATTACTTATGCATTTTCTTTCAAAATGGCTGATTTTTAAAACTCTTTTACTGAAAAGTAATGCTCAAATATGGTCTTAGATCATGCTAATAAACCGAGAATAATACAATTTACGGAACTCAATTCGGACTTAAAACGAACGTTTACCGTAAAACTGAAAATTCTAAAATTTAAATTCTTTACTCACATTTTTCTTCAATTTAAGGAACATATTGCTTCTTAGGATCTAATATAATTATCTTGAAATATTCTACATTTAAGGAACCACATTCGGACTTAAACCGAACGATAACTAAACCAAAAATTCTAAAAATTTCGATTAAAATAGACTATAATGTCTAAATAAATTTTCTCACTTCTTTGAACATTTATCAATTAAATGTTCATGGATACTTAACCTTACTTCGAGACTTAACTTGTCTCAATTTACCTCAATTCATGACCGAACATATTTGGGTTCAGTTCACTACTTATCTTAACGATTAATCAAAATATACTCAATTTCGATTATTCGTCATCTTATATTAATTAATTCCGTCTTATAAATCCACAGGCCGAAATTAATTAATTACTGAACTGGCTCGATTACTGAATAATATTAAACCGAGAATACTTTCGACTTAAAGTCGAATTTTTAACTGAATAACTTAATAAATGACTCGGAACTAGGAACGAGTATTAATAAAAGTAATTAGTTCAAACTTAGAATAATTACTTTTATTAATTACTGAATGGGATATTACAATCTAACCCCCTTAAAACTATTTCCGCCCTCGGAAATACTGAAACTGAGATACATACCTTCAGAGTACATATCAAAACTTAAAGTCTGGAAAACGAGCTCTAATATCAGCTTCCCGCTCCCAAGTGGCATTTGACTCTCCGTGGCGATTCCATCTAATACGAACAAGGGGAATATCTCGCTTCCTGAGCCGATGAACCTTTCGGTCCAAAACTGCTACCGGCTGTTCCTCGTAAGTTAGATCAGGCTGAATCTGAATCTCATTGTGCTGAAGCACATGCTCTGGATCGCTCACGTATGCACGTAACATCAATACATGAAAAACATTATGCACACTTGACAACTCATGAGGTAAAGCTAAACGATAGGATACTTCTCCAACTCTTTCCAGAACTTCAAATGGACCTATATAACGAGGATGCAACTTGCCTCTCTTCCCGAAACGAACAACACTTCTCATTGGTCGAACTTTCAAAAATACTTTATCTCCTACCTCGAACTGCATCTCTCTTCTATGCTTATCGACTGAAGACTTTTGCCGACTCTGAGCAGTCTTTAACCTTTCTTGAATCCAGGCTACTTGCTCAACTGTCTCCTCGATCATCTTTGGACCAAGGACTCGTCTCTCTCCAACATCATCCCAATAAAGGGGCGAACGACACTTACGACCACAAAGTGCTTCGTAAGGAGCCATCTGAATCGATGCGTGGTAACTGTTATTGTAGGCAAACTCTACTAATGGTAACCACTTCTCCCACTTGGCATCTCTATCCAAAATACAAGCTCTAAGCATATCCTCGAGCGTCTGAATAGTCCTTTCTGACTGGCCATCTGTCTCTGGATGATAAGCCGAACTAAACTTCAATTGTGTGCCCATTGCCTCATGCAAACTCTCCCAGAATCTGCTAGTGAATTTGGGATCTCGATCTGATATGATCGTAACAGACACTCCATGGAGTTGAATGATTCCACTAGTATAAATCTCGGCTAACTGGTCTATTGACATGGTCATTGTTACAGGCATAAAGTGTGCGGTTTTCGTTAATCTGTCCACTACTACCCAAATCGCATCATGCTGCTTAGATGACTTAGGTAGCCCTGTAACAAAATCCATGGTAACTTCTTCCCATTTCCACTTTGGAATTTCAAGTGGTTGTAACAGACATAATGGACTCTTGTGCTCGGCCTTAACTTGCTGACAGACCAAACACTTTTTTACAAAGTCTGCTACATCTCTCTTCATCCCTTTCCACCAAAACGACTTTTTCAAGTCATGATACATTTTGGTGCTTCCAGGGTGAGCTAAATAAGGCGCATTGTGTGCTTCTGTCAAGATCTCCTCGCAAGGACTCGACTTTTGGCACAACAATCCTGCCTCTGAACTCTAAGGCTCCATCTGTTCCTTGGTAAAAGCCTTTTATTCCTCCGGTATGATCTTCTATCTTTCGAATAAATTGATCGAAAGTTTTCTCTCTCCGGATTCTATCTCTCAACATAGGTTGAATTCTCATCGAGTTAACACTTCCTGTAATCTCTTTAGGAAGTGACTCAACCACTTCCATTTGCATCTGGGCAAACTCTTTAATGAGTTGCTTCTGTTGAGATATACAATAAGCCAACTCACCCTTCACCTTACGGCTTAGTGCATCAGCTACAACGTTTGCTTTTCCCGGATGATATTGAATAGTGCAATCATAATCTTTCACAAGCTCTAGCCATCTTCTTTGGCGCATGTTGAGCTCTTTCTGTGTGAAGATATATTGCAAACTCTTGTGATCAGTGAATATTTCACACCGGCCACCATACAGATAATGCCTCCAAATCTTGAGTGCATGAACTACTGCTGCCAATTCTAGATCATGAGTTAGATAATTCTGCTCATGAGGCTTCAATTGTCGCGAAGCATATGCAACAACTTGACCATCTTGCATAAGTACACATCCAAGACCCTGCTTTGAAGCATCACTATAGATGGTGAAACTTCTAGTAGGATCTGGGATAATCAGTACTGGAGTCGTTGTAAGCTTCTTCTTAAGCTTTTGGAAACTCTCTTCATAACGATTTGTCCACTCAAATTTCACAGATTTTCTTAGATTTGTCAAAGGGAGAGCAATTTTCGAAAACCCCTCAATCTACGATAATAACCTGCCAATCCGAGAAAACTACGAACCTCAGACGAATTCTTAGGTACTGACCAGTTCTGAACTGCTGCAATCTTTGCAGGATCAACTTCTATGCCTCTTTCTGTGATAATATGGCTTAAAAACGCCACTTTCTTTAGCTAAAACTCACACTTAGAGAACTTGGCATATAACTTCTCTCGTCTAAGGGTACCAAGAACAACCCTTAGATGTTGCTTATGCTCTTCCATACTCTTGGAATAGACCAAAATATCATCAATAAAGACGATAACAAATTGATCTAAATACTGATGGAATACACGGTTCATTAAATCCATGAACACTGCTGGTGCATTACTTACTCCAAATGGCATAACCACGAACTCATAATGTCCGTATCTTGTTCGAAACGCAGTCTTGGCTACGTCAGATTCTTTAATCTTCAGTTGATGATAGCCTGAACGTAAATCTATCTTAGAAAATACGCAAGCTCCTCTCAACTGATCGAACAAATCATCTATTCTTGGGAGTGGATACTTGTTCTTTATCGTTACTCGGTTCAAATCCCGATAATCGATACACATCCTCATGGATCCGTCCTTCTTTTTGACAAATAGAACAGGTGCTCCCCAAGGGGAAACACTTGGTCTGATGAAACCAAGCTTCAACAATTCCTGGATTTGAGTCTTCAACTCTTGTAACTCCTTTGGTGCCATTCGATATGGTGCCTTCGACACTGGTGCTGCTCCTGGAACAAGGTCAATTGTGAACTCCACTTGTCTGTGGGGTGGTTCTCCGGGTAATTGATTCGGAAACACATCCACAAACTCACGAACAATTCGAATATCATGAGGTGTTTGTGTTTTCGAATCATCTTCAACAATGCTCACCAGATATCCTTGGCAATCCTCCCTTTGCAGAATCTTTCTCGCCTTCGCCATAGAGATTACACGGGGTAGGGTTCTTGTCTTTGCACCAAAGAAAGTAATCTGATTACCTTCTGGAAGATAAAGAATTACTTCTTTCCCATGACAACGAATATCAGCTCGATAATTCGTTAACCAATCCATTCCAAGTATGAGATCGAAATCCCTCATTTTGATAACATACGCCTCTAATCTCAAGATTTTTTCCTCCAATATTAACACTAAGGTTCTCTACCTTAGAGCTTGTCTCTATTTTCCTTCCTGAGGCTAAACTTACCTCAAGAGGGTCAATAGTGTTAATAATCTTAACTCCAATTGCATCTATACATCTCCTTGACACAAATGAATGTGTTGCTCCAGTATCGAATAATGCAAAAATAGGCATTTCATTTAAAATAATTATCCCAGACATGGTACCTGGGTTCTGCTCAGCTTCAGCTTGATTAATAGCATAGACCTGGGCTTGTTGTCCTCCTCCCCTCTGCTGCTGAGGTTGCCCCTGAAGCTGCTGCTGCTGCCTATCTGGACAAAACTTTATGCCATGCCCAGGCTTTCGGCAGTGGTAGCATACATTTTGTCCAGCTAGACATTCTCCTCTGTGATGCTTTCCACAGTTGGCACAGACTAGAAACCATTCACCTTGCTGCTTCTGCTTATTTTTGCAGTCATTCTTGTGATCTTTCCACTTTCTCTTGTTCTTCCCATTCTTTTCTTGCTGAACAGGCACCAACTGAGCTGGTGGTACTGCTAAACTTGTGATAATGGCTGTATCACAACTTGATTATCTCCCCTCTTGAAACTAGCCTCGATCTCATGAGCCTTGGCCACAATATCAGCATAATTCTGAATATTGTGTCCGGCGACATGATGACGGATCGAGGGTAGTATGCCATCTCGGAAACGTCTCGTCTTCTTTGCCTCCGTCTCCATTAGATTGGGAGCAAAGGATCCCAACCTAGTAAATTCTCGTTCATACTCATCTATTGAACTATTTCCCTGGACTAGCGCCAGAAATTGGCGTTCCATCTCAGCCTTATAGTAGTCAGGGTAGTACTTATCATTCATCATCTCTTTGAACTGGGCCCAGGTGAGATTCTCTTTCTCACCAGGACGCATGCCCCAGTAAGAATTCCACCGGAGACGAGCATCTCCAGTCATTTGCAACTGAGCACAGAGAATGCGATGTTTCTCCCAGCACTCAGTAATCTCAAAGATTGTTTCCAGACCTTGGATCCATTCTTCCACTAGACGAGGATCTCCTTGTCCAGAAAACTTCTCAGTATTGTAGCCACGAAACTGCGCAACTACCTCTGCTGATGTCATCTCTCTTTGACATTGATTCACTCTTCGTGCCATCGGGATTATTAATCCCATAATAAACTTTAGCACAATTTGAAAATAATTTCAATATAAACCATTTTTTTTTTTCTATACGAGTTACTTATTAACTCGATAACTCTGAATTTCTTAAATCTAATAGGGAGTAATATGATATTTCTTAAAATCTTTGATTGAGTATCTTTTCTGATTTCTAAAATTTGGATATCCGAATCCTATTGAGCATAGACTTAGTAATTTGCTTATAAAAACTTTCATAAAAACTTTTAACAACACTTACCTGGTAGTCGGCGAGGTGTGAGTGTGGTGTGGTTGGTTTTCCTGAAACTGCTTTCTGAAACTTAAACTTTTAGTATACAGAGCACTTACTCTAGCTCTGATACCACCTGTAACACCCCGCTCATCAGAGTAATTTTTTTCGCAACATTTATTTCGAAAATACTTATAACTCTTTCGAAATCTTTTGCTCTCAAACTCATCTTTTCTAAAAATCTGTTTATCTTTAAACTTAGTCTAATACTTCCTTAGACATAAAAAAAACAGATTTATTTAAACTTGCATTTAACTATATCATATTCACACTTCTGAAATGATAACAACTTGAAATCTGAAATTTATTAAAATGCAAGTTCAAGTCTTAATATGCGTAGAGGAAATACTTAAAAACGTGAATAATTATACAGACATATCAAGTTCATAATAAATGTCCACTGAAAGAAGTGCACGACCACCACCACCACATATCGAGCTCACACCTCCGGCCCGACCTTATTACCTGAAAAACACAATGGGGGTGAGTACTGATCCTCTTGTACTCCGAAATTCACCCATACTAAAGTAAACAACAATAATAATACAATATCATGATCTTTGGTATATATCTGGACTGGAAATCTATTCCAGTAACTTAAACTGAATCTGGCCGATATCTAATCGGATACTTGTGCACAATCTGATGGATATTTCTAAGGCAACTAATGGCCTCCATCAGAACTTAGGATGTACTGATAAGGCAACTAGAAGCCTTCATCCCAAGCGTATAAACTTAAACTGTATACATACCTCGAACATGATATCAATATTATACTCAATGTAATACCCAGTCTGGGTCCCCACCTTTCTCCTTTGAAAAATTGTAACTGTTGATCTCGAGTAGCTAACTCCTCAAGCTACATAAAAATATATAAACAAATATACTAAGTACTATGCTCGTATACGCTATAAGATGCTCGGATTCTCAACTCTTTCGAATAACTCATCCAAATCTTATAAAATTTCAATATTCATGTTATTTCTCAAACTTAACTTTCTTGATCTTTTACTCAATCAAATACTTAATTCATCATATATCATATCTCCCAAATCTTATATATTGGCTTATACTCATTTTTAACTTGAAAGTAAAATTTCTCCAAACATACTCAACTTTTAAATCATAATTCTCAATTATGATATTAATATGTGAGACTTAAAACAATCTTTATAAGATTTTATACTCAACATATCAAACTAAAACTTTGTCAAATTGTTCATCACTTATATGAGAATTGTTCATAATAATCTCATTTTAACAACTTAAACATTTCATGAATATTTTTACATATATACTTATCTTTACATATATGCCTTCTTATATTCATAACTTATTCATTTCTCATCTTTAAATTATGAAACTTAACAGTCATAATCTCAACTTATAATTAGACATGTCATCAAAATTTCATAATTTTATCATGTATATTCATCAAGTTATGAGAATTTAAATTCAATAGTGAACATAAACTTCATCTTACATGTTCATCTTCAAAAATTCATAACTCAAGCTATACTTTGCTAAATAACTTAATTCTTGTTCTCATGTACTCCTCTTTTACACAAGAGTTACTCATTTGAATCATACTTTTCCAGTTTATTCATATCTTCATCAACATCTCATCAAATCAAGTACCTATATCGTATAATTGATCTTGAATAACTTTAACTCTTTGTATTCATATAATCAATTATAAATTTAACTTCTCAATCATGATATACATACTTATAAACATCTAAACTTATTATCAAAGTATGAACTTAAGCATAAAACTTTAAGATAAGTAAATTACCTCCTTCTTGCTAAAATCGTAACTTGATTCTTCACTTCTAAATTCTTCACTTCTTCACAATTTCTACTACTTATCTCTCTCACTCTCTTATATAACTTTTGGTACTTTTCTTTGGTGTGAGAACTCTGACTTTTAGGCCTCTATTTATAGGCACAATTTGGCAAGACATCATAATGGAGTGAAGAAATGAACAAAATAAAAAAATTTAAACTTATAAACTTAATTAATCATAAAATATTTTATGATTAACTTGTATTCTTATCCAAACATAATTAATCATAAAACAATGACCTCTATCTATAGCCATAAATGAGCTTTTTGATAGATAATGCTTATTCCACCAAATTTAATAAATTTCTCACCCATTGTTGAAAAAAAAAATGCTAACTTAAAGACTTAGCAAAACTTTGTTGTGATTTTCTCATCTCATTCTCACCAATTGATGACCAAAATTTCGTGCTTAATGTGATGTATTTGATTCCATATATTATTGAAAAAATGTCACCATTCATCACATAAAAATCTTTGGAACAAAATAATAAAAATAATAAAAATCATTTTTTTTTATTACTTATGCATTTTCTTTCAAAATGGCTGATTTTTAAAACTCTTTTACTGAAAAGTAATGCTCATATATGGTCTTAGATCATTCTAATAAACCGAGAATAATACAATTTACGGAACTCAATTCGGACTTAAAACGAACGTTTACCGTAAAACTGAAAATTCTAAACTTTAAATTCTTTACTCACATTTTTCTTCATTTAATGAACATATTGCTTCTTAGGATCTAATATAATTATCTTGAAATATTCTACATTTACGGAGCCACATTCAGACTTAAACTGAACGATTACCGTAAAACCAAAAATTCTAAAAATTTCGATTAAAATAGACTATAATGTCTAAATAAATTTTCTCACTTCTTTGAACATTTATCAATTAAATGTTCATGGATACTTAACCTTACTTCGAGACTTAACTTGTCTCAATTTACCTCAATTCATGACCGAACATATTTGGGTTCAGTTCACTACTTATCTTAACGATTAATCAAAATATACTCAATTTCGATTATTCGTCATCTTATATTAATTAATTCCGTCTTATAAATCCACAGGCCGGAATTAATTAATTACTAAACTGGCTCGATTACTGAATAATATTAAACCGAGAATACTTTCGACTTAAAGTCGAATTTTTAACTGAATAACTTAATAAATGACTCGGAACTAGGAACGAGTATTAATAAAAGTAATTAGTTCATACTTAGAATAATTACTTTTATTAATTACTGAATGGGATATTACAGGACGATGGCCCGGTCGTCTTGAGCCCTCTTGCGGGAGCTGGAGCCAGATGGTTTGTTTATGGCGGCACCAGGGTTCTCGACCCTGGACTTCTTCGCAGCAGTCAACTCGACTGCCGCACCAGCGGGACGGGAAGGAGGTGGAGCAGAGCCACCCACTGGCTTCTCGGCCGGTTGTTTCTTCAGCTCGAAGCGTTTGAGCGCCTTAACTGAAATACAACAAGAGGAAATTAGCTATCGGACAAAACAGTTAGCAAATGCAATATGAGTAACTAAAACGTGAAAACTACCCAGCAAGAGAATATGTAAAAAGCTTACGAGGATCATCGAGACGAGGGAGATCCTCGTAAATGACGATTCGCGCGTGATTGACTAAATCGCGGTCCTTGATTAACTAACGAGCACTGTAAGTGTGCTTATTTAACTCGGACAACAGCTGGGCAAACTCGTCAGAGCGAGGCCGTTTATTCTGCTTCACCTTTGAAGTAATCCAGGTATTCACATAAGGGTACATGCCCGAAGCGGGTCGAATGAAAACAAACTTCGACTTCCACTCGGTGACGTTCGACGAGAGATCGTCAAGAAAGGTAACACCAGCGCGACGACCCAAACAATGGGTGCCTTTGGAAAGCCGGTAACCGTAACAGTAAAAGAAAAACTCGGGAGAAAAGAATTTGAGTATTATTCGGGAAATGACGATGAAGGCTATCATAATGCGAATGGCATTAGGGGAAAATTGATTTATGGATATATTGTACAAATTACTTATCAAGATGAGCTCGTCTTGAATGGGGAAGCGAAGGCCAAAGACGACTTGGTCTATGAAAAACGTATGACAACCAGGGGGAGGATGAGCGAAATCGTCATGGGGGCCAGGGGCGACCAATTCCCAGTCGGAAGGAAGCCCACTAAATTTCCTGAAGCACTCGATTTCGGCTGCAGAGGCATAACAAAATGGATTTAGAACAGCTAACCTAGCCAAGGGACAAGCTATAGATACAGTACTTTGAGAATCAAGAAGAGGAACGACTATTGGTACAGACACAGGGCTCGTTCTGTAAACAGGGATATCTAAGAACCTAAGAGGAATACCTCGGGGAATGAGATCGAGACGAGGAAGATTTCCTCGAGGAGGGCTCTTCACGATGTCGACTAAGCCGCCCTCCAAGAGCGCTTGGTCGTGCTGCTCCCAGTCGGCAGAAGAAGCAGTGGCGAGAGGAGGAGAAGAATGGGAAGGCAGTGAAACCATCCTATAGCCGGTTACCTCGACAGAGTCAGAACTAGAACCCTCGTCGGCTTGATAAATATAATTGTTGATCTGCTGACCAAGGGAACCAGAGAGAGGAGACGAGTCGGAAGCTAAAGAAAGAAAAAGGAGGAGAAGGTCGAAAATAGTAAAGTCACGAGTAAGGGCCTATAAGATCGAATCAGGATGACTCGCAATAATCGACAGAGGAAGAAAGGACAAAGAAGGGGCAATCGCTATCGGTATCTCGACTTACATAAACTAGTAAGTCGACCTTAGTCGACTCGAAAAGAGAAAACTGAAGAAAGAAGGCCACTAAGTCGACAAGAGCCGACTTAGCGACAGGTGAAAGTCGACTGCACATCGGCAGCCGACGACTGGTAAAAACAATAAATTCTAGCAGAATGTACGCATAAAGAGATCCAACGCAAAACCCATAAAAAATTCGTGAAGAACATGAAGAACACACATGACCTCCAGGTTCGAAAAAGCCAGAAAAATGAAGAAGGAGAAAAACGATAAAAATCTAAAAATTATGACAAGATAGTGAACTTACACATGATGGCGTAGTTGGCTTGAACTGCGAATAAGCCTGAAGTTGCCGGAAAAAAGTAGCGCCGATAAAGCCGAAGAGCAAAGATCGCCGGAGATGCTTGAGGAAATTGGAGAGAGTAAGAAAGCTCGGAAATGTGAAAAGTGATTTTCTGAGAGAGGGAAGTATATTTATATAAGATAAGGATGGGTGTGAACCGTTGGATCATCAAAATAACCAACGACCCTGATGAGGCGCGGAATTCAAAGAGTCGACGATGGAAATGACGCGCGTCACATTAGGGTTTTGAAATTTGAAATTCGAAATAGGTCTGTCAGAGTGTCAGGCTTATCCAAAACGCAATCAGGAGATTGAGATGTGCCTTCATCCATTGACGAGACGAGTTGTAGAAGGGGCCAATACGAGCAAGACTGGTAGGAAGGCGACATAACTATACGTCACCAAATTTACTCTTAAACAGTCGACTGCTTAGAGTAATTTTTGGGGGGGACTAGATGATATAGCCACATAAGGATAGCCCGGTCTAGAAGTTTCCTACTCGACCGGTGAACTGTTAGTGTTATATACTGAAAGCTTGGCTTTGCATGTTATTACACATTTACCCTTTATGAATGAGAATCATGTTAGATTAAACAAGTTCTACGTTCTGTTGTTCTGCACTTAGATAGGGTGGGTCGTCATCGGGCGAACCGAAGATCACTCTATCAGTCACTTGCGAACAAGAATAGTTGTTCACAACCTAGATGGACATGAACACCCCATCCGAACGGTTGTAGTGTCAACTGTACAGTTTGTCTTGACTGATTAGTTGCACTAGTACATTTATGTATTGAACAGGATCCCAGAGAGGAGAAGTTCATTTTATACTGATCGTCGTAAATGAACTAGGCCTCGGTTAATTACTGCGTTCTCTTAACCCGTAAGATATTAAACAGGCAGATATATATAATATATATTACTTTGATTCACATGGGTGAGGTTCAGTTCGCTGGATTAATATTCCTACTGTTTTGGGTAATATTATTATATATAGGATGTGCTGTTAGGATATTTACGGTCACCATGTGCGTTAGTTTGATGATGTCCCCGGAGTGAGTTCATGAAGGATTGTTATGCTAAACCCTGCAGGTGGATTAAATTCCGGCATAATAAGAATGTGATGAACGAGCGCTAGCTTCGGTGAAATAATAATAAATTAATTAATTCTTGATTGTCAGTAATCGAATTAATTAATGGACATTATATCTTAAACGTGGGGAGGTAAATCGAGTAATTATTATTGGAGTCTCAAATGTAATTTGGGCTAGGGAAAGGGAGTGCAATAATATAATGTTGGTGGCCCATTAATATTATTTAATTAATTAGAGGAGTGGGTTTGGCCCACAGTTAGTCTAATTAATTAAGGAGCCCTTTTCCTAATCTCCTTAGGGTCCCTACTGTAGCTCTATATATACATCATTAAGCTCATGAGAAGAGAATAGAATTCATTCTCACGTGAAACACGCCTCTCTCTCTAGATCTCATTCGAGCTTTATCTTCTTCTTGTTGCTCCACTGGTACAAGTTGAAGAAGGGTGTATTGAGTAATACAGTAGAAGATCTGTAGGTAAACCGAGACGAAATTGATTTTGACCTACAGAACTAACCGGAAGTCCGATTGAGACGTACAGTATACCCAGACGACCGTCTCGACGAGAGCTTTCCATCGCCGCCGACGTCGCCGGAATCCGACGCCGCACGCGCCCTCACGCGCCGCCGGAAGGTGTCTGGCAGCAAAATTTCGTTTTGATCTGTTTGCATCCGTTTGATCCAGTTTTGATCTGATCTTGTTCGTGCAACCCAAGACGCGTGTTGCGGTCAATCAATTGCGGTCAACCGTTCGTGGTCAACCAGATCTACATAAATTTTAAGCCGTAAGTTCTCTACGTCAAACCTTTAGATCCGCTGCGCATAGGTTTACGTTTGCTATTGAATTCGTGATTTGTACATAACGAGATCCTCACAGATCCCAACAAGTGGTATCAGAGCACTTGGTTAATTCGTTTTGTACAAAGTTCGAATTTTTACGGCTTTATTTGACAAGATGTGTTCAAACGCAGCCATATATTGGATTATATTTGCATAACTCGGTTTTGCAGGAAAATAGTTAATCCACTATTATGGCCGATTATGTGTTTGATGAATGTTGTTGAATGTGATGTATGGTTTTAAATTTGTTTTTAAAGCCTCGGGCATGTCGAGGAATTTATGGATGAATGTTTGTAATAATTATTCGCCCGGGGGTTGACCGGATAGATTTAATTATTTGTTTAGAAAACATGTACATCCATTCGTTGGATCTAGGATCGAATTATGTAATTTTGTAAATTATATTTTTCGTGTTGTGATCGTGTGTTGATAACCGGGAGATCACAAGAGATCAACGAGCCTCGAAGAATAAAAAAAAAAAAAAAAAGGAAACGGCGCGTTTTTCCGACCACTGGCGGCGGCGGCCGGCGGCCGGGCGGCAGCCAGGCGGCAGTCGGCGGTTGGCTGCAGGAGGTGGAGAGGTTTTGCCTTCTTGTCCAAGCAGTACAAGATCAACCAGGATTCTACTGCTTAAAGGAGTTCCAGTTGAACAGGGAAAAGAACTGTCACAGTTTCCTTGTTTAAGGAGACTCAATATTTAATGGCCATAATAGTGGATTTATTTATTTATTTAATTAAATTTATTATGCCATTAAATTATTATTTATGCATGTTAATTAATTATGTTCTTGCATGGGATTAATTTAGTATTGCTAGATTAATTATGCATGTTAATTAATTATGTAATGCATAGAATTAATTTAGAATTGTGTCAATAAATTATGCATGTAATTAATTATTGCACTGGCATGGATTAATTTAGAATTGCATAAATTATTGAACATGTTAATTAATTATTGCATTGACATAGATTAATTTAGAATTGCATGAATTAATATGCATGTTAATTAATTATTGCATTAACATAGATTAATTTGGAATTGTATAAATAGTTAAAAATCCTCATTAAATTATACTAAGTTTGAGAAGGGATTTTAAATTAAAGTTAATTGTAAAATTCCTAAGGCCTCCATTTCTAATTTGTCGGTAAATCAATTAATTGCGGTTATGGGCTCCCCCTCGGGTGACATTGCTAAAATTAATTGTAGGAAATTACCAGGACAAATTTCTAAAAGTAGACGGTTAGAGGAAATCTTATGAGAGCGTACGGGCTTCCCCTCGGATGACGTATAATCAAATTTGACGACCTTAGGACCGAGAAATGGGATTCACTTAGAATGCGATTAAATTTATTAACCCCCCTCGGGGTCCCTGAATTCTATTGCATGGCCAAATGGAGACCGACTATTAATTTCGTTCGTCATGAATTTGGTTTTGACTTATGGAAATTAATGGGCCTTAGAAAAGCCCTTCTCTTACAAAATGCGAGTTTGTAGGGCGACCCTCGTAGCATGCATTCTCACAAGGTGTAATAGATGTCGGTGGATTTAAGTTAATGTTGTTTTGAGGATATCAATATTAACAGTTAAATTCAAAAGTGTTTAATCTGTAAAATTTATTTGCATGATTCTCAGGATATTCATCATGTCGTTCAATCCGTTGTCTGTCATTCTAAAAGAAAATCAGCTTACTGGTCCTAATTACATTGATTGGAAGAGGAACTTAGACATAGTGTTGACTGCTGAGGGTTATAAGTTTGCTATCACTGATGCTTGCCCGGCGGTGCCGGCGGCTGATGCTCCTGAGCAGGAGAAAGAGGAGTATGCTCGGTGGAAGAAGGCTGATGAGATGGCGAAGTGTTACATTCTGGCTTCTATGTCGAATGTTCTTCAACATCAGCATCAGTCTAAGGACACTGCAGCAGATATACTTCTCAATCTCAGGGATCTGTTCGGACATCAGTCTAGGGCTGCTAGGCAAGAGGCTTTGAGTGCTCTGATGAGTACGCGCATGGCCGAGGGCACACCCGTAAGGGAGCATGCTCTCAGGGTTATGGCGCAGCTCAATGAGCTTGAGGTTATGGGAGGTTATATTGACGGGGAAACCCAGGTTGATATTATGCTCCAATCTCTGCCGAAGAGCTTTGATCAGTTCCGGTTGAACTACAACATGCACAAGATGCATATGGCTCTTCCAGAACTGCTTGCAGAGCTTCAGTCGGCGGAGGCCTTATTCACTCAAGCACCTCAGGTGCTAGTCGCCGAGCAGGCTGGACCTTCCAGGCCTCACAAGGGCAGGAAGAGAAAGAAGTCTGCAGGAAAGGTGAAGGCACAGGATGCTCCGGTTTACCCACGACCGACCCCTCAGGCTGTGGCAAAGAAACCGAAAGGAAGATGCCACAAGTGCAATAAGTCAGGACACTGGAAGGTCGATTGCCCTCTCCTCAAGAAAGGTAACTCTCTCGTTAATGTCGTAGAAACATGTTTAGCGGTTGTATCTACCAGAACCTGGTGTGTAGATACTGGAGCCACTGATCATGTCTGCAATTCTTTGCAGGGGTTCCAGGAAACCAAGCGACTTAGGGAGGGAGAGATCACCGTCTACATGGGCAATGCTACGAAAGTGGCGGCTGTTGCAGTGGGAGACGTTACTTTATCGTTCGATAGTAGTAGTTTGGTTTTGAGAAATTGCCTTTATGTTCCTAGTTTTAGAAAGAACCTTGTTTCAGTTTCTAAACTCGTTATGGATGGTTTTTCAGTTTCGTTTGATGACATGGTTATTATTCGTTTTGAAAATCGTTTCATATGTTGTGGTTCATTAGTTGGCAATTTATATGTTCTCAAACCGAACTCTCCCACAGTGCAACATAATGAATTGAATAATGTCATAACTACATCTAATAAGAGGAAGGAGTCTTCGCAGATGAATCAAGCATATCTGTGGCACCTTAGACTTGGACACATCAACCTTAGGAGGATTCAAAAGTTAGTGGCCAGTGGACATCTCGGTCCATTGGAAGAGCACTATCCAACTTGCGAATCATGCCTGGAAGGTAAGATGGCCAAGAGGCCGTTTACGGCAAAGGGGTATAGGAGCCAAGAAGTGCTAGGATTGATTCATTCTGATTTGTGTGGTCCTATGTCGATCCAGGCTAGAGGAGGTTTCGAGTACTATGTGTCTTTCATAGATGATTACTCGAGATTTGGGTACGTTTATCTGTTGCACCGCAAGTCCGAATGCTTTGAGAAATTCAAGGAGTATCGGGCAGTTGTGGAGAAGCTTCATGGTAAATGTATCAAGTCACTTCGTTCTGATCGAGGTGGCGAATACCTTTTTGGAGAGTTCAGGACATACTTATCGGAAGCTGGGATTGAATCCCAACTGACTGCACCCGGCACGCCCCAGCAGAATGGGGTTGCAGAGCGAAGAAATAGGACTCTTATGGAGATGGTTAGGTCTATGATGAGTTATTCGAGGTTACCAGATTCGTTCTGGGGTTTGGCATTGGAAACGGCATCGTATATTCTGAACATGGTTCCGTCGAAGTCAGTTGACACTACCCCTTATGAGATGTGGAAAGGGCGCAAGCCCAGTTTCTCACAGTTTCGAGTTTGGGGTAGTCCTGCACACGTGTTAGTGCAGGAACCTGGCAAGTTGGAGAAACGTTCGGAAGCACGAGTTTTCGTAGGCTATCCCAAGGAAACGAAAGGTGGATTATTTTATAGTCCCGGGGATCAGAAGGTGATCGTTTCGACGAACGCTAGATTCTTGGAAGAAGACTATATTATGAATCATAAGCCCGCGAGTAGACTAGTCTTAGAGGAGTTAAGGGGTGAAAGCGATGGTTCCCCACCGAGTGCGCAAGTAGATACATCACATAATACTGCAACACGACACACTGAGAGTGTACCAGTGCAGACAGTGCCTCGTCGCAGTGGGAGGGTTTCTCATTTACCCGACCGATGGATAGGTCTTGGAGAGTCGTCAGACTCAGTTCCAGGAGGCCTAGAATCGGACCCAAGAACTTACGATGAGGCACTCCAAGATAAAGATGCAGATTCATGGAATGTTGCAATGAAAGCTGAAATGGGGTCAATGGACTCCAATCAGGTCTGGGATCTTGTAGAACTACCCGATGGGGTACGACCCATTGGATGTAAGTGGATCTATAAGAGAAAGAGAGGATTGGATGGGAAGGTGCAAACCTTTAAAGCTAGGCTTGTTGCGAAAGGTTATACCCAGATCGAGGGTATTGATTATGATGAGACCTTTTCGCCAGTAGCTATGCTTAAGTCCATTCGGATTCTCTTGGCTGTAGCCGCTCATATGGACTATGAGGTCTGGCAGATGGATGTCAAGACAGCTTTCCTTAATGGGAACCTGCAAGAAGACATCTATATGCAGCAACCAGAGGGATTCATTGCTGAAGGTCGTGAGCATCTAGTGTGTAAGCTTAATCGGTCTATTTATGGACTGAAGCAAGCTTCGAGATCTTGGAACATCCGTTTTGATGAGGTGATCCAGTCGTACGGGTTCACTCAATGTCCGGATGAGCATTGTGTTTACAAGAAAATCAGTGGGAGCGTGGTGGTGTTTCTTGTGCTTTACGTAGATGACATACTGCTTATTGGAAACAGTAAGAAGGAGTTATCAGACGTAAAGGTGTGGTTGTCTAAGCAGTTTGATATGAAGGACTTAGGTGAAGCAGGACACATTCTTGGTATTAGGCTCATTAGAGATCGTAAGAAGAGAATGTTGTGCTTATCCCAGTCTTCATACATAGATACTGTCTTGGCCAGATTCAGCATGCAGGATTCCAAGAAAGGTATGTTACCTTTCAGACATGGAATACCTCTATCTAAGGAGATGTCTCCTAAGACGTCTAAGGAGATAGAGGAGATGAAGACAGTTCCTTATGCTTCGGCAGTAGGAAGTCTCATGTATGCAATGCTATGCACAAGGCCGGATATTAGCTACGCCGTTGGCATGGTAGCTAGATATCAAAGTAATCCAGGACGGGAACATTGGTCTGCGGTGAAGCATATACTCAAGTACCTGAGAAGGACTAAGGAGTACATGTTAGTTTACCGTGCAGGCAGCTTGTTACCTCTGGGTTACAGTGATTCCGATTTCCAGTCAGATAAGGATGAAAGTAAGTCAACCTCAGGTTATGTGTTTACCTTGGGAAGTGGAGCCATTTCATGGAGGAGTGCTAAGCAGAAATGCGTGGCAGACTCCACCATGGAAGCCGAGTACATAGCAGCCTCAGAGGCAGCGAAAGAGGCAGTTTGGCTCAGGAACTTCTTAGTGGACTTAGAGGTTATACCGAGTTTGCCACGTGGTATCACCGTGTACTGTGATAACAGTGGAGCAGTAGCGAACTCAAAAGAACCTCGAGCCCACAGGGCAAGCAAACACATAGAGCGCAAATACCATCTGATTCGGGATATCGTTGGTAGAGGAGACGTTGATGTTGCCAAGATTGCATCAGAGGATGCATGGCAATAGGATCGACATAGGTCTTTTAGAATAACGGATTGATAGGACTATACTGTAAAAGCGAAAGCTTTAAGTATAAGTGGGAGATTGTTAGTGTTATATACTGAAAGCTTGGCTTTGCATGTTATTACACATTTACCCTTTATGAATGAGAATCATGTTAGATTAAACAAGTTCTACGTTCTGTTGTTCTGCACTTAGATAGGGTGGGTCGTCATCGGGCGAACCGAAGATCACTCTATCAGTCACTTGCGAACAAGAATAGTTGTTCACAACCTAGATGGACATGAACACCCCATCCGAACGGTTGTAGTGTCAACTGTACAGTTTGTCTTGACTGATTAGTTGCACTAGTACATTTATGTATTGAACAGGATCCCAGAGAGGAGAAGTTCATTTTATACTGATCGTCGTAAATGAACTAGGCCTCGGTTAATTACTGCGTTCTCTTAACCCGTAAGATATTAAACAGGCAGATATATATAATATATATTACTTTGATTCACATGGGTGAGGTTCAGTTCGCTGGATTAATATTCCTACTGTTTTGGGTAATATTATTATATATAGGATGTGCTGTTAGGATATTTACGGTCACCATGTGCGTTAGTTTGATGATGTCCCCGGAGTGAGTTCATGAAGGATTGTTATGCTAAACCCTGCAGGTGGATTAAATTCCGGCATAATAAGAATGTGATGAACGAGCGCTAGCTTCGGTGAAATAATAATAAATTAATTAATTCTTGATTGTCAGTAATCGAATTAATTAATGGACATTATATCTTAAACGTGGGGAGGTAAATCGAGTAATTATTATTGGAGTCTCAAATGTAATTTGGGCTAGGGAAAGGGAGTGCAATAATATAATGTTGGTGGCCCATTAATATTATTTAATTAATTAGAGGAGTGGGTTTGGCCCACAGTTAGTCTAATTAATTAAGGAGCCCTTTTCCTAATCTCCTTAGGGTCCCTACTGTAGCTCTATATATACATCATTAAGCTCATGAGAAGAGAATAGAATTCATTCTCACGTGAAACACGCCTCTCTCTCTAGATCTCATTCGAGCTTTATCTTCTTCTTGTTGCTCCACTGGTACAAGTTGAAGAAGGGTGTATTGAGTAATACAGTAGAAGATCTGTAGGTAAACCGAGACGAAATTGATTTTGACCTACAGAACTAACCGGAAGTCCGATTGAGACGTACAGTATACCCAGACGACCGTCTCGACGAGAGCTTTCCATCGCCGCCGACGTCGCCGGAATCCGACGCCGCACGCGCCCTCACGCGCCGCCGGAAGGTGTCTGGCAGCAAAATTTCGTTTTGATCTGTTTGCATCCGTTTGATCCAGTTTTGATCTGATCTTGTTCGTGCAACCCAAGACGCGTGTTGCGGTCAATCAATTGCGGTCAACCGTTCGTGGTCAACCAGATCTACATAAATTTTAAGCCGTAAGTTCTCTACGTCAAACCTTTAGATCCGCTGCGCGTAGGTTTACGTTTGCTATTGAATTCGTGATTTGTACATAACGAGATCCTCACAGATCCCAACAAGAACCACTCAAACAACTCGTATGTCGACAGGACTCTGTCGACATCTTCACATTAACTTTCCTAAAGACGATTCTACTGAGAGCAATCGGAAAGAAGCAGAAATCGACCTAGTCGACTCTCCCTAGTCGACCTTGGTTTATCGACTTCTGCTAGTCGACATCGATGAGAGAAGGGCAGCAAGAGACGCCCGAACATCCCGATATCCTAAGTCGACTCTCAGCAGTCGGCTGAACTAAGACGACTCTCTGAAGACGACTTCGTTTCAAAGAATTAGTTGAGCGTAGCCTCCGAATCCGCACATATCCACGAGTCGACTTCCTAGCTCTTGAAGTCGACTTCGCATACTTCGAATAACAAAGGTGTGATGACGACTCATCACACTTACAACATACTTGAAGTTCTATACATTACAAAGGATAAGAAGGAATCTGTTGATGACTCAGCAACAAGGGGAGACGAATCGTCCAGGGCATTTTGGACCTTCTAGGTCCACCGACTTGGGCATTCTGGGTACTTCAGGTAAATATTCACTCCTATATAAAGGAGGTGAGGTAACCCTAAACCCTAACTCTTATTCATTCCCACTCTCCCCCACAGCTGCTGGGCAGCATCTCTTCATCACTCTCATACTGACTTGAGCGTCGGGGGCTCTACGCCGGAAACACCTCAGGCGTTGAGTTTTTGCAGGAATCTCACGGTCTAGCAACGGTTGAGAAGCGGTTCAAGCAGATCTGAGCTCACAGCAACCGGTTTACTCCAGATCTAGAAGTAGACCCATCAAATGTCAAGCTGCCTTTGTTAAGGGAAGACAATTGATGGACAATGTTGTTATAGTTCGGAGGCCTTCCATTTTTTAAATAGACATAGATCAGACAAGAACTATTTTATGGCTCTTAAGCTTGATATGATGAAGACTTATGACCGGGTTGAGTGGTCTTGTGATCATAAATTGCTTCTAAATATGGGGTTCAGCTCTAAATTTGCTTCTTAAAAGGACTGGTCAATCCTTCAAGAGGTTTGAGACAAGGGGATCCACTGTCTCCCTTCTTATTTGTGATGGTTACAAAGGTGCTTTCTACTTTATTTATGTCTGCACTGGAGAGGAATCACTTGTCAGGTATGAAAGTGTCCAGAGGAGGTCCAACAATATCTCATCTACTATTTGTAGATGACTCCCTCTTTTTCAGCAAGGTAGGTGTGGATTAGGCAGGGGTTTTGTTGGATATTTTGGAGAGATATAGATTGTTTATAGGTCAAAGGGTTAACTTGAACAAATCAACCATTTTTTATAGCAGAAATACACCATAACATCTCCAGCAGAGTATTTGTGGGGTTTTGCAAGGAGTGCATGTGCATAGATCAACTAGGTATCTGGGCCTACCCCTTGGGATATGCAGGTCAAAGAAGGAAGCCTTTGCGTACATTGTGGACTGTATCAGAAAGAAGCTGGGGATATGGACTTTCTACAGCTGGCAAAGAAGTCCTTATTAAAGCTGTCATCAATTCAATCCCTATCTTTGATATGTCTTGCTTTAGAATTCCAGTGTCATTATGTAAAGAGATCTCAAAACTTTGTGCACTTTTCTGGTGGAGTAAGGGGACGGACCAACAAAGAGGGATCCATTGGAGAGCATGGAAGTACCTGAGTGTGCCAAAATGTGAGGGCGGTCTGGGTTTCCAGGACACAAGGATGTTCAATGAAGCAATGATATGTAAGCAGCTGTGGAGGATCACATCCCAACCTAATATATTGGTAAGCAGGATCCTCAAGAGTAAATATTTTCCAGAGACCTCAATCATGAAGGCTGAAAGAAAACAAGGAGCCTCTTGGCTTTGGCACAGTTGGTTGGAAGTCCTACCTATTTTCTCCAGATGTGCAAAAGTGGAAATTAGGAATGGACTTACAACCAAGATTGAAGACTTTAACTGAGTTCCAGCTTTGGTCAACCAAAAACCAGAGTTGATGGAGTTGGCTATGGGGCATTTGATATGGGTTAATGATTTGATATTCGCAAATGGGGCCACTTGGAATGAATGGTGGGTAAGGCAGGTTTTCAATAATGAAGAAGGAGAGGCCATCCTCAAAATCAGAACTCTTGATCCATTCAAGTCAGATAAATGGGTGTGGGAAGTTGGGAAGAAAGGCCGATTTTCAGTTGCAGCCTCCTATGCACATTTGGTGCACCAAAAAGTTCAAAGCCTGGATTTGCCTGAAAGCAGTAGTCTTCATACACAAAATTTTAATGCCAGAAAAAGAAGTTGGAACCTCAGAGTGAAGGGAAAGTTAAAACACTTTCTATGGAAGTGTATGACAGGAACACTTCCAGTGAAGGTGAACTTGAGGAAGAGAGGAGTGGAAGTTGATATCAGATGCCAAAGTTGTGGTGAGGAAGCAGAATCCATAGAACATATCTTCTTCTCTTGTGACAGGGCTCAAAAGATGTGGGCTATTAGTCCTATTAACTGGAAGGGTATCTCTACAGCAGGATGTTCCTTCAAAGCATGGTGGACACATGTGTGCTCAATTGACAAGAAAGAGGTTGCAGAGAAAAGGATTCAACTCACAACATACCTACTATGGTGGCTATGGAAGGCTCGAAACCATTGGTTGTTTAAACAAGAAAGAATACCAGAAAGGATGATGATCAAGTGTGCTATGCAGAAATGGTAGGAATTCAATCAAGTGCAGCTTCAGAAAGCTTGAAGATAGTAGTTGGTGGTTGTAGGATCTAGTTTTTATCTTTTCTAACTTGGTCCTTTTTGGCTTTATATTGTCCAGGAGTCTGTTGGTGTTTGGTTTTTTCTGTTGATGTCTTTCTGTTGGTGTCTAGGTCTTTTAGACGGTGGTTGCTACTGGTTTAGTTAGGTGTGTGGAGTTGAAATAGACCAAGGGTTCAGTCTACCTACCTTGGCTATGGTATGTGTTTGTCTCTAGACGACCGATAGGTGTGTCTCTCAAATTGATGTTTAGTGTGAGGTTGATTTGAGTAGGTGCTCCCGATGTATTCGAACTTTGTTCCCGGTTTTTGTTTTGATATATAGTTATTCCTATCATTTAAAAAAAAAAAAAAAAAAAAAAACTTTCTTACCTGCTTCTTAAAGTTATCGACTAAGTGTCTCAAACAATATAAGAATGATGGCTACCGGGGAAAACCATTGGGATGGATTTAAGTATCCTACTATATAGGTCAGTAAAAAAAATGAGAACCTTCTAAAAACTGGTAAGCCCAAGAAAAGAAAAATGTTATTCGGCTTCAAGCAAAACCACTTCCAATTATCATCAGTCTCGACATCAACAACGGCAAATGCTATAGTGAACAAATCATCATTGGCATCCTTACTTACAGCACTAAGCAAACAACATTTGTATTTATTTTTTTTGTGAGTGCCATCAAAAAATATCTAGGGTTGACAGCCGGTTAAAAAACCAACAAGGCAGGCATGAAAACAAATGAACAGTTGGAGAAACTTATTCTCAACAAGGTCAATCCTACAATCGACAATGTTACCCGGATTTGTCTCATGCAATGCATTACAATCCCATCTTAATATGTCATAAGAGCCCCAGTCTATTCCATGAATATTATGCATGGCAACTTCGTTCCCCAACTGTGCCTTTTGTATTGCAACTCCAAACCATAGTCCTTGTGAAGGTCTTTTAATCAATACATGTAACCTGATTCATCTATCAATTTGTCCTTAGTTATGTTTGAGACAATGAGAGTCTGCTCTCGGATGCTCCCTTGTCCAAAGATTTGACACTCCACAAGTATGGACTAGATTACACTTCTCGATGGCAAACAACTGATCACCTATGTATCTTGATGCATATATTATCCATCGACAATCGTCATTGCTACAACAAACAACAACCTTCTGGCTATCATTCTCTGACACTTAAAAGAATGCGTATTAGCAATCGCGTAGTTTTTAACATGCTTTCAAAATTCATCTACGTCATTGGAAATCTATCCCTCTCCTTTGATGCAATATCTCCAAGAATCAATCAAATTATCTTGCAATAACAACTCAGATTCTCCCTCCGAGAAATCATCATATGGTACAACTTCTCTGCGTTCATGACAAAATAATACAAAGATTTTTAAATAATGGAACTAGGTAACAAAATAATGAACTAAGATATCCTACAACTATACCATATTTCAATAATAAATTTATTACTACCATAGAAAGCAACATTAGCTACTCATGCTCATCGGAATGGATTGAACTCCATGATCCAGTCTTTCATTTTTTTCAATGGAAAGTATCTCTACAATACTTACTTTCCAACACAAATTCAACCGAATCATGTTTTTCACATCCTCATCATCGGACAAACTAACTTGCTTTTTTTTATTTGGCGCAATATAGCATAACATGGCGGATTCCAAATTTACATTCGGTCACCTCTTACCAATGAGGGTGTACATTTCGTCAAAAGTTGATCCAAGGTGCATAGAAAACACAAGCAATTCATTGTTGTACGTACAACTCCCTAGTATATCACTTTGTGCCCCTTCCATTTTATCTAACAATAACTGGATAAAATAAAACAACTTCAAATTTCCCAGCACAACTGGTACCAAAAAGTGATAAACGTTGATGGGTCTACTTCCAGATCTGAAGTGAACCTGTGGTTGTGAGCTCCGATCTGTTCGAACTGCCTCTATGCCGCCATAAATACCTGCAAGAACTCAACGCCGGAAGTGTTTCCGGTGTAGAGCCTCCGACGCTCAAGTCAGTATGAGAAAGAGATAAGAGAGATCTGCTCTGAGAGAGCAGCAACAACAGCAAGAAGGAGAAGTGTATATATTGAATAGAAGTTAAAGTTTAGGGTTACCTCAGCCCCTTTATATAGAGGGAAATACCTACTTGAAGTACACAAAGTACCCTAGTCGGTTTGTCTCCCCTCACCTTTTGGTCAGCTCAAGATTCCTTCTTATCCAATAAAGATTTTCCCTCATCAAAGGAGACTTGTTAGGAGGTACTATAAGTGTCCTGACACGTCGAAGGCCTCGAATGTCGAGATATGAGGAGTCGACCTCGAGCATCAAGAGGTCGACTTGGGGTTTCCCGTTCAAGGATACATCAGGAGGCTTTGATCGCTTCTCTTCAGCTGCTTCTCATCTTCTTGGTGGAAGTCGTCTTGAAGATGTCGACTTGCTGAAAGGGGTTCTGTAATAGCCCATTTTTACCTAATGTAAATTACGTACTTAGCTTCGTAATGTTCATATTATTCTCGGAATCCAAAGTATAAGTCAATTTATGTTCAATCGCCCGATAAAAATATTATCGAATTAAATCATATTTAATCGAGCAATAAATGTGCTAATCTTGCTCTAATCGTGCGTAATCATACGCATGATCGTACTTAATGGTTCCTTAAGTACCTCAATTATGTCCATTTTAAGCCTAAGTAATCATTCTACTATCATATGTCCTTAAACATTGCTCATGGCACGGCTAGGGTGCTTAATTTTCTTCTGATCGCCTTAACCTAGGGTAATCACGCTTAATCATGCCCTAAACGTGCTTAAATAATTAATGAGCTCAAGTGGATAAAAGATAGAGCAAAATCACGTGAACACTTCTCATCCTTTGCACAAGTGGCTTCTTACGCCAAGTGTATGGTGACTAGGCCACAAATAATACACCTCGTGGCCCTAGGTCGCGGCAAATGGCACGAGCCCATTGGTCGTGAGCTTTTACCTCATCCCACTTCATTTTCACGTCTATAAATTAAGTGTTTGGACATATTTTCATCTTATAATCGAAGCTACTTCCTAAGCAAACACTAAGCAAGATTAAGATTTATTAAACCTACTTACCGTACGCACGCAAAAGAGAAGAAGAAGGACCGAACCATCACCAACATCTTGTCAAATTTCTTCGGGCAACCAAAGGGTAACATGATGCTAACCCTGTTATGATGTTATATGTATCATGCCAAGTTCAAATTATAGGTCTAAGTTCATGTAATAATCGAAAATGCTCTCGGGTGTGCATTTTAGGCCATATTATAACATCTCTTTATATAGCCAACTTCTCTCGAGCAAACCATGCATCATTAGTCTTTATTTAATGTGATATGTTCAGTTTTAAAAGATGGCACGAGATAAGTATTCATTTTGTTCATAATTTGGCTAAGGGAAGTGGACCGCGCACATAGCGCGCGCCCACGGGCCATTCCTTGCCCTACTAGGGTATCTTTCATTGTGATCAACTTTGTTAGGGACATTTGTGTTCCAACAACCTTTAAATGATAAATGATGGTCAATCTATTCATCTTGCCCGAGAAAATATCATGTTTGGTCGAGGGTACACGCCAAGGGCCGTCGGACGCGCCTACCGCGCACGCCGTGGCCCGTCATGCTAAATAAAATCAAATTTCATGTTTTATCGTGACCCTCAGACCCATGTATGTATAAATATGTTAATCATGTCATGTTATGTCATTTTGATCAAGAAAAGTGGCCGAACGGCCGGCAAGGGCCGGTCACGGCATGCTGCCGCCCATAGCGGCCATGCCGGCAGTGCTGTCCCAGTGCCGGGTATGCGCGACCCCGGGACAGTCACTTGTGCCACGCACTGCTGACCTCGGGTCGTGCCAACAGCACACCCGAGTGTGTAGTACTGTGCCTTATTGACCCCGAGTAACTTAAACAGGCCTCGGGACGTGCCCAACAGCGCGCCCGCGTGCCCAGGGTCGCCCGGCAGCGCCCTGACAAGCCATAGTCGCACCCGAGACGCACGAATCATGTCTGGCCGTGTCATTTCTCGCGCCAGTCGCACCTGGGTCGTGCCAGCCGCACGCCCAGTGCCCAGTTAGCCCGGGTACGCGCTTATCCCGCGTCCCTCGCGCCCGGCCAGTGCCAGGGCCAGTGCCAGCCGCACTGCCCGCGCCCAGCAGCGCCTAGTGCCGAGGCCAGTCATGCCTAGCCCGTGTCCAGTGCCGTGCCATGGCTCCAGCAGGCCCGGCACGGGACCGAGCCCAGCCAGCCCGTGACCACCCGGTCCAGTGTGAACCGGTGGTCCAACCCGGTCCGGTTCAACCCGACCCGGTTCATCCAGTTAGCGAACCGGCCGGTTTAGCCGGCGGTTCGAGTCCGTTTTGGTTCGTAATTTTCAGTCCGAGTTTTATTCTGAAATTTAAATTATTTTCCGAGCCGAACCAGATCAGTTAAGCATATTAGTGTAATTTCCGAACTTAAAAATATTTTTGTGAACCTTTAGTGCGTTCCGTTATATCCGGATATCATATTAAGTCGAGTCGAGCATCTTAACAGTTAAATTTATTGATCTGAGCATAGTACTTAGTAATTGTTTATATTATGTTACAGTTTGATCAGTTCACGACTATCAGCACTTCCAGTTTCATATCTTCAGTACAGGTGGGGACTCAGACTGGGTATTACATTGATTATAATTACGATATCATGTTCAAGGTATGTCAAATTATGTTTTCCGCTTGGAATGGATGTTGGCCGGTTCAGGTTGCCATAATTCCGTTCTAAGTTCTAGTGGCGTCATCTACCACTAGTATGTGCACATGGATTCCGGCTTATTATTGTCATCATCATTATCATTATCATTATCATCATGACAGCCGGTAGATTCACGGATCCCGGTCCGGTTTATACTGTTGACCAGGAAATTCACGGTTATGTTATATGCTTTTGATCATGATGTTACTATTATTATTGCTGTTTACTTTAGTATGAGTTCCTACGGAGTACAGTGGTACTCACACCCCATTTTTATAAAATTTTTCAGGTCATGAAGTCGGTCCGGAGCTGTGAAGTTGACGGGTGGATCGAAGTTAAATATTTTGTTGTATATTTTACCACGCTATATTCCGCTGAATTTACTGTTTGACAAACTTTGACTTTTGATCCGATTTTATAGTCGGATTGTATATTATGTAAATCCGTTTTTGTTGTAAATTTTTAAACGGTCGTAACGGATTTCTAAAAGATAAAATAAATGTTTTAGTAACGCTCCGAATCATTTTCTCAAACTATTTTAAAAAGATGTCTTATAAACGCACTCTGATAATTAAGTTAGGGCGGGGCGTTACAGTTGGTATCAGAGCACGTTTCTGCGTCTCTGAATGGTTTTAGAGTTGAAAAGTTTTCAAATATTCGATCACGTCAAGTTCACACTCCACCGGCTATCAGGTAAGTGCTGATACATGTTTTAAATTATAAACAATTTACTATGCCTATGCTCAGTTATGTTATGGAAATCACTGTTATGGACTAGTTAAGGTGCTCGAATCATGTTCAGGGTTTATAGCCTAAAGTATTCATGATAGAATTGACAACTCGTCAAGAAATTTGTATGTCCCATAAATCAGTCAATGTATCTTATTCTTATACTTAATCATGTCAAACTCTTTCAACATTCAGATGTCGACTCATAGAAGTTCGGCTCATCGTGAACCTTCACAGTCCGAGGTAGTCGCACAGTTTCGCGACTATCATCCAGAGAAGTTTTCCGGTCAGGGAGATCCCCGCATTGTCGACGAATGGGTTCAGGGCCTTGAAACGATTTTCGAGGTCATGGACTGTCCCGAACGTTATCGCGTGTTATGCGCACAAATCCAATTAACCGGTGATGCACGACTTTGGTGGCACGCCTACTGGGGTATGCGTCCTGGAGAAAAAGAAAACTGCACGTGGGACATGTTCAAGGAGTTAATTCGCGATAAATATTATCCTCCTTACTACAAAGCTGAAATGGAGCGTCAATTTTTGGCGCTTAAACAAGATACTCGGACAGTGGACGAGTACGAGAGAGAGTTCACTCGACTTGGAGCTTTTGTACCTGACTTGATGACCACAGAAGCAACAAGGACGAGACGTTTCATCGACGGGCTTATTCCAGTAGTCCGTCACAACATCGTGGGCCATGGAGTCCAGTCCTATGCCCGTACTGTTACCATTGCAGGAGAAGTTGATGCCAGCATACGAAGGGAAGCCAACCGTGATCGTCTTCAGCCGATTTCCTCCACTCAATCCTCAATACCAAATGTTCAACCCGCAGCCGCCCCACAACAAAGATACAAGAACAAGAGGAAGAACAGGGGAGGCCCAGATGACCGCAGGAACCGTCAGCGACAGCAGCAACCTATACCACCTTGCCCCACTTGTGGAAAGATTCACCGCGGAGATTGCTTGATGGGCCAGAACACTTGCTACTATTGCCGACAGCCTGGTCACATCCGACCTAATTGTCCACGACTGCAACAACAACCTCAACAACAACCTCAACAACCTCAGCAGCCCAGACAGCAGCCACCGAGACAGCCTCAACAACAGCAACGCGGGAGACAGCCAGCTCGTGTTTATGCAGTCGATCAAGCGGAAGCAGCTCAACACCCAGGTACCATGTCTGGGATGATTATACTTAATGATGTTCCTGTTTTCGCTTTATTCGATACCGGTGCAACACACTCTTTCATTTCACGACGATGTCTTGACGCCATTGGGGTTCATACTATTTCTGCTGTCGATCCTCTCGAGGTGAGTCTAGCCTCGGGAAGAAAGATGGTAACTGATGCTAAAGCAACCGATCTCAGCCTTTCTGTCGGTGGGCGTGTCTTGCCTACCGAAGCTTATGTTCTCGAGATGAGGGATTTCGACCTCATTCTCGGCATGGATTGGTTAACATATTTTCATGCAGATATTCGATGTCACGACCGGGAGATTACTCTCTATCTTCCGGGAGATGATTCTATTACCTTTTATGGCTCCAAGACTCGTACTTTACCACATGTTATTTCTATGGCGAAAGCCAGAAAGATGTTGCGGCGTAATGATTGCCAGGGTTATCTTGTAAGTCTTGTCAGCGATGAACCGAAAGCACGGACACCTCACGATGTTCCTATTGTTCGTGAGTTCGTGGACGTGTTTCCAGACCAACTTCCAGGAGGACCACCTAACCGGCAGGTAGAGTTCTCTATTGATCTTATTCCAGGGGCCGGTCCTGTGTCCAAAGCACCATACCGCATGGCGCCGAAGGAGTTACAGGAGTTAAAGACTCAAATTCAGGAATTACTTAAACTCGGTTTCATTCGGCCGAGTGTTTCACCTTGGGGAGCACCCGTTCTCTTTGTCAAGAAGAAGGACGGATCTATGCGCATGTGTATTGATTACCGGGATCTTAACCGGTTAACTATCAAGAATAAATATCCGCTTCCCAGAATCGATGATTTATTTGATCAGCTGAGGGGAGCTTGTGTATTTTCTAAGATTGATCTCCGTTCAGGCTACCACCAGCTGAGAATCAAAGAGTCAGATATTCCAAAAACTGCATTTCGTACGCGTTACGGTCATTACGAGTTCGTAGTATTGCCGTTTGGGCTTAGTAATGCCCCGGCAGTATTCATGGACTTGATGAACCGTATATTCCACCCTTATCTTGATCAGTTTGTTATTGTTTTTATTGATGATATTTTGATCTACTCGAAGAGCCAGAAGGAACACGAGGAGCACTTGAGGGTTGTTCTTGAAACCCTTAGGCGAGAAAAGTTATATGCAAAATTCTCCAAATGCGAATTCTGGCTCGAGCGAGTTACTTTCCTTGGTCATGTTATCACGCAGGCAGGTATTGAGGTTGATCCATCCAAGATATCTGCTATTCAAAATTGGTCCAGACCCAAGAATCCATCCGAGGTTCGTAGTTTTCTCGGTTTGGCGGGTTACTATCGCAGGTTTATTGAGGGATTTTCCAGAATTGCCCTCCCATTATCTCAACTGACGAGGAAATCTGTCACGTTCAAGTGGACCGATCGTTGTGAGTCAAGTTTTCAGGAGCTTAAGAGGAGATTGACCACTGCACCTGTTTTAATTATACCGGATCCTACTCGGAGTTTCACCATTTACAGTGATGCCTCGAAACAGGGTTTGGGATGTGTTCTAATGCAGGATGGCCAGGTCGTTGCTTATGCCTCTCGTCAATTAAAGCCGCATGAACAGAATTATCCTACACACGACTTGGAACTTGCAGCAGTGGTACATGCCCTCAAGATTTGGCGACATTATCTGTATGGCGGCAAATGCGAAATTTTCACTGATCATAAGAGCTTGCAATATATTTTCACTCAGAAAGAGCTCAATATGCGACAGCGACGTTGGTTAGAGCTTGTGAAAGACTATGATTGTACCATTCAATATCATCCGGGGAAGGCGAATGTCGTTGCTGATGCCCTAAGCCGCAAGGTGAAGGGTGATTTGACTTACGTCGTTACTCAGCAGAACCATCTTATCCAAGAATTCGCCCGGATGCAAATTCAGATTGTTGATGCACTTCCTACGGCGATTATAGGGAGTGTTAGTGCTATGCAGGTTCAACCAACGTTAAGGGAAAGAATCCGGCGGGAGCAGATGTCTGATGAATTTATTCGTGTTATTACTGCTAAAGTCCGTGCCGGAGGTGTCGAAGGATTCCAATTGGGCTCAGATGGAGCCTTAGAATTTCGAGGTAGAATCGTGGTGCCGAAAGTCGAAGTGTTGCGGAAAGAAATTTTATCTGAAGCTCATACCGCACCTTATTTAGCTCATCCAGGGAGTACGAAGATGTATCATGACCTAAAGAGATCGTTCTGGTGGCGTGGAATGAAGAAGGACGTTGCCGACTTTGTAAGGAAATGTTTAACCTGTCAACAAGTCAAAGCAGAACACAAGAGTCCCTTGGGCCTTCTGCAACCACTCGAGATTCCGAAGTGGAAGTGGGAGGAAGTCACGATGGATTTTGTCACAGGGTTACCGAAGTCATCTAAACATCACGATGCTATCTGGGTCGTGGTGGATAGATTGACTAAGGTTGCTCATTTTATGCCAGTATCGATGAATATGTCTTTGGATAAGTTAGCCGAGATTTATACCGAGGGAGTTGTCCGACTTCACGGAGTGCCTGTTACTATTGTGTCAGACAGGGATCCCAGATTCACTAGTAGATTTTGGGAAGGTTTGCACAAGGCGATGGGCACGAAATTAGAGTTTAGTTCGGCTTATCATCCAGAGACTGACGGACAATCCGAGCGGACTATTCAAACACTGGAAGATATGTTGCGATCTTTGGTTGTTGACAGGGGTGCTAAGTGGGAGTCGTTATTACCATTATGTGAATTTGCTTATAATAACAGTTATCATTCTTCTATTCAAATGGCTCCTTACGAAGCACTATACGGTCGTAAATGTCGTTCCCCTCTTTATTGGGACGACGTCGGTGAACGCCGAGTACTTGGTCCGAACAGGATCGCGGAAACGGCGGCAGATGTGGAGTTGATCAGACAAAGACTTCAGGCAGCTCAGAGTCGGCAGAAATCGTCAGCCGATCAACATAGACGCGATATTCAATTTGAAGTTGGGGAGCGAGCCTTTCTTAAAGTTCGTCCATTCCGAGGGATCATTCGATTCGGAAAGAGAGGAAAGTTGCATCCTCGTTATATTGGCCCGTTCGAAGTTCTCGAACGAGTGGGCGAAGTTGCTTACCGTTTAGCCTTGCCTCCCGAATTATCCAATGTTCATAATGTTTTTCATGTGTCCATGTTACGTAAATACGTGTGCGATCCAGATCATATTCTTCAGCATACTGATATCCAGATTCAGCCAGACTTATCTTACGAGGAGAAACCGGTAGCCGTTTTGGACCGAGAGGTTCGTCGACTCCGGAATCGCGAGATTTCCCTCGTTCGTATTCAGTGGGATCGCCACGGTGCCACTTGGGAGCGAGAAGCTGATATTCGCGCCCGTTTTCCGGATTTTCAGTTTTGATGTATATATTTTCTCATGTATCATGTATAGGTGTCCAGTTTGATATTTCCGAGGACGGAAATATTTTAAGGAGGGCAGATTGTAATAGCCCATTTTTACCTAATGTAAATTACGTTCTTAGCTTCGTAATGTTCATATTATTCTCGGAATCCAAAGTATAAGTCAATTTATGTTCAATAGCCCGATAAAATATTATTGAATCAAATCATATTTAATCCGGCGGTAAATATGCTAATCTCGCGCTAATCGTGCGTAATCGTGAGCATAATTGTACTTAATGATTCCTTAAGTACATTAATTATGTTCATTTAAACTTAAGTGATTCAATTAATCATCATATAACCTTAATCATTGGTCATTGCACGGCTAGAGTGCTTAATTTTCTTCTAATCGCCTTAATCTCGAGTAATCGCGCTAAACAAGCCCTAAGCGTGCTTAAAGGTTTAATGAACGCAAGTGGATGGAAAACTTGGGACAAATCACGTGAGAATTATCCTTTCTATCCTACAAGTGGCCTTTTGTGCCAAGTGGTGGTGACTAAGCATGCAAAAGTACACCTCGTGGCCCCGGGATGCGGCAAATGGCGCGATGTCATTGGCCGTGAGCTTTTGTCCCAATTTTCATTCCTTTCACCGCCTATAAATCAAGAGTTTGGACATATATTTAACTTATAACCGCAGCTATTTCCTAAACATACCTTAAGCAAACTATAAGCAAGATTAAGATTTATTAATCCAACTTTATCGTACGCGCGCAAAAGAGAAGAAAAGGATCGAACCAACACCAATTTCTTGCTAATTTTCTTCGGGCAACCAAAGGGTAATATGATTCTAACCCTGTTATGATGTTACTTGTATCATACCAAGTTCAAATTATGGGTCTAAGTTCATGTAATCTTCGAAAATGCTCTCGGGTGTGCATTTTAGGCCATATTATAACATCTCTTTATATAGCCAACTTCTCTCGAGCAAACCATGCATCATTAGTCTTTATTTAATGTGATATGTTCAGTTTTAAAAGATAGCCCGAGATAAGTTGTCGATTTGTTGATGAAATGGCCAAGGGAAGTGGACCGTGCACGTAGCACGCGCCCACGGGCCGTGTCTTGCCCTACTAGGGTATCTTTCATTGTGATCAACTTTGTTAGGGACATTTGTGTTCCAACAGCCTTTAAATGATAAAATATGGTCAATCAACTCATGTTGCCCGAGAAAAGTTCATGTTTGGTCGAGGGTACACGTTAGGGCCGTCGGACGCGCCTATCGCGCACGCCGTGGCCCATCATGTCAAATAAGATCAAATTTCATGTTTTTATCATGACCCTCAGACCCATGTATGTATAAATGTGTTAATCATGTCATGTTATGTCATTTTGATCAAGGAAAGTGGCCGAACGGCCGGCAAGGGCCGGTCACGGCATGCTGCCGCACATAGCGGCCATGCCGGCAGTGCTGTCCCAGTGCCGGGTATGCGCGACCCCGGGACAGTCACTCGTGCCACGCGCTGCTGACCTCGGGTCGTGCCAACAGCACACCCGAGTGTGTAGTACTGTGCCTTATTGACCCCGAGTAACTTAACAGGCCTCGGGACGTGCCCAACAGCACGCCCGCGTGCCCAGGGTCGCCCGGCAGCGCCCTGACAAGCCATAGTCGCACCCGAGATGCCCGAGTCATGTCTGGCCGTGTCTTTCCTCGCGCCAGCCGCACCTGGGTCGTGCCAGCCGCACGCCCAGTGCCCAGTTAGCCCGGGTACGCGCTTATCCCGCGTCCCTCGCGCCCGGCCAGTGCCAGGGCCAGTGCCAGCCGCACTGCCCGCGCCCAGCAGCGCCTAGTGCCGAGGCCAGTCATGCCTAGCCCGTGTCCAGTGCCGTGCCATGGCTCCAGCAGGCCCGGCACGGGACCGAGCCCAGCCAGCCCGTGACCACCCGGTCCAGTGTGAACCGGTGGTCCAACCCGGTCCGGTTCAACCCGACCCGGTTCATCCAGTTAGCGAACCGGCCGGTTTAGCCGGCGGTTCGAGTCCGTTTTGGTTCGTAATTTTCAGTCCGAGTTTTATTCTGAAATTTAAATTATTTTCCGAGCCGAACCAGATCAGTTAAGCATATCAGTGTAATTTCCGAACTTAAAAATATTTTTGTGAACCTTTAGTGCGTTCCGTTATATCCGGATATCATATTAAGTCGAGTCGAGCATCTTAACAGTTAAATTTATTGATCTGAGCATAGTACTTAGTAATTGTTTATATTATGTTACAGTTTGATCAGTTCACGACTATCAGCACTTCCAGTTTCATATCTTCAGTACAGGTGGGGACTCAGACTGGGTATTACATTGATTATAATTACGATATCATGTTCAAGGTATGTCAAATTATGTTTTCCGCTTGGAATGGATGTTGGCCGGTTCAGGTTGCCATAATTCCGTTCTAAGTTCTAGTGGCGTCATCTACCACTAGTATGTGCACATGGATTCCGGCTTATTATTGTCATCATCATTATCATTATCATTATCATCATGACAGCCGGTAGATTCACGGATCCCGGTCCGGTTTATACTGTTGACCAGGAAATTCACGGTTATGTTATATGCTTTTGATCATGATGTTACTATTATTATTGCTGTTTACTTTAGTATGAGTTCCTACGGAGTACAGTGGTACTCACACCCCATTTTTATAAAATTTTTCAGGTCATGAAGTCGGTCCGGAGCTGTGAAGTTGACGGGTGGATCGAAGTTAAATATTTTGTTGTATATTTTACCACGCTATATTCCGCTGAATTTACTGTTTGACAAACTTTGACTTTTGATCCGATTTTATAGTCGGATTGTATATTATGTAAATCCGTTTTTGTTGTAAATTTTTAAACGGTCGTAACGGATTTCTAAAAGATAAAATAAATGTTTTAGTAACGCTCCGAATCATTTTCTCAAACTATTTTAAAAAGATGTCTTATAAACGCACTCTGATAATTAAGTTAGGGCGGGGCGTTACAGTTGGTATCAGAGCACGTTTCTGCGTCTCTGAATAATTTTGAAAGTCAAAAATTTTCAAATATTCGATCACGTCAAGTTCACACTCCACCGGCTATCAGGTAAGTGCTGATACATGTTTTAAATTATAAACAATTTACTATGCCTATGCTCAGTTATGTTATGGAAATCACTGTTATGGACTAGTTAAGGTGCTCGAATCATGTTCAGGGTTTATAGCCTAAAGTATTCATGATAGAATTGACAACTCGTCAAGAAATTTGTATGTCCCATAAATCAGTCAATGTATCTTATTCTTATACTTAATCATGTCAAACTCTTTCAATATTCAGATGTCGACTCATAGAAGTTCGGCTCATCGTGAACCTTCACAGTCCGAGGTAGTCGCACAGTTTCGCGACTATCATCCAGAGAAGTTTTCCGGTCAGGGAGATCCCCGTATTGTCGACGAATGGGTTCAGGGCCTTGAAACGATTTTCGAGGTCATGGACTGTCCCGAACGTTATCGCGTGTTATGCGCACAAATCCAATTAACCGGTGATGCACGACTTTGGTGGCACGCCTACTGGGGTATGCGTCCTGGAGAAAAAGAAAACTGCACGTGGGACATGTTCAAGGAGTTAATTCGCGATAAGTATTATCCTCCTTACTACAAAGCTGAAATGGAGCGTCAATTTTTGGCGCTTAAACAAGATACTCGGACAGTGGACGAGTACGAGAGAGAGTTCACTCGACTTGGAGCTTTTGTACCTGACTTGATGACCACAGAAGCAACAAGGACGAGACGTTTCATCGACGGGCTTATTCCAGTAGTCCGTCACAACATCGTGGGCCATGGAGTTCAGTCCTATGCCCGTACTGTTACCATTGCAGGAGAAGTTGATGCCAGCATACGAAGGGAAGCCAAACATGATCGTCTTCAGCCGATGCCCTCTACTCTATCATCACCAACACCACAAGCTCAACCTCCAGCCGCCCTACAACAACGATACAAGAACAAGAGGAAGAACAGGGGAGGCCAAGATGACCGCAGGAACCGTCAGCGACAGCAGCAACCTATACCGCCTTGCCCCACTTGTGGAAAGATTCACCGCGGAGAATGCTTGATGGGCTAGAACACTTGCTACTACTGCCGACAGCCTGGTCACATCCGACCTAATTGTCCACGACTGCAACAACAACCTCAACAACAACATCAACAACTTCAACCGCAACAACAACCTCAGCAGCCCAGACAGCAGCCACCGAGACAGCCTCAGCAACAGCCACGTGGGAGACAGCCAGCGCGTGTCTATGCAGTCGATCAAGCGGAAGCAGCTCAACACCCAGGTACCATGTCTGGGATGATTATACTTAATGATGTTCCTGTTTTCGCTTTATTCGATACCGGTGCAACACACTCTTTCATTTCACGACGATGTCTTGACGCCATTGGGGTTCACACTATATCATGTTCAAGGTATGTCAATTATGTTTTTCCGCTTGGAATGGATGTTGGCCGGTTCAGGATGCCATAATTCCGTTCTAAGTTCTAGTGGAATCATCTACCACTAGTATGTGCACATGGATTCTGGCTTATTATTGTCATTATCATTATTATTATCATTATCATCATGACAGCCGGTAGATTCACGGATCCCAGTCCGGTTTATACTGTTGACCAGGAAATTCACGGTTATGTTATATGCTTTTGATCATGATGTTACTATTATTATTGTTGTTTACTTTAGTATGAGTTCCTATGGAGTACAGTGGTACTCACACCCCATTTTTATAAAATTTTTCAAGTCATGGAGTCGGTCCGGAGCTGTGAAGTTGACGGGTGGATCGAAGTTAAATATTTTGCTGTATATTTTGCCACGCTATATTCCGCTGAACTTACTGTTTGACAAACTTTGATTTTTGATCCGATTTCATAGTCGGATTGTATATTATGTAAATCCGTTTTTGTTGTAAATTTTTAAACGGTCGTAACGAATTTCTAAAAGATAAAATAAATGTTTTAGTAACGCTCCGAATCATTTTCTCAAATTATATTTAAAAAGATATTTAAAAAAAAACGCACTCTGATAATTAAGTTAGAGCGGGGCGTTACAGGTTCCCTCCTTAGTTAATACGCGAGAGGAGTTGACTTGAGGATGTCGACATGTAGACGGTTCCACTTGTCATCCGGTCGAGCAGCTAGTACTTGAACCGGTATATCATAATATGGCTATATCAAACCTAGTAATAAATACTCAAACAGAGGTACCATAATCATGCATAGTGGTACAATTATCATTGTCACTTTTTATTTTTTTTTTAGAGAGAATAACACCTGACACAACCTAACAATAACATAAAATTGGTATATATGAATAACAAAAAGAGATTATAGTCTCCTTATCTGTTTTAGGATAAATAAAACAACACTATTCAAAATTGAATCATTAACAAATTAACCAAAAACTTATGAATTAAAGATGATTTTTGTACTCCACAGTCCTCATATAATACATACCTTACTTACCACCTCAATTTTCGCCGAGAAGTGGCCAAATATGGCAAAAAAATATGATTTTTTTTTAGAAAGATGAAAATTGGACGTTCGTTAGTCGCCAGATCACGTCTTTCGCCGAAGTTTTTGTCGCCGGAGAGCTCAACCTGCAAGAAAAAAAATGGGAAGCGGGAAAGGGAAAAGGTGACGACTAGAGGAGGGTTGGTGTATGGAAGAAGATAAAAGAAAATTAATAAATTAATGTAGTAGTGGGGTGATGTGATTTGTTTTTTATTTATTCATGCTTTATTTTAGTTGTAGGGAGTTAAGTGAAAAATTATAGTGGGCTTAGGTAGTGCAGTAGGAATAAGACTTAGTAAATGCTTGGATATAAATCTTTTTGGATTTTATTGGAATTTTTGGTTTGGTATGGTTAATTTCAAAAAAAATGGTACGGGTAGTGGGATTTTGAATTTATATTAAAATAATATTTAAAATAAAATAATTAAAATTGATTTGATGTAAAAGTATGAGAGATGTGATATGAAGTGATGGTTAGTTAAAATTATGTAAGGGATGAATAGTAAATTAAGTTGATGGTTGATGTAATGTGTAAGAATGATCGAGTGATATTGTTTAATTATATTGATAATATTTAGAATAGTTTGACAGAGTTAAATTTGAGTTTAAATGAGTGATTGATTAAAAATAAGTGAATTTTTTAGGATAAATTTGTATATAAGCATAGGGACTGAAATAGAATTTGTAAATGCAGAAATGAGTTTAGAATATTTAGATTTAGATAATTAGTGGGAAAATGCCCTTGATTTAATGTGCATTTGTTTTTTGAAGTTTTTCTGCTATTTTTTCCTATCAATTTCAATTCGCGACGCGTTTTACCATTAATAATAATTTCTCCTACCCAATACATTTTAATGGAACTTCATTGAAAAGTGATCGAAACTGTTACATTGAGAAATTTGAGTTACCAAATGTAAAACATGGGTTGTAAACCGAAACGTTTTCCCCAGATTGAAATTCTACACAGACCCAAACAGCCTCAATCCCGTAAAAGCCTCCACAACAAATACAATCATGCACACACACAGCAAACGTCTTACAACATTAGAATTCCTTAAACCACCACCCCTTTCCTTATTTTGCACGAAAAAAAATTACCCAGACAAGTACACACACAGTGCCCATTTGCGTTAACCACAGATTTCAATTCATTACACTATACCATACTCCACAAGCTCATTCCTCAATTGTCCTAATCTATCCTCAGCCAAAATCACGTTCACACTTCTCCCACCTCCATTTCGGGCCATCACCACCACAGCCCCTTCATCACCCACCCCATCAATGCTCAAGCCCGCAAAAATCGGGCCCAGCCCATTAAGCTCCAACCCCCACACATTCACTTCCTCCCACTCGACAAACGTGAGGTTCGACCCGTACACGATAAAATCGAGCTTCCCACTCCCTTCCTCCATTTCTCTCTCCACCGCATTCGTCTCGTCCACAAACTCCTCGGAAATATATTTCGCTAACTCAAGATAATCGGCGTCTCTGATTAGATCCAACGTTCGAGCTTCAACCGTGCCAGTCACCTGGCGAGTGTTGCTGGGTAGCTCTGACTGTACGCTCGTGAGGTCAAGTATTTTGTCGCTCTTTTTGCACACGGTGATAATATTAATCATATTCATAATTTTGGCCGCGCATTTCCATATAACGGCCGAGATCACTTCGAACGGGGTTATTACTCTGTACTTATTGCTATTCTTCTCTTCAGGCAGGAGTTTGATTAGGCTTTCCTTTGTTATGTGGAAAGTGTGTGTTTGCATTATTTTGGAGTTGTTAGGGATTGACCAGTTGTCTCCGAGGGGGTCCAGCTGTTTAATGGACCGGCATAAGGATGCTGACGTGGAAGGCTGTGATTGGATATTGATGGGATTGCTTAGGTGAACCGGCACTTTGTGATTGGCCATGATCTTGCCCCACGTGTTGATGCACTCTGCGGCTGAGTATGCGTCGCCAAGTACGTGAGCCCATCTCATTCCTACTGATAGTCCTCCACATGTGAACTTTGTCAACTGAGAATAATAAGAAAAAAATTTATATATAAATGTTTTTTTTTGGTAATTTGATTTTGAATTCCTACCTCTCTGTTTATTTGTAAAATTAGTTTCATGCATTTTCTACATTAACTGTTGAATAATTATTTGTCTTGAGATTACAGTTGTGGAGAACCTTTTAAAAATTAATTTCCACGAGGGAAAGGTCGAGAGTAGCNAGGAAAGTTCTTGACAATTAGGTCCATTAGAGGATAAAGATAAAGTTCGGTTTGAGCAAGTTTGTGAGAGGTCACCCAATGGCACCCACACGCATGTGTCTAATTAACTCCTCATTTCTCAATCAATGTCAAAATAATTGTAAGGCTCAACTAGTTAGGTACAATAAAAATTGGACACACAGAATTGATAACGGAGTTCGGACGATAATGCTTACGTCTCCGGACTACAGTAGATATTTTATTAGGGGAAAAGAAATGCACTCGTGTTTACAAAACACTCTCAAACTCACTTACAATTCACAACCCAAAAATACACACAAAAGCTAGATTATTTTTCTAACTCACTCTTTTTTTTTTCTTCAATTTTAGTGTGTCTTTCACCTCTGTCCATTGCTCTCTATTTATAGAGAAAACTTTGCAGTACCAAAATCTTTCAAAATCCTTACGGATAAACATTCATTTAATTTTGGTGCCCAAAGTCAGAAGGAAACGGCTGCAATTGGGGCTGCTGTCAAATGAGAGCTGCTGCTGCCATTTTGAGCCGCCACTTTTGACTCAACAATCTCCCACTTGAGGATTGATTTCAATCTGTCCTCACATCTTAATTACTGCAGTAGTCTTCTCCAGTCTGTTATTCTAGCAAGCCAACTGAAGTTGAGCATAACTTCAATTTGTCAATGGTCACTACCTTCGTTAGCATATCTTTCGGATTCTTGCTTCCTACAATCTTCTTCAATGTCAACACTTCATCTTCAAGAAGAGATCTGATGAAATGATATCGTATGTCAATGTGCTTAGTTCTGGAGTGAAACACTGAGTTCTTTGACAGATGTATTCCACTCTGACTGTCACTGTGTAAGACACTCTCTTTTTGAGTGAAACCCAACTCTGCTAACAATCCTTGAAGCCATATCAATTCTTTACTGGCTTCTCTCCCTGCTACATACTCAGCCTCTGTAGTGGATAGAGCAACAATCTTTTGTATTCGTGACATCCAACTAACAGTTGTAGCTCCGACAGTGAAAACATAACCGGTGGTGCTTCTTCGGTGATCAACTTCACCTCCAAAGTCTGCATCTACGTAGCCCTGTAACTTTAGATCTCCTTTTCTAAAGTACAGAAATTTTTCTGTTGTGCCCCATAGATATCTCAAAATCCATTTGACTGCTTCCCAATGAGCTTTTCCTGGATTTGACATAAACCTGCTAACAACTCCCACTGCATGGCCAATGTCTAGCCTCGTACAGACCATCGCGTACATCAAACTTTCAATGGCTAAAGCATAAGGAATTTTAGCCATGAACTCTTCTTCTTCTTTTGTTTGAGGAGACTGATCCTTGGATAGACGAAAATGGCTGGCCAAAAGCGTACTGACTGGCTTTGCCTTATCCATGTTAAATCTCTGTAAAACACGATTGATGTACTCTGCCTGAGATAACTGCAAAATTCCCTTTTGCTTATCTCTCGTGATTTGCATTCCAAGAATCTTCTTTGCTGAGCCTAAATCCTTCATGTCAAATTCTTTTGACAATCGCATCTTTAATTTTCTGATGTCTTTCATATTTGATCCCGCTACATACATGTCATCAACATAAAGTAGCAAGATGATATAGCTGGTCTCAAACTTCTTAAAGAAGCAACAGTGATCAGCATGGCACTTCTGGAAACCTTCTTTGTGCATGAAGCTATCAAACTTCCTACCACTGTCTGGAGCTTGTTTCAGGCCATACAAGCTCTTCTTCAATTTGTACGCCATATCCTTCTTTCCTTCTGAAAAACCTTCAGGCTGGTGCATATAGATCTCCTCATCTAGGTCTCCGTGATGAAATGCAGTTCACGTCTAATTGCTCTAGATAGAGCTCTTCACTAGCCACAATACTTAACACAGTCCTGATAGTATTTAGCCTTACAACTGGAGCAAAGATTTCAGTATAGTCAACTCCTTCTTTCTACTGAAATCCTTTGACAACCAGTCGGACTTTGTATCTCCTGGAACCACCATGGTCTTCTTTCACTCGATACACCCATTTGTTATGAAGTGCTTTCTTTCTCATAGGTAACTTGATTAGTTCCTATGTCTGATTTAAGATCAAGGACTTCATCTCGTCCTTCATGGCAAGCTCCCACTTGCTAGCATCTGTGGTTTGACAAGCTTCCATGTAATTTTCAGGCTCCCTTCCATCACTTAGCAGCATGTAGTCCATGTATCTCATGTTTAGGCACATGGGGCCGAGAGGACCTTCTCAATACAGGAGTTGGAGTAGAAGGTTCTGATTGCACTTCACTTTCTTCATTTGATTCCTTTGACCGAGGATTCCTTACTATAAAAATGTCTGGGATATCTTCCACATCTGCATAAACTGGCCCACTCGCTTCTGAGTTGCTGGAACTTGTGTTATGCCGGTCCTTGTACATCACTTTTTCATTAAAGATGATATATCTACTGCGGATCATCTTTTTGTTTTCATCATCCCATATGCGGTAGCCAAACTCATCTCATAACCAAGGAAAGTACATTTCTTTGATTTTGGGTCAAGTTTGTTTCTACCTTGATCACTGATGTGCACATATGCAATACACCCAAAAACTCTAAGATGTGAGAGTTTTACTTCTTTTCTGCTCCATACCTCTTCTGGTAACTTGGATCCAATGGTACCGATGGACTTCGGTTGATCAAGTAAGTTGCTGTGTTGACTGCTTCTGCCCAGAACTGCTTTGGTAGGCCTGACTGCACACGCAAGCTTCTGGCTCTTTTAGTCAACATTCGATTCATACGCTCAGCTACACCATGGTGTTGAGGTGTACTAGGCACGGTTTTCTCCATTTGATCCCGTGCTCATAGCAAAACTTCTTGAATCTGGTGGTTACGTATTCACCACCATTGTAGGATCTGAGCTTCTTGATCTTCAAGCCAGTCTCATTTTCCACCATAGCTTTCCAAATCTTGAAAGCTTCAAATACTTCTGACTCGTGTTTCAGAAAGTATACCCATACCTTTCTGGAGTGATCATCGATAAAAGTCACGAAGTATTGCTTCCCACCAATGGATGGGACAGTCATTGGACCCCAAACATCAGAGTGGATGAGCTCAAGCTTCTCCTTCTTTGGAGTTCTTCTATTTGTCTGAAAGCTGACTCTCTTCTGCTTTCCAAGTATACAACCTTCATGATGTAGGGAAGCGTACGAATGAGAAGGATAAACGAGATACTCTCTCGTAAAATACACAAAACTCACAATACCTTATTTTATTCAATAATCAATTGGGTAAAACAATAGATGAGGAGCCCTTTAAATAAGACTCCTAAACCCTATTCCTAACTTGTCCAACAAGACAAGATCACTTATAATAATATTTAATTACTAACTTATTCTCCAAGATACCTAATAATAATAATAATAAGACAAGATTGCTTATAATAATATTTAATTCTTAACTTATTCTTCATGATACCTAATAATAATAATAATAATAATAATAATAATAATAATAATAATAATAATGATAATAATAATAATAATAATAATAATCTACATCATTCTCCCCCGGTTGGGAAGGCTTCGCCCTCGAAGCCGATGTGCTCCCGTGACCGGTGTGTGGTGTCGAATCTATAGTAAGAAATCCCCGTCGTTTTCTCCGATCAAACACCAAAGTTGAACGTCGCCCAACCAATGCAACACTCTCTTGATTTTCATTAAACAGGGATACGACTACAGCTGTCTCACCACCATCAGCAACAAATACCAAGACTCTTGGGCACAACCAAGAGCGAGCACATCTGCCTTTAGGATCAGATCCTGCACAAAAAACGTGATACCAAATATCAAATGAATCACAAACAATGGATGCATCAACATCTGAATATACATCAACTGATACCGATCCACTACGAATTTTGCAGTCATCTCCATCCATGCCGACAACTACATTCTCATCGATTCCCATTTCCCCACAAAGATTTTTCTCCATTACCAGAGGCTCTTCATCAAAGATTGGCAGACCGTCGTACAATGGCCCGTTAACTTGCTCACTGTCGAATGTGGGGATGTCAACGCGAAACGGGCCCTCCCATTGACCATGTTCGCGATCAAGTCCCCATCGTGTCGGGCACGATATCCGCGGGCGAAGGCAGCCTCCTCGCGCCTGCCTATGTCGTCCCATTGATCGTCGCCATCCACGAAGGCCGGGCCCCGTCGCCGCATGTCACGGCCGCCGTATGCAGCAAAGGGGTCAGCCTCGACGTGCGAGGGTGAAAAATCTTCAAAGGGATTCACCTCCGAGACTTTCTCCTCGCTGTCTTCGTCGCCGGACGGTGGTTGTGGAGATCCCCGGCGGGGCGTCCCGCCTGAACCACGGCCTCTACGTCCTCCGCAAATTCCCCTGCATTTGCTCCGGTTGCCGGCGTCACGGTACGTTTGCTTGTCCCGAACCATGGTACAGATAGTTAGACGTATGTCCCCGATCTCCGCGGACAGATCTGCAATCTGACGACCCATCGTCTCGAGCTCGCGCCAAACCACTCGGTCCGGCGGCTCAGGCTGTAGATGGCGGCGACACGCCTGTCTTTTGCAGCATCTTGCCTTCGCGATAGCATCGTGAATCGTGCTGACTTCTGATACCAACTGATGTAGGGAAGCGTACGAATGAGAAGGATAATCGAGATACTCTCTCGTAAAACACACAAAACTCACAATACCTTATTTTATTCAATAATCAACTGAGTAAAACAATAGATGAGGAGCCCTTTAAATAAGACTCCTAAACCCTATTCCTAACTTGTCCAACAAGACAAGATCACTTATACTAATATTTAATTACTAACTTATTCTCCAAGATACCTAATAATAATAATAATAATAATAATAATAATAATAATAATCTACACACATGTCAATTTCTATTGACTGAAGGCCTAACAATTTTCCTTTTGAGTGATTGATCAACGTCCCTTTTTCACTCATATGCCCAAGTCTTTGGTGCCATAGATTGGGATTTTCATTTGCTACAACTGCAATCAGATGACATGCTCATGTGGTCTTGTAAAGAGTACCACACTTATTGCTTGGAGCAATTGTCATCGTACACTTTGAAATATTCCAATCATCACCATGGAAGATTGTCGTGTAGCCTTCACTGGCTAGCTGGCCCACGGGGATTAAATTTTTCGTCAGGTCGGGAATATGTCCAACATTTTTCAATTCCCATACAGACCCACTCAGCTTGATTTTTATTGCACCTTTCCCTACAACCTCACATGATTGCTCATTACCAAGGTAAACTTTACTAAGGTTTCCAGGAACATAATTTTCGAATAGTTCCTTCTGTGAGGTAGCATGAAAGGATGCTTCAGAGTCTAACACCCAAGACTCTTCTCTGTTCTCCAAAGAACATATCAGCATTTCTCCTCCTGAGGCTGAAGCAATATTTGCCTCTTCTTTTGCCCCCTGATTCTTCAGTGCACTCTTGCACTAGTTTCTATAGTGCTGGGTCTTCCCACAATTCCAGCACTCGATCGACTTCGAGTTTTGGGAACTAGGATGATTTCTGGACTTTGATCATCTTCCCTTTGATTTGTTGTGTCTGCTTTCTTTGGTTGAACTTCTTCCTCTTGACTCTGTATGCAATACAGAAGAGGTCGATGGTTCACCCGACTCTCTCCGTCGGATCTCTTCACTGAGAACCAAATTTTGAACATCATCAAATCTCAACTTATTGAGTCCCGATGAGCTACTCACAGCCGTGACCGTAGCATTCCAACTTTCTGGGAGGGAAGACAAAAGTATTAAAGCCCATACTTCATCATCAAACTCGATCTCAACTGAACTCAACTGGGTTGTAACAGTGTTGAGCTCATTGAGATAATGTGCCACCGGAGCACCTTCGGTCATCCGAAGGTTGAACAATTGCCTCATCAAATGAACTTTATTTGAGGCTGATGGTTTCTCGTACATGTTGGAAAGAGCCTTCATGAAGCCTGTTGTCGTCTTTTCTTTTGCAATACTAAAAGCAACATTAGGGGACAACGTCAGTCGAATGGCTCCAAGGGCTTGTCTGTCAATGAGACTCAATTCTTCCTCCTTCATATCCTTTGGCTTCTTTCCCGTGAGTGGTTGATACATATTCTTTTGATACAGATAATCCTTGATCTGCATCTTCCAAAAGCCAAAGTTCGCACCATCGAACTTTTCAATTTTCATTTTTTCTTTGTCTACAGCCATCACTTCGACTCTGATCTGACTTCTCTGTCGGATCATTTATGATAATTTTTGTAAACTACTGTGTTTCAGAACACGTCGGTAGATAAATTTGTTGCGCTGACAAAATTGGCACTATTCACGTTTTTCACTATTCATGGAATAGTAACCCACACAAAAAATTACAGAATTAACAATCTGGCTCTGATACCAGTTGTTGGGAAAAATACGCTGAATTTTTCATGAAGTCTGATCTATAAAAGTGAAATAAAAAATAAAAATTGGATACACAAAATTGAAAACGGAGTTCGGCCAATAATGCCTACGTCTCCGGACTACTGCAATTATTTTATTAGGAGAAAAGAAATGCACTCGTGTTTACAAAATACTCTCAAACTCACTCACAATTCACAATCTAAAAATACACACAAAGGCTAGATTATTTTTCTAACTCACTCTTTTTTTTTCCTTCAATTTTAGTGTGTCTTTCACCTCTGTCCATTGCTCTCTATTTATGGAGAAAACTTTGCAGTACCAAAGCTTTCAAAATCTTTACGGATAAACATTCATTTAATTTTGGTGACCAAAGTCAAAAGGAAATGGATGCAATTGGGGGCTGCTGTCAAATGAGGGCCGCTGCTGCCATTTTGAGCTGCCACTTTTGACTCAACCCGATGTTCTAAGTTTAATGCAATAGTTTGCATACTATACCAGCTTTTAAACGTAGATTAGCTCCAACTAACCATTAAGTACGTATAATTTTTTATAAATATGTTTTGCTAAATGAATAAAGCATCAACTTACCCGATAAATAATGATAAAACCGCCTCACATTAAAATTAAGGACTATGCTACAGTAATATAATAATTGACGTAATACACACGAAAATCTAGTTTTATATATACATCATATCTAACTTTAAAAACAATAAATCTTACCCTTACACATTATTTATATCATTTATGTATTATGTCAAAAAATTATGTCAAAGTAGCAGTATTATAAAATTAGTGACACCAGTTAGATAAATAAACAGTTAATGATATACTTCACATGCTGATGCATCATGCATGCGTCTCATTTTTCTATGGATAGATGAGTGTCCGTCCTTAAATACATAGTTAACAGATCTTCCATAATTTTGAGGGTTTGTTTACCAAATAATTCAATCAAAGTGAGTTTTTTTGGTTTACCATGATTAATTTTAAAAAATGTGGTATGATTAGTTGTTTGTAGAGTTTTGAGTTAATATTTAAAATAAAATAATAAAAGCTTATTTGATGTAAAAATAGGAGAGAGATGATGTGAAGTGATGGTTAGTTAAAATTATGTGAGTGTATGAATAATGAATTAAAGCTAATGTGATGTGTAAGAATGATTGGTTTGTATTATTTTATTTATATTGATAATATTAAGGATAGTGAGATTATGTTAAAATTGAGTTAAATTTTGAATATTAATTGAATGAGAGTGAAATAATTTATAAACAATAACAAGCACGCCTTGATTACTTGTAAACCACCTTCAAAAAACCTGTTTCCCAAATTTTCAATATTTTTTTGAGGTGGCGCTCTTGGGATGTTTCGGAATTTATCCTTTTTCTTTTCAGATTTAGTTTGTTTTTCCACCTTTGCTATCCCCCTATCTATTAATTCAGAACGTGTTGAGTCTAAGTGGCAGGCTCGCATGCTTCGGGATCCTATGTGGCAAAATTACATGCTTCATTATTACTTATTAGGCTTGGGTAGATTTGAATTTACTTCTAATCCAAAAATAATTAGGTTCGGATTATCCCTAAATATGTTGATTATTTATGATCATGTTACATGTATTAATTGCATTTTAATATCATTTATTATTATAACCATTGAATTGTAAATATATTTTAAAAATTAATAACTTTTGTATTTTTTATCAGTTTTACATATATAATATATCAAATTAATCATATCTTGATGAGTTTCGATTTAACATCCATATTGTATGTATAAAAAAAATTATATTTATCTTTACAAAAATAATAAAATTATTTTTAATATTAATTAAAAAATTAAATTATTATTAATTAATATATTTATATTTCAAGTAGTTATACGATATAAGTTATAAAAATTACTATAATGTAACACATGTAAGTCACACAAGTAACAAGTGTCATTCTAAAATATATAATAATATTTATTTTTTGTACAAAAGTAAATAAAATTTAAAATAATTTTTCTCATTAATTTTAAAATTTAAGAATAAAAGCAAATATCACATGCCATAATCGATGCAAACAAAGATCAAAATGTATGCTAACAACCTCAAGAACACACAAAATAATATGTTGGGCTGAAAGTGATAAAACTATGTATTAACCCTAGAACAATAGTGTGCAGCTCTTTATATACAATCTTGGAGAAATCTCCACCCTAGGATCAAGATCAAAGGCTAAGAAAATAAAGAAGAACAAGACAAAAAGACATAAAGAATGATGTGGGAAAAATAACCCACATGGACATGCATACGTCCAAAATAAGAGGGAAAAGGATGAAAAAAGTCTAAGCCATAGTTTAAAAGTCTTGAATGTTGCTGGTATGTATATATGCTATTATGCCCCCTTCAATTCGAGCGAGGGTTTGACTGTGAGTTTTTCTCGAAGCCGAGTGAAGAATTGACCCGATAACGGTTTTGTGAGAATATCCGCAATTTGATCAAGTGCCGGTATGTGATGAACCGAGATAGTCTGAAGATGAACTTGTTCTCTAATGAAGTGAAGGTCAATTTCTGCATGCTTCGTTTTGGAATGATGCACAGGGTTTGCAGAGAGCAAAACAGATCCAAGGTTATCAACCCAAACTGATGTAGGCTGTGACTGAGGGACATTAAGCTCAGATAATAAGGCCCTGAGCCACATGATATCACATGTGGCAGCTGCTAAACTTCTGCTTTCAGCTTCAGTGCTTGACCGAGCAATGGTCTTCTGTTTCTTACTGCTCCATGAAATAAGGTTATTACCAAGGAATATGCAAAATCCAGAGGTGGATCTCCTGTCATCAATGTCTGTGGCCCAATCAGAGTCAGCATAGGCAACCAAATGTAAGGAAGGTGACTTTGTGATGTGCAGACCAGAATGAAGTGAGCCACTGAGGTATCTGAGCAATCTCTTAAGAGCTTTCCAATGAGTATCAAGTGGATTTTGCATGTATTGGCTACACTTGTTGACTGCAAAGGTGATTTCTGGCCTAGTGATGGTAGCATATTGCAAGGCACCAATCAATTGCCTGTATAAAGTGGCATTTTCTATAGGTTGGCCTTGATACTTGGAAAGAGGGGGAGTGGAGATCATTGGTGTGCTCAGAGGTTTACAACCACTCATGCCTGCCTTTTTCAGAATATTTTTTAGGTAAGCAGATTGATTAAGGAAAAGACCATCATCTGTCTTTTCAATCTCCAAACCCAAAAAGTAGTTCAGAGACCCCAAATCCTTCAAAGCAAAGAAACCCCTTAGAACTGAAATGATGTGGTCTATGAAATGAGAATCACTACCCGTGATGATCATATCATCCACATAAGCTAGTATGAATGTGCTATGAGTCTTATCAATCTTAATGAACAAGGATGTGTCTGATTTGGAAGCCTTAAAGCCCAAAGAGCACAGGATGCTGCCAAGTTTTAAAAACCAAGATCTAGAAGCTTGTCTTAGGCCATATAGAGACTTTTTGAGTAAGCAAACAGAATTTTCACCTACTTCATATCCAGGAGGTTGCATCATGTAGATATCAGTATCCAAATCTCCATTTAAAAATGCATTATCCAGATCAATTTGTTTGATGAACCAAGAATTGGAAACAGCTATAGATAGGACTGTTCTGATTGTGGCCGGTTTAACAACTGGACTGAAAGTTTCTGTGAAGTCCATACCTGGGATTTGGCTAAAACCCTTAGCCACTAGTCTTGCTTTGTGCTTGGCTATTGTTCCATCTGCATGTTTCTTAAGCTTGAAGACCCATTTGCAGCCTATGGCTTTCTTTCCAGGTGGTAAGGTAGTTAAAATCCAAGTCTTGTTATGAAGTAAGGCATTATATTCAGCATCCATAGCTTCTTTCCAACTATTGTTGGCAAATGCTTCCTCAAGACTGCTTGGTTCACTGGAATCTGTGGATGCAGTGCTGCAAAGAAAAACTTTCTTTTTGGAAATTCCAGCTCTACCTCTGGTTATCATTGGATGAGTATTGTCTGCATAAAGATTATTAGTAGGAGCAGCATTTGAAACAGGAGAATGTCTATTATTTTCAATAGGCAAGTCTATGAAAATCTGTCCAATTGGAATTCGAGGTGATTGACTTTGAGGAGAGGTAGAGTGGTGGGATGAGTGGTGGGAATTTGGTGTTGCAGATGGTAAGGGAGAGGGTGGAGTGGGATTGGTGTTATCTTCTGGTGTTTGAGGAGTGGGACCAGATATGAGAATAGGTGCCATAGGTTGAGGAGACAAATTAGGCAGGGGGTTTGTGGAATCAACAGCTTTATTCTGATAAGGAAATGTTGTCTCATCAAAAACAACATGTCTGGAAATTATGATTTTTCTGTTTGGTAGCAAAATTTTATATCCCTTGTACTGGTCATGGTAGCCAATGAATACACTTTGTTGGCTTCTAAAGTCGAGTTTGTGCTTGTTATAAGGCCTTAAGTGGGGATAACAAGCACAGCCAAAAACTTTCATTTGATGGTAATCTGGTTTATGGCCTGTCAAAGCCTCAAAAGGTGACATGAACTTTAGGGATTTGTTTGGGATTCTGTTTAGGAGGTAAACAGCTGTAGAAAAAGCATGATCCCAAAATTTTTTAGGAACAAAAGAATGAGCTAAGATAGAGAGGCCAGATTCAACTATATGTCTGTGTTTTCTCTCAGCTCTCCCATTCTGTTCAGGGGTGTAAGGACAAGACATCCTATGAGTGATCCCATTTTGAAGGAAAAATTCAAACAATGGTTTATATTCTGTCCCCCCATCACTTTGCACTATCCTGATTTTCCTAGAGAATTTGTTCTCAACAAGGGTTTTAAAATGTATAAAAGCATTTGAGGCATCTGATTTGTTCTTTAAGAAGTATACCCAAGTGAATTTTGTTTTGTGGTCAATGAAGTTGATATAATAGCTGTGACCAGTTTCAGACTTTATAGGACTAGGACCCCAAAGATCAGTATATATTAACTCAATAATATCATAATAGTCATGCACAGAATCATCAAATGGGAGTTTGTGAGATTTCCCCATAAAACAAGAAGCACAAAGTGGTTTGCTTGCAGCATCATGAAAGTCAATATTACAACTCTTAAGAGCCTTTTTTACAATTTCAAAGGAAGAATGTCCTAATCTATTGTGCCAAAGGTCAAGGTTGAATTTATTCTTCATGCAAGCTGAGTGGATCTGAGGGTTGTGCTTGGTGAAAGGAGGTTTGGCAACAACTTGGCTTCTCTTATCTTGAGCCATGTTAAATGAGTAAAGACCATTAGTAAGGTTGCCTTTGAGAAGTATCTCCCCTGTGGTTCGATCCTTAATAAGACAGAAAAAGGGATGGAATTCAAAGTATACCCCATTCTCTCTAGCAAATTGAGAAACACTTAGAAGATTTTTGGTTATGTGTGGCACACAAAGGAGGTTATTAAGGATGAATGAGTGTTTATCATTGGAAACAGATTTAATCATAGAGGAACCTACATGAGTAATAGACATACCTGTGCCATTTCCCATCTCAATCTTGTCATCACCATGATATTCAGCTGCAAGGTTCAAGTTGTTTAAGTCTGAAGTAATGTGGTTTGTTGCTCCTGAATCAGGAAGCCATTGAGACTCTTGATAGCCTTGAGTAACTTCTGATCCACCGTAGGTGCTGTTCCCATAAGAGCTCAAGTTAGCCACATTTGCCACATTTTGATAATTTTGCAGCCCTCTGAGGTTGTTGTTTTGTGGAAGAGTGTATGATTGGTCAAAGCGGTTGTAACACCTGTCAGCAGTGTGACCATCTTTTTGGCAGATTTGGCACTTGATATAGCTCATCCTTCCTCCTCTTCCTCTATAGTTACCTCTGTAACCAGATCTACCACCTTTATAATTGCCTCTATTTTGGTTATACCTGCCTCTAGAGCTTTGGTTGGGAACAAATCCACCTCTTTGAGATGTTTGCTGAGAGGCCAGGTTTGCAAAACCTCTGAAGCCATCTCCATTGAGGCTGCTTGTGGTGTTTCTTTCAATTCTACTCTCAAATGTTAGCAGGAGGGATTGAGCTTCTCTAAGAGTGCAAGGAGGGATTCTTGAGTTGACTGAGACAGAAACCGAGTCATACTCAGCACCAAGTCCATCAAGAATGGATGAGATGTGGTCTTCCTCTGAGTATCTATGACCAGCAGCTGCAAGGGCATCATAGCAAACTTTGATTTTGTTCAGGTACTCTCTCATGGTTTGTCCCCCTTTCTTCAGATTGTGAAGCTGAGATTTGATCTGCATAACCTTTGCCCTTGACTGAGTGGTAAAGTCTATCTCCAAAGACTCCCAGATCTCAGATGAAGTGTTGAGTCCCACGGTATTAACAAGTATCTCTTCAGAAAGAGAACTTAGAAGCCAAGAGACCAAGAGTTGGTCTTGCTTTTGCCAGCTGAGGTAAAGTGGATTGAGAGTTTGTGGATCTCCATTTGTTGAAGAGATCAGCTTCTCAGGAGGTAAGGCAGTGCCTAAAATAAAGCCTTCAAGCCCATATCCTTTAACTGTGGCCAAGACTTGGTGTTTCCACATCAGGTAATTGTTTTCATTGAGCTTTATTGTCACCAGCTGTGCTTGAGGTTGAATCACGGGTGAAGTAGGACCAAAGCTCGAGGAGTCTGAGATTGTGCTTGCCATAATCACCTCAGAAGAAAGGAAAATGAGAAAACTTGTAATGAAGGATATGGGGTTTGGTGACAGAAATAGAAAGGGAATGATCTTGCCTTTATTGTTCACAGAGACAGGTCAGATCAACCTGCTCTGATACCATAAAAGCAAATATCACATGCCATAATCGATGCAAACAAAGATCAAAATGTATGCTAACAACCTCAAGAACACACAAAATAATATGTTGGGCTGAAAGTGATAAAACTATGTATTAACCCTAGAACAATAGTGTGCAGCTCTTTATATACAATCTTGGAGAAATCTCCACCCTAGGATCAAGATCAAAGGCTAAGAAAATAAAGAAGAACAAGACAAAAAGACATAAAGAATGATGTGGGAAAAATAACCCACATGGACATGCATACGTCCAAAATAAGAGGGAAAAGGATGAAAAAAGTCTAAGCCATAGTTTAAAAGTCTTGAATGTTGCTGGTATGTATATATGCTATTAAAGAATAATTTTTTAATAAGTACCCGTGTAATACACGGGTGTTGTAATAGTGAACTTTTAAGTTAGAAAGACATTGTACAATTCTTGACGGAGAATTAATGAATCATAGATAGAGAAATGGTCTGTAGTATGTTGGGACCCTAGGAACATGTTTGGTGGCAGGGAAGTAAACCAAATAATTGCNACTCTTGATAATAAAAACACAAATTTTAGTGTGAGAGGCTAACGGTTAAGGTAGATCAATTCTTGGTACTATGTGAACAGAAAAACATATTTATACTATCAAATATTACACTTCTATTTATGTTGTATTTCCAAGTATGAGACTACTTAATAAAACTAAACATATTTGTGAAAAAAGTATATCGGCCTAATAGTTAGACCCGTCAAATAGAAGACTTACTGAAATAAATATAGTAATAAAAAAATTAGTGTAAGACAAACTATGGCCTACTAAAAAAACTTGTTATCCCCCCAAAAAAATGAATAACTAAAAAAAATCTACTTATATAGTGTGTTTGGTAAACACAATGGTTTATAGTTTATTTGGTTATCTTATAAGCTTTCTGTATGAAAATAAACATGACTTGGTAGAATGAACTTTTTAAAAAAGTTCGAGCTTATTTGATAAGCTTTCTTAAATAGTATTTCAAATAAATGCGTTAAAATTTTATTTCAGCTGGCTTATCAGCTAATTTTACTAAGCAATTTTACCATATTAGTTAGTTTTTCAGCCATAAACAATAACATTTATATATATATATATAGAAAATGCTCCCTACCCACAGGTGAGCACATGTTAATATGTCCACCGTGATGTATATATATATATATATATATATATATATATGTTATTGTTTTTGAAATACAATCTCGTTGTTCTTTCCACAATTAATGCCCATAAGTTATTAAGTCCATGCACCAACTGATGTAGTAAGAAATTAGCATGCATTACACTATTGGTATAGTGTTAAAAGATCACAAGATATTGACACATAGATGATGATGGACACATGCTCACGATGAATCGGTGACATTTCTGTATAAAATAAGTCATAACTATAAATAGAATAAAATAATAAAAAATGACATTGCTCTAAATTTTCTTTCTTAATTAGACCACATCCAGGGGCGGACTTATGTATTAAATGCCCGGGTGAATTTTAGATATTTGATCTATGTTTTATTAAATAACTACATGAGTTATTTTTATTTTTTTTAATCAAAAAATAAATAAATTAACTCACGTTCTATGTGTTTTAGCCTAGAGTGAAATTAGATGGAAACTTCAAGTCTCCCCACTAAATTAAGGAGCTCATACTATTTCTCATGAGTCTTATATATACATCGATCTTTTTTCCCATTTTCAGCGTTGATTAAATTAAGAGTTTCTTATTTATACTTATTTTTCTAAAAAAAAAGGCTGTAATAGAATAGATTATATAACCGGCTTTCCATAATTTGAAGTACTGATTACTTGTAAACTACCTTAAAAAAAACCTGTTTCCAGTTACCATTATTCTTTGAGGTGGCACTCGTGGGATGCTTTGGAATTTATCCTTTTCTTTTCCGATTATAGTTTTTTTTTCCACCTTTGCTATATATGAATTTTTAAGTGGGAAAGACATTGTACAATTCTTAGACTGAAAGTTAATGAATCATAGATCGAGAAATGATCTGTAGTATGTTGGGACCATAGGAACTTGCTTGTTTGGTCGGAAGTAATTGCTCAAACTGCAAAACATTATCTTCTTTTAATAATAAAAACACAAATCCGGGTGAGAGAAGGGCTAATTGTTAGGTGGCTAATTGTTAGGTGGATCAATCGTTCGTACTATGTGAATATAAATACATATTTATACTATTAATTTTGTCACACTTTATTTATGTTGTTTTTCAAAGTATGAGAATTTTTAAATAAAAATAAGCATATTTATGAAAAATGTATATCGGCCAAATAGTTGGGCTAGCCCTACCGAAATAAATATCTATACTATTACAAAAAGAGAAGTAATTTTGTAAGATAATTGACAGACTAAAATATCTTTATATTTAATATATTTTTAATGACATAAGTGTAATACTCATTAAAAATAAGTGTCTCGATAAATTATAATTAAACTAAAATATCCCCATAAGATAAAAATATTTGCTTCTTTAATTTAGTGTCCCCAACAAGTTAACGGTGTGGATTACACGTGCCGATCGTTTCCCAGAGGTGGGAGCGGTCCCCTTCTGGGAGTCACTGCTGTCCAACTCGCACCGGGCGAAGAGTCGACCTTTGGTCAATGTAATCTTTAGAAGCGAAGTTCAGTCATTACGTTTTGAAATTTATTAAAGACATAATTATTTGTGATGAAATAATAATCCTAGATGCGCTCATTTTTTGTCATTCTTTTACTCACTCATTTTTTAGTATTTTGGTTAAACTGTAATTAATAATGTCATATTTTGTAGTACTTCCTCGTTAAAGTGTGTTCAATTAATTGAGGAGCAAGTAAATGAAGTTCGGAAGAATGGGCTCAATATGTTCTTCAGAGTTTGTAAGATAAAAACTCTACTAGTGTCGATTAGTTTTTTTTTTTATTATTATTATTTTTTTTGTTACTGTTGTGTTGAACTTCAAATCTATTACAAAATATAAATAATAGATAATGATTGAGATGTTTCATTTCGATTTATAATTCTGGTAGATACATGCGTATTATTTTCGTACTTAACAGGTATGTATATATTTTGTTATACTCGTATTACATTTTCTTTTATAGCTTGTTTATATGATGTGAAAAAATGACTTAATTTTGATATCAATATATGTATAACTTTTGGGATGCAGACGGATGTCATGAAAACTTTCTTGGTCAAGACAGTGACTAATAGTGGGCTGATTTTTACATGGAATAATGAGTTGTTTTTCTTGATTTGATGAAATTGGATATACGATTATTTCCTGATTTGGTGCTACATCAATACTCTTTTACATACACGAGCACAATGTTAAAATTGGTGGATTGTATTTAGTAAGTTTTTGTTATATTCATGTTTGAGTTGTTTTCTTGTTGGTTCTTGCTTCTTGGTACATGAAGTTTATGATTTAAGTCATTTTGTTCTTGTTTACTGGTGCAGGGGGTAAATGAATACGTGCACACACACACACACACACACACACACAAAAAACTCATAGATAACGTTTGTTTTGAAAAGTGTTATATATTATCATCATCTTAGATAGCACTTCAATTAAAAAATGTTATCTGATTAATATTATAGATAATGCTTAATATAAAAAAGTGTTATGTTAAAGGTTCTCCACATAGCGCTTAATATAAAAAAGTGTTATGTTAAAGGTTCTTTACATAGCGCTTAATATAAAAAAGTGTTATGTGAAAGATTATGCACATAAAGCTTCATATAAAAAAGTGTTATGTGAAAGATTATGTACATAAAGCTTCATATAAAAAAGTGTTATGTGAAAAGCTATTCAAATAACGTATTTCAAAGTGTTATTTAAAGAGATCGGTCTTCAGATAACATTGATTCCGATAACGCTTAAAAGTAGCGAAAAAAAAAAAAGATTATTTGAAGCCTTTTTGGGGTAGTGATTGTTAGGAATTAAAATATTTTAATATAACAATAAAGCTATAACAAAAAATAGGAATGCCATCTAACATCACTTTTTTAATTAAACTATGAACAGTTTTAAAAAGTGATTTTCATTAAAGTAAAGTCTAACATTAGTAATTGAAAATTTGCAATTAAATATTATTTCCATATTACAACCTAACTGTTTTACTTTTATTTTTTATTTTTTGGTAATTACTCGTGAAATATATATATATATATATATATAATTAAATTTGATGTACGGGAACGTGATATAAATAAATAATAGAATTTTATTTAATAATAATTATTTGTCATATACTTTTATATTATCCTTAATGATATAAAAATATTTAACAGCTAGTATATAATTATTCTAAATTATAAAAATTTAATAACTTTCAATAATCATTAGTTATACAAAAATATACATTCGTTATACAACAAAAATGATCAGTTTAAATTGAAAAAATAATAATACTAAAAATAACTCTATTTTCATTCAAAACTACACATTAATTATACAATACAAATAATAAAATTTATATTAATATTAATACAATAACTATGGATGCATCATTGTTTGTTTTAATCTTACACATTTAACTATACTAATTAATTAATATACTTTATATAACATATCTCATAATTATGTACGATATAAATTTAAACAACTTTTTTTTTTCTTTCTTTTTAAAATATATCTTCGCAACCCTCCTAACTTCCACTAGCCAACTAGCGAGGGCCTAGCCTAGCGCACGTTCTAACAATGGTCCTTTTACAACATTAATTGTTCCTAAACAAATAATTCAATCCACAAGCATTAGTGGGGATATGATCAGACGTGGCGTACGTACGTACCTGCAGAATCACGAGCGGTGTGAACCCGAGATCCCGCGCGAGCATCGGCTGCCTATAAACAAGCCTTCCGTGGCTCCCCTCCGCCGCCAGCCACTTCTCCACAGTCGTGGCGCACTTAGCCTCCACGATCCGAACGCCGCTGTCGTTGCACTTGACGAACGGCCTCCCGCCGGCCTTGTGGCGCCGGATTCTGCCGGAAATTGGATAGTAAAGCTGCAGCCACTGGAACATGGGCGCCTTGAGGTCCTGGACGCTCAGCCCCGCGGCTGCCTCCGGGCTGAAGAAGTGTACGGTGGTGATGTGGTGCAGCTTCACGGCCAAATCTGCTGCCGTGAACTCACGGACCTTGTCCTCCCCGGTGATGCTCGCCGGCACCACAGTCGATAATTTTATGTCAAAAATTAAGCTCTGATCGGATTCGATTGGGGACGCCATTGGAATAGTAGTTACGAAGGAGAAAGGAGAAAATGTAATGAAATAAGTTAGATAGACAATTGAAGAGTTTGTGGAGTTAATAACGAAGGAACTGGAAAGAAGAAGTGCTGCTGCTCTTAAATACAGTCGTTGAGCTGTTGGATCACGAGTACGATGCCAGAAATAAATGGGCCAAATTTTATAAAAACGTTAACCCCACTTTTTCTGTTTTTGGGCACATTTAATGAAACCTTTATACGTACTTGAATAAATAGAAAAATGCTACAATCCCGTTGCGGAATCATTCCGTCGGGATTTGTAACCGTTAGATCATCATGTAACTGTCGTGGATAATTGATCTAATGGTTACCAATCTCGACGGAATGGTTTCGTAACGGGACTGTAGAATCTCTCGAATAAATATATAATCTTTTGTTTTTTATTCAAATCGAGATATCCGGCGCAAGAGCGAGTCAATTTAGCTAATTACATGGAGTCATGTCTGCATATGTTGAATTGTGGATTTTCCACGTAAAACTAGTACGTCGCCAACAGTGACGGAGCTAGGAATTTTACTCAGAGGGGCCCGATTTTGAGTGTTAAATAACGAGTTTGTAGTTTAAGTTGAAACACTTATTTCATATAAAAATATATTTATTATAAAGATAAATATCGATATGTGTATCATCAAGTTTTAAAAACTTAGAATCCGTATCACCCTCAAAATTTTAAAAAAAAAAAAGATTTCATGTATTTATAATTTAATTTCAACATCAATATTTATGATAAAATAAGTTTTTTTATAAAAAAATTGATTTAAAATGAACTTTTGTAGCACATTGCATAATATTTTTGCTGATGAAAGCTTATTGTTTGTCCCAGTTTTGTTGCCTTTTTCCTTGTTATTTTTCCTTTCTTTTTCCCCCATATGAGTTTTTTTAGTTCGTTTTTATCTCGTTTTGTAGTTTATTGCGTGTTTTCCTCTATCTTGGTTTTTCTTGTGTTTTCCGTATGTTTTTTCGGTTTTTCTTCGTTTATGGTGTGTAGGTCGAAAGCTTCGGGAAGATCGAATTTTGGGCAAAACTCAGTTGGGCAAGCGTAATTAGATAGAGGAGTTCGTTGGGAACACACAGGAAAAAACAGAACTCAATTCCGATACCAGACGAGCCCGAACGACTCCAAAATGTGAAGTAGTGCGAGCTGTCCAGGCCCCGCGCGCCTGCCGCGCCGCGGAGCGCCCATCCACCGTGCCGCGAAGCACTGCCGCGCCGCGGAGCGTCCATCCACCGCACCGCGAAGCCCTGCCGCTCCGTTGAGCCTTCATCCACCACGCCGCGCCCCTGCCATGACCCCTACTGCAGCTCCCAGCCTTCAGCGCGCCACGCCGCGCCATCCACCACGCCGCGGCACAACACCCCACCACGCCGCACCAAGACTTCTCACATCGTGGCCCACGTCCCCTATATATACACGCACGGGACTTTGCACAGGATTATTCTGGCCCTCCGGGGTGAAAATCCTAGGTTGGGAAAAACACCATGAACACTCTTTTCTCCTCTTTTTCTTCCATTTTCCTTCTTCTCTTCACCTTTCTCTTCCATTTTTCTTCTTCTTCTTAATAATTAGGGATTAAGCTTTGTATTTGATTTTACGTAGCTAATTCTTTTGCTAGGGATAGGGGATGATTGTTCTTGGTTAATTTGCATTTGTCGGGCTTAAATTGTTCATGCTTATGTGAGTTGATACTATTCAGATTTGATGAATTCTTGCTTGATAGTTTGATATAATCGAAGGGTGACACTTCGATCTTGTGATTGGAAACAATTGAATATTGATTGTCGAGTTAGGTTTTGTCGATTCCCATGATTAGTTGATTAAACACCTTCTAATTGAATTAGCGACTTTTAGAACCGAAAAGGGAGAAGTCGTAAACCTAGACTCGCATGAGATAGATGATTTCGTAACTGAATAGTCTATAGGTTTTGGATTGAAATACGTACTTGTCGATAACCCGTCTCTTGTTACGAAAAGTTATTGAGACTGGGATAATTGACATGTGTTGTATGCTCGAGCTAGCTCGTCTATGTTCAATCCCTTGTTACGAAAAGTTATTGGGAGCGAACCACTAGATGTTTAAGCGAGAGTGTCAATCTAGAACTGAACAATTGATTGCCCGGTTTTGCTAAGAACTTGAATAAATTATCCCCGATTCTCTAGCTTCTCCATCTTGTTCCGTTTACATTTTTAGGTAGATTATTGCTTTTTAATATTTCTTGGTTAGTAATTATTCAAACCCCCTATCTGATTAGAGTGTTTAGGATTTATTTTCTTTTTCTGTGTGATCGATACCAAAGCTAAATTCCGAACCACCTTCCTCGTGAGATCGACCCGGGGAATGAATCTTTTGATTCGGTACTCGGTAAAAATATAATTTGCTACAACACTTATCGAGTGAAAATTTTTTAAAGGAAAAATAAAGTTAAGAATATGTGATTACACAAAAAAAAAAAGTAAAAAAATCAATATTAAAAAATATAATAATCCAACTAAATACTCGGTTTATAAATCACAAAATCTAATTACAATGAAAAGAACGAAAGAGTAAATCATTATAAATATTTTCAAAAACTTATCCAGAAATGTAAATTATAAGGATTGTTAGTATATTTTTAAATAAATGAGTAACATTATTAATTTGAATTAAAATAACATAGAAAATAAGTTTTATTTATTAATATATTGTAAATATTATTTTCATTTCTATACATATGTTGTTATATGTAATTAACAACTTAAAATTATAAACAGCTGAGTGTATTTAAACAGAAATAAAAAGAAAATTATATTTTATTGATGATATCACAAGAGTACAGGAAGTTGGTTTTTTATTCTTGACCGAGATCATCTCAAGTCCGTGTACCATGTGTGAAAAAGAAAAGATCCAAAAGCCCTTCTACAACTATAATTCTGCTATTTATAGTACGGTCGCTTTTGTCATTTTGTCCGAGGTAGATAAGATCGCATTTAATGTTGAGCAGCTTCAATTAAACGGTGTGTAGTGGAATGAGGAAACATCAATGATTGCTTTATGTTTTGATTGTCGAATCGAATGTGTACAGCTCCTCTTGCTTGAAAATTCGATCTTCTCGGATGTCGGATGAATGGATAATATTTTGAAGATCATATTCATAATGTTGGTGAAGTCGGTCGTCGGCTTCTGATAAGTTGTCGGTTCTACTTTCAGTCAACTGGAAGTCGGTAGTCAACGTATTTAATTGGTTCCGACTTGAGCTAAGTTCAGCTATTTCTAAGGAGCTATTAATCAAATTAAGTGATTAATCTTTAGCTCTAACCTCATGAAGCTAAGTTGGTCATCAACAGAGAGGCCCCCGACATTAGTGGGTATTTTAACTTTTCGTGAAAATGGCTGCTGATATCGTTATTGTCTTTTAATTCCGACTTGGTTGTTCTCCGACTTCTCTTTCACTTTATAACCGACATGATAACACTTTGTTTTGTCACCAATTTTGTCTGCGACGGTTGTGTAATGTTTGGACTGACGTGGCAGTTCTCAAAAGACGTGTCCGCATTTAATGGGTCCAACGGATAGAATTGTTAAGCGACATGGCGTTTCAAGATTTGTCCTCATCTGTTAATCATTACTGTAACGTTGCACCATTTAGGGACACGTCCGTTACACGCGCCGATCCCGGGTTTGATCAACGGTTATAAATCAAAACCTATAAATCACAATCGGTTTTGACTGTGAAGAGTTTTTTTACCTTAGATCTCTGAACTTTTTGCTTTCATCCTTGTGCTCAATCCCTCTCGGATTTCTCTTTCTGTTTCTGTCTTGTACCATTTGTGCAATCTCTTTGTGTCTTCTTCAATTCAGAGCTTTGAGAGTTTCGGTAAGATTTTGCCCTAATTTTTTATATTTCTGTGCTCGCCAATTTCGAATTCATTTTTATTTTCACATTGATTTCGGAAAGATGACTTCTTACGCTGAGGATAGCAGTAGCCGTACAATTTTGGAGACTAGGATTTTTACCGATGAGGATTTGGAATTGCCTCTTGAGTATTATCGGTGGGATCCTATTCTCGTAGAGAGACTCAATTTGAATAAGGACATAATTGAGGAGGACAAGTCAGTTGAGGATAATGCTATGTCTCTTCCCGATTATTGGAGGCGTCCTGCACGTCAGTGGCCCGAACCGATTATAAGAGAAAATAGTTAATGCATTATAATAAGTTGTGTTTAATTTTACCTATTGAAACGTTCAATTGTGATAATATGCTCTCATCATTCTCTTATGAAAAAAAAATTTATATGAACAAAAATTAAACTATAATTGACACATTATACTGTTTTTATTTATGAAATTTTTAGCTACATGATTGTGTATTTTTTAAAATAATTATTTTAGCTGAAATCCATGAGAATTGTAATTCAAAGTAATATGAAAATACTTATATTTGCATAAAATCAATGAGAATTGTAATTCAATGTAATTTTTAGAAATTCACATTGACAAAATTCTTGTAAAGTAATACGGAAAAATACATTTAAATTATATAATATAAAATCTAGAAGAAAAAAATATTTTTTGTGAAATTAACTTATGATATATAATAAGAAAAAAGTAGTTGATGCATTATAATAAGTTTTGTTTAACTTTATCTACTGTAACGTTCAGTCGTGATAATATGCTCTCATCATTCTCTTACGAAAAAAAATATTTGTTATATGAACAAAAATTAAACAACAATTGACAAACTATGCTATTTTTATTTATAATAGTTTTAGTTGCACAATTGTGTATTTAGTATAAAAAAATAAAAAATAAAAAAATAAGGGAAATCACTTTTCACCAATTTTTAGATAAACTCAAATTTAGGATCAAATGAAATAAATGATACAAATATTTATCGGATCAAAATATTCAACCAATAGGACTATTTCGTCTTTAGAGTCAAAACTATATTATCAATTTTTTATCTCTCTAATTGTTGTTGAGACTTCTCACTCTTTCTGTTATCATTTTCTAAATTTATTCATTTCAAAAACTCTTATAACAACATTCTTATATTGCCTAATAATAAATTAAATTAAATTCGATGTTATGTTCGAACACTAAATCAATTATTTTTGTATCCTGCATACAAACTATGACAATTATAAATATTCACCTCATTGTACAAAATATAATTTATGTCTACATATCAAATTGCTTTTTATTATAGTCTTTAAAGTTGTAATTTTATTTTCATATTATATTGAGAGAATATTAATCAAGATGATCTCCGTCAATGATAGATCAATAGTCAAAACTTATTTTGCATGATGTTTAATATAATTGTAGTTAACTTGTTATTTAGAAATACAATATTAATTTCAAATAATAATATTAAAATATTTAATAAATAATAATATATAAGTCTAAACAATAAAAAGTAAAACTAACAATTGTGATGTATGATGAAGAAAAAATTCTTGTTGCATTTATAGTAAGTTGTAGAACTTTATATGCCGCAATATTATGATAAAGATCATACATTATCGTCATTCTTAAAAAAATAATATACGGTATACAAATAAAATATTGACAAAATTAACTTGGTACGTCTTCATATATTAAAAATAAAGGCATAATAATTTAATGATCACTTGTAATTTCATAGAATTACATAAAGATATAAAATAATATAATTTTAGATTAATAAGAGATAATTACATATTTTTTTTTAACATGTACGTAAATTCCATCATAATAGAGCATATGTATCAAATGTTACATGGTGCTACTATTGAATATTTATATGTAAACGTTTGAACACGTGTATGTGAAAATAAACGGCGTAGAATTGTAAATTGACATAGCAAATTTAAAATTTTATCTATAGATAAGAAATATAGATAGCAAATATAAATTATATAAAATATTTTTTTATTATATTACATGTGGCTATCATATTAGTAATTATTTTTTCTATTTTTGCCGTGATATATTTCCAAATATAACTGAAAAAATTAATATTAATATTGTGTTTGATGTTCCAAAACAAAAACACAAAAAAAAGGATGAGTTTAAATAAAATATTTATATTAGAATTTATTTTATGATTAACTAAATGAGACTTATAATTTATTTTTATAAGAAAAAAATGTAATATATAAGGAAAAGAACTCATGCTCAAAAACATGAAGAGAGACAAATAATAAGTAGGATATTGGAATGAAAATTCATAGTAAATAATGTATAATATTAAATATTATTGATAACAAATAATATGTTCTCACAAAGTAAAAAATATTTAATGGAAATTTGTGATGCATAGTCACAATAATTGATTATGAATAAAATAAGTATTTATTTGTAAAAAAGAATTATGATATTGTTTAAATGGTAAATACTACATATAAATTGACAAAATTTATTTCATGGTAATATATGTAGTTAAAGCATTTATTTAGCCAATAGAAAATTGAGTGAAAATTCCAATACAATTATGTATACTTATTTATATGCAACAAATATTTTTTTTTAATTTTTTTTAGTGACAAATCATACATAGAAATTGATAAAATATATTTAAATGTAGTTTTAGAGGGAAAATATTTTCCTCCAAGCTTCTCCACTTATATATATGTAACACCCCAATTTAATTTAAGAAATAATCCATGGCTTATTCGAAAATCAAGTTAAGGGATTCATTACCCGGTTTTTTGCCTGGACTTCATTGTCCCAAAACATAACTTTCACATGATATTCAAATAAAGCATATTCATGAATATCCAAACATAGTTCGATAACATTAATTGAAACACAATCCAAACTTCAAACGACATAGTTCGAAAACATTTATCATGTCTAAAAGACCATAACATACGGTTCACAAGACCCCAATTAAACATGTTCAAAACCAATTCGATTTATTCAAAATAAAACGGAAGCAATTTAAACATGAATAAGACCAGCCACTCGTCACTCTGCTATCGTACCCGCCTTGCTTAACCTGAAACGTTAACTTCAAGTGGGGATGAGCACAGTTGGAAATCGTAGTGCTCACCACTATGCAATAAATTATGTATAATAATAGAATAGGCATGGTCGCAGCATGAACACGAATCAATCAGTTATCACATTTCCTAATTATACATTTTTACTCTTGTGCACATCTAACATTAGCCATTGAAGGACATACAGCTCACTTCGGCCTTGCCTATCATAAGACTAGGGAGACTGCCTATCAATAGGCACCGTCGAAGGACATACAACTCACAACGACGGGGACAACCGCTCGAAGGACATACAGCTCACAACAAGGGTTACATGGTTCACACGCATACATTGATCACGCCATTCAACAAATGTAAATAATTTATGGCATAGACATTTTTAAATAAAACCCACCTGGTCGAGAGTAGTAGATAACACCAAAGCACGTATAGGCGGCAAGCTCAGCTCGTCAAATACCTACATTAAGTCAAGATGCTATAATCAATATCAAGATGTTCGTGAAGTCCTGTGAACGTTGGAACACTTAGACTCAACACTTATACTCAACCAAAACACAGATGGGAGTTCACATAAATCCAACTAAGGGTTGACCAAGTCAAAAAAACAAGGAACAGCATGCGAGCCGGTTTACAGTTTTTAACACCAAAACTATATTTTTGAAATACTAGTCGATAAATCACATAATCAGGTTGATCAAGTTGCCGAATGAGTTAGGCTCTGAAAATATAACACAAAATCCATCTCACTGGACATAGAAAAACCTCTGTATTCCAGCTCTTAACTCAATACACATGATTTTATAAAATTCACACAAGTTTACAGCAAAAATGAGCATAAATTTACAACCTGACCTAATGAACGAATCATAACTTGAAATTTACACACGAGCAGCTACAACATGTGAATAACAACATATAAAAAATTCCAGTTATTAACATTAAACATACGAATTTTAAAAATTAAAACAAGATTCTGCAGAATTTGAATTTTCGTCAAAACTGAACCAAAATGAACTCGAATAAATCCAATATTTTTACATTCTGAAACAAATCACAAAATGAGCCTAGACACCAAATTTGAGAAATTTACAAGAACAGGTCGATTTACCATAATTAAATCAAGTTTTTGTAGAATACTTCAAACAATTTTTAACCCTAGCAAACGAATTCCAAAAATTCTGAAAATTGTACACAAACTGTAAATATGCCAACCATACTCAAATTTCAATAAATTTGGAGCACAAATCAATTTATTATGCAATTAACACGATTCTGCCCAGAAATCACATTAATTAATTAAAATAGCTACAGTTAGAATTAAATCATGAAATTTTTACACGACATACATATTCAACAGAGGGCTTGACACACCAAATTTCACATCAAACAGATCAATATGTGATATATTACGAATTTAATACACATCCAGCAACTATACGAGTTCAATTATGCATATATGACTCGACAAACACCGAAATTGTCCGAGGCCTTCACCATTAGGCCAATGACTCATTATGTTCCAACTCCACAGTAACTTAACACGTTTTAACGTGATCTCGTTCGAGTTCGCACGAACCGAAGAGATCGACACATATACCAATTTAATTAAGGTTCAATATACTCATCACTATATCAACAAGATACTTGAATAATATATCACAGATCACATAAACGCATAACATGAATTTAACGAGAGAGGGATCGAGCCTCGATACCGTTCTTGGGAAACGTGCGAGAAAAAGGTCGGATGAGGGTTGACGTGGTCGATTTGCGTGCGGCCTTCTCACAGGGTGAACGGCTCTACCGCTTTCGCTTGGGCTCACAGGTGGAACAGTGCACGTCGCTGTTGGTTCGAGACAAGGTGTTGCGGAGGAGCAGCAGGGTCGTCGGAAGCGCTGCGCGTGGGTCGGGATCGCCGGAGTTGCTGAGGTCGCGGAGGAAAAAGGGCCATCGGGACCTACTGGTCGTGGCGGAGGGGGCAACGACTCACGGTGTTGCTTGCGGGTTTGTCTACACGCGGAGGGGCTGCGACTCATTGCCGGAGTTGCAGGCGCGGGCGACGTGAGGGCGGTGATGGCGAGATGAAGATGATAATGAGCGTGAAGGTTTTACGAGGGAGGAAGAGAAATTTGATGGCAGCGGGCGTTTCTTTGTGAGAGAGAAAAAAAAAGAGCAGATTTGCTTGTGTCTGCGGGAGTGAGCGGGTCTCGATCGAGAGAGAGAGAGAGAGACACAATATATATATATATATAGAGAGAGAGAGAGAGTTAGGATCACATGAGAATGGTAGATAGTGAAAGAAATGAGAATAAACCTAGACCATGAGATCAATCATATTAATGGTTAGGATGAAGTCAAATTATGGTCAATCATTAATGGCAAATTGGTAATTACTTGATTATAGTGTGGTTAAATATGTGCATTTGATCAATAATTAAGGATAAGTTGGTCAATACACATATTTTAAATGGGACCCACATCCACCATCCCAACAAATCCGTCACCTACCACATCCCTTCTCTCACACACAACACACACTCATCCTTCCCACCTCTCTCACGCACAACACACACTCATTTTACAAAAACACACACACACACAATCGCGACACGCCGACACACACACAAACAAGCCGAGTCCGCCGGCAATCATCACCACCAAGCCGAACAACCAAGGCCACCCACAGCCGCCGGCACGGCCGGTCGCCGCCTCCGAAACCACAGGCCCGCCAGACGATCACAACAGAGGCGCCCCTGCTCGATATAGGCATGGCCAATTTATCCGACTTCGCAACACCGACGCATCCTCCATCTCTGGCGTCGCTGCTGTAGCCGCCTTCTCCCGGAGTTGAGATATCTCACCACGTCGCCTCCACCTTCCATGTTCTCGAAGTGGTCAGATAACTTACAGTAAAAGCACACCATGTCCATGAGCGTGAAGGAGACTGGGCCGAGCACCACCGCCAGAACACCGAACAGGTGCAGATCCGGCGCCGCTGATGCCTCCAGATCTGCCATTTTTTTTTTGTTTCCTCCATGTGTGTTTGAGTGAACTTCAATGGTGTGTTCAGTGGTGAATGTGGCGGCGACGGTGGTGGTGTGCGGCGGGCTGATAGATCAATGTGAGGGGAGGTGGGAGATGATGTTTGTCTGCAGATTTGGTGCTCCACAGTTGACGAGAGAAAGGGGCCAAAGGGCTGTATTGGATTTAGTAAATTAGGTTATATATAGGGACTTATGGGCAATTTTTAAGATGTTTGACATATTTGTACTTTAGTTAATGAAATAGATATGTAGTTATTAAAAATACTACTAATTGCACAATAATGATTAATTAATATTATTGTGCACTAATTAATTTATTTATATACTAAAAATATATATAGTATTTATATTTTTATTTAATACCGTATATTATTGTTTGATGAAATAAATAATATATACATGATAAAAAAAACATATTTTTTTAAATATTTTGGTCAATTATGTTATTATTCATATAGAACAAATAACTGAAATACTAAATTCGATTAGTTTATTGAAATAATTAGTTTATTCGACCGGTTAATGAGATTATTTTAGTTACCGATTTGAAATATTGTATTATTTTTATTATAAAAATATATTTATTTTATAAATTTAATTAAAAAATATTATTTAAAAGAAAGTTTGTTTGTTTTTTTACTTGAAAAAATAATGTCGACCACAAACTCAAATAATCGTGATCATAGAAGCAAAAACAAATTATCAAACTGAAAAAATTAGTTCAATCGATTAAGTGCAATTCGATAGTCATTAATGTGCAATTCATCTAAGGAAATAGTGCAAATGATCTAACAATATAGTGCACTTACAGTGCATATATTTTTTAATAATTTGTTCTAATTCAAACTAAAATCGAATTTAAATAATCGGTAACCGAAATACTATAAATAATAGAAATAATCTAATATTTAAATTATAAAAAAATATATTTTATTTTTAATATTTATATTTAGTATTTTATATTTTCTAGATGAAATAAATAATATTTTTATATAAATATATATATATATATATTATTTTTTATATAGTTAGTCAGTTTGATTATTTTGGTTATTTTAACAAAATAATGCTCATATTGATATGAATAATTGATATTTTACAAATAAAAATAGACAATCGACCCGAAATATACGATTTCGAAACAAAATTTTGAGTTCATTCAATTTCAGTCATTATGTGCAATTCGTCTAACATTATGGTGCAACTTGGTAGTCATTAAAGTGCATTCGTCTAACAATATTGTGCATTCGCAGTGTATTTATTATTTATTATAAAAGTATATTTGTTATTATAATATTTTTTATATATTAAAATTTTACATGTTAAAACTTATTAAATAGTGTACACTTTATTTATCATTAATATGCATTAATGAGATATTTCTATATCCGAAAAGAAATCTTTAGTTCATTCAAGTTCGGTTATTATGTGCAATTCGTTTAACATTATGGTGCAACTTGATAGACATTAAAGTGCAATTCGTCTAATACTATTTGCACTTGCAGTGTATTTATTATTGTTATTATAAAAGTATATTTATTATTGTAATATTTTTATACATTAAAATGTTATATATAAAATTTTTTAAACACTGAACACTTTATTTATCACCAATATGCATTTATGAGATATTTCTATAAGTAACATATTTGGTCATGAACTAAATTAAAAAAATACTCAAAATTAATGTGCATTCTCACATGTAATAATGTGCATTTTAGCATAAACTTATTATGAAGGTTGTTAAGTGGAATATGTTTTATGTGTTTTTCAATTTTAAAAGTCTTTAAAGTGCAATCAGACGATCATTAAAATGCAATTTGTATATCATTATTGTGCACTGTTTCGCCGCTATTGTGCAGTACTATTGTGCACTGTTTCGCCCGCTATTGTGCAGTGTGAACAGATCAAACTTTTTGTCTCAACCAAATTGAAACAGAATACTATTGTGCATTTAATTTAAAAAATATAAAATGTATTTTAATTAACATTATTGTGCATTTATCAAATTATTTATATAAAAAATATATTTAGTAATTATATTTAGTTATTTAATACTTTATATTATTGTTTTTCAAATAAATAATATATATACATGTATAATATATATACATGTATAATATACAAATAATATTTTTTATATAATTCAATCAATTATGTTATTTGGATTTTTTTTCTGTAAATAAAACTGCAACTGCATTGAAATAACATAAATTTTAATAATTGATAAGACATAAACTTTAATAATTGCGAAAACGAGCACGCTGTTATGCTAATGTGCGCTCTCAATCTCATTAATGTGCATTCATTCTAACACTATTGTGCAGCCTGATATTCACTAAGGTGCAATTTGCAGAGAGATTTTTTTAATGTATAAATCCAATATAAAACCGTACCGAATAAATAATTTAATCAATTGGTTAAATGAATTAATTTAAATACTCTAAATCATTTATTATTTATAGTATAAAAAATATTTATAATTTTACATTTTGTATTATTTTTATTCAATAAATTTATTAGTTACTTTAGTATAAATGTATAGAAACTATATAAACAATAACATTTGTTTTATGACTTCTTATAAACTACACATTTACCCCATAGACTAAATTGGAATATATTAAAAATTCTAAAAACTGCAATTAAGTCCCTAGCATTCATCAAATTTATAAAAGAAAAACAATCCCAATCCCCAATTTCTAAAGCCCGCACACCGCTCCAACTTCCGCAGGGGAGAAAATCATCGGCGTCATCTGAGATTGGGAAAATTCGATTCGACAGAGATTGGGGATCTCTGATTTGAAGGAGATTAAGGAAATTCGAATCGATGTGTTCGTGTGTGTGTATGTGTGTGTTTCCTTGTGTGTTCATGCATGTGTGTTCGTGTGTGTGTGGCGGTGTATGGTGGTGTGCGGCGGCTAACAGCGATTTCTGGGGCTGAAACGGTGTTTGAATTCCGGCTGTAACGGTGCTGCCGGCTGGATCGGGGGATGGGTGGTCAGACCGTGTGTGTGTGTGTGTCTTCTGCGTGTGGTCTTGGGTGTCTGTATCTGCTGCCGTGTCTTTTTCGGCGGCATCTGGACGGCGGTGGTCTGATGTTTGGAGCGGCTGGGTGCGTGTGTGTGCAGGTGCGGGTGTGTGCGTGTTTTGTGTGCAGGTGTGGTGTGTGTGCGTCGTTGTCCTGCCGGGAACAAACCTCCCCGACACCGGCCATGAAGACATCTCCGACGCTACCGGTTTGACCTCTGCCGACCGTCAGGTTCAGGAGCCGCCGTGTGTCTCGCCGGAGGAGACGAACTTCTGGTCTGATTTTAGCAGCGGGGGTCGGTGGATAAAAAGGGGCGGCGACGGCACCGGCGTTCTCGACCGTCGGTGACGGCGACGACGACCGCGACCGGATCGGTGGGTGTGGCGATGCTGTGTAGAGTGGCCGGTGGCGTGCGCTGTTCTAGCCTACTGTGTGTGTGTGTGTGTTTGTATGAGAGAGACAGAGGTGTGTGCAGAGAGTGTGTGTGTGTGTGCTGATGTGTGTGTGCGTGTGTTGTGTGTGTGTTACGTGTGTGTATGATGATGTGGCATGGTGATGTGGGTTGTGACGTATAATGGTAATGTCTAAATTACCCTTAATGAAGTTTTAATTTTGACTTTTTTTTAGCTCTTGGATCATTCGATCTGATGGCTATGATTTATTCTTATTTCTTTCATACCATTCTCACTAGAGCGTGACCCTATATACTAGGGTTCAAAAATCTTGTTCTCCAAGATACACACATACACACGCACGGGTAGGGGGAAAATCGGGTCGGGGTTTTATTTGCTGCTCGAGTTCTCGGGCTCGGCTTAGCCATATCATATTAATTCGGTTCGGCTCGAGATTTAAAATAAAATCGGTATATATTACACACATTAATTTATTAATAATAATACACATTTAGACATTTAAAAGACATTTAGGCATTCAATAACTAATAATAGTAATAATTACAATAAAAATAAATAATAATAATAATTATAATAAATCCCAAAATAATCCAAAAATAAACGGGGCATTACAATATACATTTATTTAGCCAATGGAAAATTGAGTGAAAATTTCAATACAATTATGTATACTTATTTATATGTAACAAATATTTTTTTTTAAAATCTTTTTTAGTGATAAATCATGCATAGAAATTGATAAAATTTATTTCAATGTATTAAATGTAGTTTTAGAGGGAAAGAAATAAGAATACATCGTAGTAAATAAATCGGATGATCCAACGGCTAAAAAAAGTCAAAATTATATATTCACTAAGGGTATTTTGGACATTTGACATAACCCACCAGCCAAATCTAATACTATCAGTGGGCCCCACCCACCATCATTCCAACCCCCTCCTCAATTTCTCTATCTCCNAAAACAACTCGTCCCCACTCTCCCTCCTACAAAAAATCAACACGTCCCTGCCGTTCATCGTAGATCGGCCGCCGACGCTCCTCTCTGGCAAACCTAAAAACGTTCGATATCAACCGACGGCCGACGCGCACCACGGACACAGGACGGCACTACCTACAGAAAATTTTAGCCTATAAGAGGCTTAGTCCAAAAAGAAGGAGTGGTAGCCCGAGGGGGGTTGGTTAAAAGACTCTCCGATCTTGGGGATCATAACGTCCAACTCCAAGGGAAGCTCGATTTTGTGAAGAATATTGAAAATATAATCATTTGAGTAGGAAGTGATGGGGTTTGGTTTGACCACCGTCACAAAAGAAGATAATAACTTTGCTTTTTTGCATTTGACTACTGTGAGTTTGGTCATTTTGTTAGCTAGAAAGAGGTAGGGCCTAGAGATGTCCCTGGCTGGTTTGTATAGGGTTGTGAAGAAGAGTTTGAATAGGTGTAATGGTTTGAGTTTGACATGGTCGTCAGGAATTAAAAAAGAAAAAGTAAGACTCAAAGCAGGTTGGCGCTTGTTGGAGGCTTAAGAGGAAAGCTTAAGAGTATGAAAGGGGATGAGAAGAAAAATAAAAGTGAGAAGTAATTTAAAAGCATGTAACCATGAAAGTACTCATCTTGGTTGCGTGAAGGATGACCGGAGAACTGGCTGGGGAATCGTCAAAAAATCGCTAAGCTTATCAAAGTTTTATTGCAAAGACGAGTTCTCGAAATATGAAGAAGGTAAAAAGTAAAAAATCTAGATTTGCAAAACATTATAATGATAAAGGAAAGCACAAAGGTTGAGGTCGTAGGTGAGTCGTCAGATCAAAAGTCGTCTGGGTGATTTAGCTTTGACCAAGGGATATGGATTTGACAAATGCCAAAGATCGTAAATCAGGGGCGTTGATTTTTAATAAGGATCCACGACGTAGATCAAAATGGAGGATCAGGGGCGTTGATTTTGAATAAGGATCCACGGCGTAGATCAAAAGAAGCATGCTAGGATTTCTGAAGGGACGTTTCTGACAGAAACATATATCGAGATCGTCAGTTGGGCGCAAACAAAGAATTTTTGTACAAGTCAAGGTAGCTCATCCAAGAATGGGAGGGGACTATGATATGGCCATACTTGTGAACCGGAGTCAAGTATGAAGAGGTCCGAGCGAAACGGAGGAAGAGCAACCTGAGGAGGTCTAGACGAGACTTGAAGGTCTCGGTGATTAAGTGTGGGAAGTAGACAGAGACTGAGTATGAGAAGCTCTACACGACTAAGTATGAGAAGTAGACATGCTCTCTGTGACTGAGCATGAGAACTTCCACACGACTAAGTATGGGAAGTAGACATTCTCTCTGTGACTGAGTATGAGAAGCTCCACACAACTAAGTATGAGAAGTAGACATGCTCTCTGTGACTGAGCATGAGAACCTCCACACGACTAAGTATGGGAAGTAGACATTCTCTCTGTGACTGAGTATGAGAAGCTCCACACGACTAAGTATGGGAAGTAGACATGCTTTCTGTGACTGAGTATGAGAAGCTCCACACGACTAAGTATGGAAATTAGACATGCTCCTATGACTGAGCATGAGAAGCTCCACACGACTAAGTATGGAAAGTAGACAAGCTCTCTGTGACTGAGTATGAGAAGGTCGAGCTTCTCTAAGAAGATAAGTAGAGGTCATCTCGACCTGCTAGACCTGCTAGAGGTCATCTCGACTTGCTAGACTCGTCTCGACCTGCTAGACCTGCTAGAAGTCATCTCGACTTGCTGGACTTGCGAGAGGTCATCTCGACCTACTAGACTTGCGAGAGGTCATCTCGACCTGCTAGACTTGCCAGAGGTCATCTCGACGTGCTAGACCTGCTAGAGGTCATCTCGACTTACTAGACGTCTTCTCTACTAGAGGTCTCCGCTACTAGACGTCTTCTCTACTAGACGTCTCCGTGACTAGAGGTCTCTGCTACTAGACCTCTCCGCTACTAGACGTCTTATCTACTAGACGTCTCCGTGACTAGAGGTCTCTGCTACTAGACGTCTTCTCTACTAGACGACTCCGTGACTAGAGGTCTCCGCTACTAGAAGTCTTCTCTACTAGACGTCTCCGTGACAAGAGGTCTCCGCTACTAGAGCTCTCCACTACTGGACATCTTTGTGATTACAAGAGCATGATCTAGAGGCAGTAATTGGATAATAAAGAATCTTGAGTTGACTAGGAGGTAGATGGAATGCGAACCATCCAGGGCATTTTGGACACTTCAGGTAAACCTCCCAGTGCATTTTGGGTACTTCAAGCAAGTATTTCCCTCTATTTAAAGGGGCTGAGATAATCCTAAACCCTAACCTCTACTCATTCTATACACTTTCCATCTCTCTGCTGCTGCTGCTCTCTAGGAGCAGCTCTCTGCCCAACATTCTATGCATTTCTACATGCATCACAGAGCTTCATCTTCCTCTCCTCTGTTTACTGACTTGAGCGTCGGAGGCCCGACGCCGGGACCTCTCCCGGCGTTGGGTTCTTGCAAGTGTTTTCGGTGGTCTGGAAACGATTTGAAGGCGATTCAAACAGATCAGAGCTCACAACAACCGGTTTACTCCAAATCTGGATGTAGACCCATCAATTGGCGCCGTCTGTGGGGAGCTCTTGAAGGAACTAAGAGCTTTGCACCTAGTTCTGATCTGTCTGAGATGGTTGAGAAGGGAAGTATGTAGAGGAATTTAAGTGAGGTGTTGTGGGGGATATGAAGAGGAAGGAAACCTCTGGTGGTTCTCAACCTTGAGTTTTTTTTATCTCTGTAAAGGTGTTGCCACTGTTTGATTCTCACGCTCCGTCATGAGCGCGTATGGAAGAGGTGCTACCTTCACCCCTGGAGGGGAAAAGCCAGTTATTTGCTGAGACGCAGAGCAATAGACCCTCACCAATGACACTTGGTGAAGGCAAAGAATATGGAGAAATCACTAACTAGAGACACTCGTGACGAGTTGGGGTCATTCTAGACTACACTCATGACGAGTTGGGGTCATTCTAGACTACCTAGAGACACTCATGACGAGTTGGGGTCATTCTAGACTACCTAGAGATACTTATGACGAGTTGGGGCCATTCTGGACTACCTAGAGACACTCATGATGAGTTGGGGTCATTCTGGACTACCTAGAGACGCAAATGACGAGTTGGGGTCATTCTGGACTACCTAGAGACACTCATGACGAGTTGGGGTCATTCTGGACTACCTGGAGACACTCATGACGAGTTGGGATCACTCTGGACAATCTGGAGGCACTCATGACGAGTTGGAATCACTCTGGACGATCTAGAGGCACTCATGACGAGTTGGGATCACTCTGGACGATCTGGAGGCACTCATGACGAGTTGGAATTACTTTGGACGATCTTGAGGCACTCATGACGAGTTGAGTTCACTATGGACGACTTAGAGACCTTCAGTTAGGTGGAAGAGCGACTTTCGCGACTTATATACAACTAAGTAAGACTTATATACAATCATGGCTAGAGGGGCCTAGCTCTAAATCCAAAGGAGTCTAAGTCTACAAGAGAGAATGACTTAAGTTTCTAAAACAGCTACGAAGCTGAAGACGACTACGTAGTCGATCATCTCAAACTCCACCATGACTAAGGCTTTTGAAAAGCTGGGTGGTCACTTGTTTTGAACAATCCTAGACTTGGGTTGGGCAAGTGTTTGAAATCAAAATCCACCATGACTAAGGCTTTTAAAAAGGTGGTCACTTGTTTTGAACAATCCTAGACTTGGGTTGGGCAAGTGTTTGAAATCAAAATCCACCATGACTAAGGCTTTTCAAAAGCTGGGTGGTCACTTGTTTTGAACAATTCTAGACTTGAGTTGGGCAAGTGTTTGAAATCAAATTCCACCATGTCTAAGGCTTTTGAAAAGCTAGGTGATCACTTGTTTTGAACAATCCTAGACTTGGGTTGGCCAAGTGTTTGAAATCAAATTCCACCATGTCTAAGGCTTTTGAAAAGCTGGGTGGTCACTTGTTTTGAACAATCCTAGGCTTGGGTTGGGCAAGTGTTTTAAATCAAACTCCACCATGACTAAGGCTTTTGAAAAGTCGGGTGGTCACTTGTTTTGAACAATCCTAGACTTGGGTTGTGCAAGTGTTTGAAATCAAACTCCACCATGACTAAGGCTTTTGAAAAGCTGGGTGGTCACTTGTTTCGAACAATCTTAGACTTGGGTTGGGCAAGTGTTTGAATTCAAAATCCACCATGACTAAGGCTTTTGAGGAGCTGGGTGGTATCCAACTTTGAAACAACTCGCAAGCTGGGTTGAGCGAGGTCGTGAATTGAAAATTTTTCTAAGTTAAACTGCTCTACGCGGCCTAGAGTTGCTCGTTGATTCCAACTTTGAACAGCTCGCAAGCTGGGTTGGACGAGGTCATGAATTTTAAATTTTTCCAAGTTAAACTGCTCTACGTTGTCTAGAGTTGCTCGTTGATTCCAACTTTGAACAACTCGCAAGCTGGGTTGGGCGAGGATAGTATTGAGGATAAAAGGCATAATGGGAGAATTGATTGCAAAAGGGAACTAACATGAGCTAGAAGCTCAACTCGACCTGCTAGACTTGCTAGAGGTCGTCTCGGCTTAACAAGAGCAGAACAAGAGCTCATCTAGACTTGACAAAAGGGGAGCAAGAGCTCATCTAGACTTGACAGAAGAGGAGCTAGAAGCTCATCTCGGCCTACTAGACTTGCTAGAGGTCGTCTCGACTTAACAAGAGAGGAGCAAGAGCTCATCTAGACTTGACAGAAAAGGAGCTAGAAGCTCATCTCGACCTGCTAGACTTGCTAGAGGTCGTCTCGACTTAACAAGAGAGGAGCAATAGCTCATCTAGACTTAACAGGAGAGAAGCAAGAGCTCGTCTCAACTTGACAGTGGACCTACTAGAGGACATCTCGACTTGCTAGAGGTCATCTAGACCTCGCAAACACGAGCTAGAGCTCATATCAATCTAATGAAAAAGAGACTAGAAGTCATCTCCTCACAAAGACATGAGCTAGAGCTCATCCCAATCTAACAAAAGAGTAGCAAGAGGTCATTGAGATCGAACAATTAGAGGTCATCGCGACCCAAAAGATATGATGACTTCAAGATATCAAGAACTAAATGATGTCGTGACTTAACAAGATCATCAAGACCTGTTATCGCAAGTGAGAGGCACAATGAGACTCCGCAAGTGTTTATCGCGATCTAATAAGTCAAATGGCTAAAGCGATCTTACATAAGCAAGCTACCAACACATCACAAACAAGCATGGAGCGAAATACAAGTGCAAATACATAGGTCATCGCGACCTCAAACAAAAAGAGAAAATATTATGGTCTGCACAACCTTACAAACGAGCTACAACCTTACAAAAGAGCAACAGAGATCATACATGAGCAATTGTTCAAATGGTCATCGAGGCCTTACATAGCTTGTAAAAAATTTTTAGCTCAATTGCCCTGTGAGTAGCCCAAAACCAAGTAAATCATTGATTCAAGGGTAATGCACCCAACTACTCGACTAGAGTGCTAGCCTGATGCTAATATACGCCCCTAATGACATCCATAGCCTCGGCAATCTTCGCTCGGAGAGCTTTGGGTAACTAGAACAAATGCAACTCTGTTATCTGGTCCATTTTCAGGAGCATGCCAGTAACCTTAGCTGTCATCTCGAGCTCCAACTATTCCATGAGTGCGTACAAATTTCCATCCAACATCTGCATTAACAAGGAATTCAAACACTGTCAATGAGCCACCCAAATAAACAGGAGAAGATGAGGAAAAGACGAGACCGGAATATAGAAATTATAAATAAGCAGTCCATCGGCAAGCAAAGCACATGACAAAGACAAGTACATTGCGACTTACCTGTCATGACTCATAATCACACATAAATCCTGTCACACAGCAATGAAAAGAAGAAATCATGGTTAACATACTCGCAAACAGAAGCATGAAGCAACCTAATGGACACGAAAGGCGATAGTATATATCGCAAAGAGAAGGAGCAACCCTCACATCGCAAAGGAAAATTACAGCTAGCATGAGTATCAGAAAACAAATGAGCAATTCACACCGCGACTAATTCGTCGCAACCAGTACATCACAAATCAGAAAAATACGAGCAGAGAACACAAGCCTAAAACAGCAGCATAAAAGGAAAAATACAAGCAGCAGCTAACTTGTGGAAAAATATCAAAGAACAAACCGCCACAGACGCCAATCAGACCCACCAAACTTCGACTTACAATTAAACAGAGCACAACGGAGAAAACCGCGACTAGAATGTCGCGAGCAGGTTCATAAGAAAGATTAGATACGAGCAGTTCAAAAATAAATCAGAAGACCTGGTCGACACCATTGCAAATAGATGTATGCCAGCAACATTAGTCGACCTAATCACAGATAGGTCGATTAGATCGAGGTTGTGAAAGCAACTCATTGAGGAAAAACGTGACCAGAAAAGCACACATAAAAACCGAAAAACCGAATAACATAGAATCTCGAAATACGCTGAATATCGACTTGCTATCTCGCAGAATAAGAATCTCAACTATCTATCTCGCAAAATAGGAGCCTTGACTTGTTACCTCGCAAAATAGGAGCCTCGACTTTCTATCTCGCAAAATAGGAGCCTCGACTTGTTGCCTCGACTAACGTATCTCGAAAAGCAGATCCGCCTATAGCAAAATAAAGGAAATCAGCAGCTAAATTTATCGTGAAATACCAGAAAAGAGCAGCAGGGACTCCCAATGCCAGTCAAGATCAACATATCGCGACCAGAAAATCATTAAATCGTGACCTAGGGCAAAGTACCAGAAAATAGACTCACATCGCCAAGCAAGTGAGCATCGATTCATGTGAATGAAGCAGGAGACGAGTAATGATAACGCAAGTTGCATATCGCGAGTCGAATAAAAATGACTGAGCAGTAGAAAATCGCGCCTTGCGGACCGCGAACCGTAGATCTCGACTTGTGGAAAATGACTGAGCATTAGAAAAGCGCAACTCGTGGACCGCGAGCAGTAAACCTCGACCTGGGGAAGATGACGAGCAATAGCGAATCGGCGACTTGCAAGGCGTGAATAAGGGAAAATCGCGATCAATAGCAGATCCTGACTCGCACGACAAGGATTAGAGGGAAATCGCGAGATGGGCGAGCTGGAAGTAAATCACGATTGAAAACATGAGAATCGCGAATTGGCAAGAAATTCGTGAATGAAATCATGACCCATACATCGCGAATTAAGAAGCAATTTGTGAATGAAATCGCAAGTGCGAGCTGGGAGAAATTTGTGAATTGAATACGCGAGAATCACGAGCTGGGAGCAAATCGCGAATTAGAAATACATGAGAGGTTATGACTTATGAACTGGGAAGAAAATCGCGAGGAAAAGCGAACTTGGAAAAGATTCTCGAGAAAATTGGAAAGCAAATCGTGAAGTCGAGAAGGAAATAGCAAGTCGAGAAGGAAATCGAGGGAAGAACCGGCGTGAACTTGGAGACAATTCTCAAAGAACTCGACATAAAGACTAATCATGAAGACGAGAAGAAAGAAAAGAGGTGTTGAGCATTTGAGTTGGGCCTAATGAGTTGGGCCCATGGAAACTAATAATTTTAACTAATCCTACATGTGGAAACAAAATACATGCTAAAGCCTAGCAATTTCGAGCCCTCGAATCAGAAAAATCTACGAATAAAAAATAAACAGGATTACGAAGAGACAAAGACGTCCATTCAAATACTGCAAACTCTGATAAATGCTAGAATTCCCAGACTATTGGCCTTACTCTACAGCTCGAGTCCCAGTAGAGTAAGTTTTTTTTTTGGGGGGGGAGGGGAGGGGACTAGATGATATAGCCATACTTGTGAACCGGAGTCAAGTATGAAGAGGTCCGAGCGAAACGGAGGAAGAGCAACTTGAGGAGGTCTAGACGAGACTTGAAGGTCTCGGTGATTAAGTGTGGGAAGTAGACATGCTCTCTGTGACTGAGTATGAGAAGCTCCACACGACTAAGTATGAGAAGTAGACATGCTCTCTTTGACTGAGCATGAGAACCTCCACACGACTAAGTATGCGAAGTAGACATCTCTCTGTGACTGACTATGAAAAGCTCCACACGACTAAGTATGAGAAGTAGACATGCTCTCTGTGACTGAGCATGAGAACCTCCACACGACTAAGTATGGGAAGTAGACATTCTCTCTGTGACTGAGTATGAGAAGCTCCACACGACTAAGTATGGGAAGTAGACATGCTCTCTGTGACTGAGTATGAGAAGCTCCACACGACTAAGTATGGGAAGTAGACATGTTCTCTGTGACTGAGCACGAGAAGCTCCACACGACTAAGTATGGGAAGTAGACATGCTCTCTGTGACTGAGTATGAGAAGGTCGAGCTGCTCTAAGAAGATAAGTAGAGGTCATCTCGACCTGCTAGACCTGCTAGAGGTCATCTCGACTTGCTAGACTCGTCTCGACCTGCTAGACCTGCTAGAGGTCTTCTCGACTTGCTGGACTTGCGAGAGGTCATCTCGACCTACTAGACTTGCGAGAGGTCATCTCGACCTGCTAGACTTGCCAGAGGTCATCTCGGCCTGCTAGACCTGCTAGAGGTCATCTCGACTTACTAGACGTCTTCTGTACTAGAGGTCTCCGCTACTAGACGTCTCCGTGACTAGAAGTCTCCACTACTAGACCTCCCCGCTACTAGACGTCTTCTCTACTAGACATCTCCGTGACTAGATGTCTCTGCTACTAGACGTCTTCTCTACTAGACGTCTCCGTGACTAGAGGTCTTCACTACTAGATGTCTTCTCTACTAGACGTCTCCGTGACTAGAGGTCTCTGCTACTAGACCTCTCCGCTACTGGACATCTCTGTGACTACAAGAGCATGATCTAGAGAGTAATTGGATAATAAAGAATCTTGAGCTGACTAGGAGGTAGATGAAATGCGAACTGTCCAGGACATTTTGGACACTTCAGGTAAACCTCCCGGGGCATTTTGGGTACTTCAAGAAAGTATTTCCCTCTATATAAAGGGGTTGAGGTAACCCTTAACCCTAACCTCTACTCATTCTATACACTTTCCATCTCTCTGCTGCTGCTGCTCTCTAAGAGCAACTCTCTCCCCCACATTCTATGCATTTCTACATGCATCACAGCTCTACATCACAGAGCTTCATCTTCCTCTTCTCTGTTTACTAACTTGAGCGTCCGAGGCCCGACGCCAGGACCTCTCCCCCCGTTGGGTTCTTGCAGGTGTTTGGGGCGGTCTAGCAGCGATTTGAAGGCGGTTCAAACAGATCGGAGCTCACAACAACCGGTTTACTCCAGATCTGGAAGTAGACCCATCAGGGGCGCTGATTTTGAATAAGGATCCACGACGTAGATCAAAATGGAGGATCAGGGGCGTTGATTTTGAATAAGGATCCACGGTGTAGATCAAAAGAAGCATGCTAGGATTTCTGAAGAGACGTTTCTGACAGAAATAGATATCGAGGTCGTCAGTTGGGCGCAAACGAAGAATTTTTGTACAAGTCAAGGTAATTCGTCCAAGAATGGGAGGGGACTAGATGATATAACATCTAGAATAGCTCGGTGAACCGGCTGGAGCGTTTAGCTTGGTCGTGGCCTGTCAAGGGAGCCTAACCCGTCTTCAATACATATACCTGTTAGAGAGCGCGTTTAGATAGCTTAGGGTATAGGTAGGTCAAGTTCAGATAGATCGGAGGTGGGAGGACCTATGGAAATCGGATATCTAATGGGATCTCTAGACACATAAGACGTTGAAGTGGAGGTTGTGGTTACGACCTAAGTAGGACTTGCGACAGGTAGGTAAGGAAGTCGTGGTTACGTCCTGTGGACCTAAGAGCCGTATAGTAAGAGGGAAAAGTCGTTCATGGATGGAAAATTCATCTTACAGACGAGTCTTAGATCTTAGCTAGGGACATGGTGAGTTAGAAAAGTAGAATACAAGAGAATATCTTTCCTAATTAAGACTCTCTTGGAGGCCAAATTATTTGAAGTATATAAGGGTAGCCATATTTTTTTTTTCACATCTCGCATACATGCACGATAAATTTAGTAATTCTATAGAGCCATCGGATGACTCCCTTATGAGACAATCCATAACTTTATGTATTGATACGTGTCCAATGTGCATTTATTGCAGGACACGTGTCAATACACCATTTGTGGATAACTATGGATGACTCCATAATTCGAGCCATCCGATGGTTCCATAGCAAAACCGACGATAAACTTACATACTGCCAGTTTTCTCTAGAGTAAAATACTGACTTGAGCGTCGAAAGTTTTCAGCCGAGACTCCTCCCCGACGTTTTACAGGTCATCGGAGCTTGGATCTTATAGTGGTTCGTGACACTACATGTCAACTCGATTCAAGGCAAACTGCACATCAATTTACGTTATAATTTTTTAAAAAACAAATTACGTTTTATCAAACATAGTGAACATTTGAAGTATTCACACCTAAATATTATTTAATATATTTTTCTGTTCTTTGTGTTTTATTTTCTATTTAAAGCAATTTTTTACATCAAATTCAAGTACCTATTCAACTATCGAAACCTGAAGCTTGGACCTTCGGGAGTGTCTTACTTGTTCCGTCCGAATTCTTCTCAATACCCAAGACCGAAATGAATCAGATAACATGTCAGTTCGAATCTGACGGGTCAAAGTCAACCAACGAAGTCCTTTGCTGGGGGGCAGAGTGCGCCCATTCTTTCTTTTTCGCGTCGAGTCACAGGTTGGAGCTTGCACGTTAAAGTAGTCAAGGCGGTCCCTCTCTATGAATTAGGGGAGCTTTGAAGCCTCTTTTCCTTCGACTCGAATGCAGATGAGACAACCTGTTATATTCACTAAATCAACAAGATCCTTCCTCAAAAGGCGTCTTTGGGTTCAGGAGCAGCTCCCCACTTTGATAAGCTTCCACCTCCCGCGGGTCGATCCAACTTTAGAAGCAAAGCGAAGTGAATTCTTTTCGATCTTGTACCCTACAAACTTTTCGAAGCGCAGTAAAGTCAAAAGTATTGGCGAAGTTCAGTCATAGAAGCCACTAAATAAGCTACACAAGCTTCGGTGCGGTACACGGAACACCAACCCAATCTCAAAAGAAAAAGCAGATCAAAGACTTATCCTCAATAGTCATAAAGGATCGTAGGCGATCTAAGGTTACCGACTTTAGTCCTGGGCCCGCCGATCTTAGGAGTGAAGTGCGCATACTTGGTTCAATGTCGAGTAGGATTTCGTATTTATGGGCCCTCGGAAGAAGGCAAAGGGGCGGGTCTGGTCGAGAAAGATGGGAAAAGAAAGAAAGAAAGCTCTTTTAGCGAGGTAACAAGTGCCGGAAATGCCCAATGGATCGAGTTATCTCATTCCTAGCTTTTGTGTGAAACCAGTAAATCCCTCCACTTTCACAAGTGATTTCAGCCCTTCAACTCGCGAAGCTTTTCTTTACACTACTAAGTTTGGGATACCGCAGCTACACCGAAGCTGACTGACCGAACCGAAGAGAAGGAAGCTACCGAAGCGAACCGCCTACTGTGATGGGCTCAATTCTTTGTCGTCCCCCCCGAGCCCGGTCCAATTGCCGGAAGAACCACTGACTCCCCCCGGGGCTCTGCCGGTAGCCTTTGGCTAGGGATCTAGAAATTGAGCTATTTGCTAATTATTTTGTTATGGGTTAGTGAAAGGGCTTACGCGCTCCTCATTGTAGTTCCTTTTTTGAGCGAGGAGTGGGAAAAGGGCAGGAACTGAAACTTCCAATGGATCATCAGACCGCTTCTGCCGTCGATCTTTCTCTTTTGTTGTGAGGAGTATGTCGGATAGGCTCCCAGTCTTTCTCACCAAGTCTGAAGACTCCCTTAGCCGGCTCTATACATTGATCGGCTTGGCGCACAAAAGAAAGAGGCCTATGGCAAAGGTTTAAAGTAGCTCGAACTAGACCCAGCTCTTTTACCCCCAAAAATGCCAGTTCGACCATCAGTCTTCGAGTGGTCAATAAGGATCCCTGAAAAAAAAAAGCAAGAATCTTACGACTCCGGAGTTGATCTACAAATTACGTTAAGGGAATGCTTTACAAAAAGGGTCTGAGCTTGGGATATCTTTCTATTATCCTTTAGCCGATAAGGGGGAAAGATTCCACCCTTCTTAAAAAAAAAAAGAGTCTGACGGAATATTCTAGTATCCCCGGTGCCCGTGGGTGACAGCCTGCACTATGACAATGTAATCGAACCTCCCCTCCAAATCCTCGATACGCTCTCTGGCAGCGTCCATTGGGAGGGACTTCAAAACCGAGGCCAGCCACACATGAACCCGGGTTGAGTAACCGTTGGTTCACATAGTTCCGAGGTATCGAGCTAGTCTTCAACTGCCCTAGTGGTATGGTTCGATTTTGAGGGGCATCAGGGACAGCGAGAAGCTTCTCACAGAGATAACTCGCATATGAAAGAAAGGATGCTTCGCTTGCTTTTATTATATGCGGTTCCTGCTTCTAGCGCGAAAGCACGCAAGGAGGTAGCGCGGGCCAAATACAGCCCACCTAACAGCTTGCCCGAGCGGTGACTTCTTTCGCAAGTGAAAAGCTCGTATCTTCCTTGCTTTCAAAGTGACGGGTTTCGGCATTCAAAGTCAAACGATTCTTTAGATTCTCGAGGAACTGGTCGAAAGAGGGAAGCCCATCTTAAGGTTGAATCTTCTCGCGAAGCCAACACATACCCTGCTATCCGGGCGAGAGATTCAGTCTACAAGAAGCTGGCAGAGCTTTAGCCAATGGGCCACATCCATCTATCCTACCTAAAGTGCCTTTGATTACTTGAGTTTAGCAACCCTCGATTAGCTCGTTCGTGAGCAGCACCGGCTGAACCTGAGAAGCATGCCCCGAGACTGACACTCCAGTTACTTCATCAGCAAGAAGTAACTACCGAGGAATGCAGCTTTGATATACGACTTACGGTGGGGAGAAGGAAGAGTCTATTAGAAAAACTAGTCACACGGTCCATATAGGAAGGTTTTTAGTAAACTTTAAGAGGTGGGTATTCTCCTATGTGCCACTCATATCAACCTTTCGACTTTAGCATTATAGCGAAGCGAGGTGCGAAGTGCTAGGAAGACAAAGCATGAAGATTGCTTCGGGGGGAAAGCAAGCTACCAATTACATGACTACATGAGGTTGGTCGTAGATCAAAGCAAGGCTCTGTAAGCTATAATGGGTTTACGAACCAATGCCTGGCAATGATCCATCCCTTTTTGGGCAACAGCTCCACCAAGACAAGACAAAAGAATCGGGCGCATACGCATAAAGGGGAGGGTTCAAATGTAGAGACGTTTTTACTCTCGGGGTTTAATCGGATGAAACACCTGGTCGTCGTTTAGCTGCCAGATAGGAGGTAAAAGGGATAGCGGAATGCCTCAGATCTTGACTAAAGAGGTAGCTACTTCGGTAAGGGAGTAGAGTCCCGAGAAGCTACAATAGAAAGGGTTCTCCTTCTATTTATGATAAAAGGTGGGAAGACCTCAGACTCTGTATCCGCTCTAGCTTCATATACCCCAACCCTTGAGGTAAGATCCACGAATACCCGATCCAAAGAGCAGGCAGGTATTTGTACTCCTCAACCCGAATCCAGGTAAGACTCGATCGCTAAGACCTGAGGTACGAGCCAGGAAAGGAGGTCAACAAGACGGCTAATCGAGCATAGAGACAGAGAAGGGCAACAATAAGGCTTGCAGTACCACTTCCCTCCTTCCTTCCTTTTCTTGGGTGAGTCAGTGGAGTCTGTTTTACTCGAGTTGAGTGAGCTAGGTGCTGGAGTTAGCTGGTTAGCTCGAGTGAGATACGTGGTTTATCGAGGTGAGGGACTCTGGCCCCGGGTCCTTCCTTTCTATTCCTCGGTAAGCGGACCGTGGGAGCATGGGGGGGCGGTATCTGCTTTTGACTGATAGAAAGCGTATGTAAGGCCTCCCTTCCATTCCATTACAGTCGTTCTTAGAATCTGTATTCTATGTATTAGCAAGATAAGTCTTCACCTAGCTCCCGTGTGAAACTCAAATAAGGTTTGGCTTTGCCTTTTTCGATCCTGCTTCGGCCACAAAGGGACTATGAAAACAAAGTCTTTTTCCTCTACTTATTACTTATTAGAAGGGCGAAGGTTCGGAAGCTTTTCTTTCTCGTGGTATCGAAGTCTTTCTCCTGGTACCGAATGTTGCTTGTTGCTAAGCATTGGAGCACCCAATCTACTAAAGACATTGCTATAAATTCTAGGTTCCTTCTCCACAGAGCAAAAGTATGCGGGATGTGTGTGAGTTAGTTTGGTCCCTCTCTGCCCCGCCTTGGGTTCGACTAACTTGGCTCTCCTGTCGTCCCCCGAGCGCCTTGTTGAATTGAAAATCTGGCTAATAATCCTTCTCAATATCACCCTTTATGATGTTTTATATGTTCGCAGTCTGATTTTATTAGTAGCTTGATTTCTTTATATCAATTGTTGGTTCGTTCTGACTGCACCGCCCAGTTTACTGATAAATTGTGTGTTATTCAGGACCTCGAGGATGGTGATTGGCGCTCTATGACTGAACTTCGCTTTCATCTTTCTTCTGGTGCTGCCAAGACCTGCCTCAAAGTAGATCTTCGGAAAGCCTACGACAGCGTGAACAGGCAATTTCTCTTCAATAAAAAAACCCATCTTCCCTTCCGTCGACTTATAGATGGAATCTAAATCTACAAACGCGTCTTTTTTGAAAAAAAAAAAACTCACGAGATTCTCCGAAAGCGAATGTCGGCGAATCGTCTGATTCTTTCGGACGGAGAAGAGTTGCCAATATAAGTGCGCCGAGTTCGAAGGGCAACAGCCCGAAGACTCAAAGTCCTGAGACTGAGACGAGGAAAATGGCCGATCGGGAGGGGTAATTAAATATAGCAGCTTTCTATCAGCCTAAAGGTGCTTTATCCGGATCCTTGTTCCGTTAGTTGACTTTTCATTTTCAGTCTTGTAAGTTAGTTATGTCTTTCAGGGGTATTTGTTTTTTCCCCCCAGGTCTTACATTCAACAAAAGCTCCCCCGTCGAAACATGTTCCTCCACATCTAGTGACTAGTTTTCCACTTCATAGGCTAGGAGTTCGTTAGCTCTGGCGCGTATTCGTTAAAGAATTCTATAAAATCTCCAATCCATGGCATGGTCTTAGATTCCAATCTGGTGAGTCATCCGATTGTGTTACTCAGTCATGTTACTCTGCTTACTATATTCACAATTACTAATAGTATGGCGTGACTTTGAAATAAACGGAATTCGATTTGTCTTTTTTTTCTTAATTTTTTCTTGTTTTCTTTCATTAGTGGAAATGGATTTATAAATAATAAGACTTTCTTTTATTAATTCAAGAAAAATCTACTAAAAGTAAGACACTGCCTAAGGTCTGAAACCTGTTTTGTACTCAACCCTGATGTTAGGGCAAAACCCACTTTGACCCCGCTCCTCAATCAATCTTTTTTTGTTTCCGATCCGGTTGGTGTTCCAACATCCTATGGGCGAAGGTTTACTCGCTTCTCGATCTTCCACTTGTCAACAGAAAAGGTAGTACTTCTAGTCGTTCGCAAAGGAGAAAGAAGGATGATACTGGATTCAATCTCTAGTTAACAACAAGCTATTCGATCTTTGGACCGGGAATTCCATCTTCAATCCCCTAGTTTCCCCATCCCCCATCGTATAGCTACTCCCAAAACGATTCCTCTTATTGTTATTATACGGTATTTAATATTTGATTGCGAAACCAGCTAATCCAATCCAGATCTAATCCTGATACTCTGTCGGGGAGCTTGACCAGATAGATTGGCCAGACTGCTTAGACAACTCCCTTGCTGGCCTGGCTCTTGCTCTTGCTTTGCTGTTTCCGAAACCAAGGGCATTCCCGATCATCTGACCGATCCCTCAGGAGAACTCGAGTAAAGGTAGGCCCGGGGCTCTTTCCTTTTCCCAGCCTAGCGCGCTCAATCAGTTAATTCAGTTGGTCAGTAGAGTAAAGGAAGGAGTTTAAACTAGGGGTAAGGAACTGGGGAGAGAAAAGAGAAAGTGTGCATCTGCGTTCTGTTTTTGGTGCTGACACGCGTAGGTTCGAATCCTGCTCTTGAAGAGGATAGTATTTCCGGCCTGGAGAGCATATTCATCAGCCGGAAGACAGGAAGAGAAAGAGCCTATCAGGAAGCTCTACAGCTCGAGAGTATAGTACATCAAGTTAAGATCATATGCAGCCGCTTCACTACAACTGATCCACCATCCCCGTGGACGCTATGTTCAAACTCGGTCCTTTTCTTTCCCCTACCCGATGACTCGCTCGAACTATTGGAAGACTTTTGGGAAGAAATCTATAATCTTTATGTCTTGCTGATCTTGCTAGCTAGCCCCAGCTTCCTAGAAAAACTACAGCTTGTCCTGTGCTTGATAATGGTACAGTAGGGCCAATATTTTATGAGAAATGAATGGGAGGTCTCTTATCAACTGCCATATGCAGGCATTGTATATTTCAGTTGGTTGTTCAGGGCATGTAGTCCCATTTGCCTTTCCAGGGACTTCACTTCGCTTCGCTTCGTTTGTATGGTCGAGATCTTTAAACCTTCACTTCGCTTCGCTTCGTTTGTACCTTTCTTTTTTCTTTTCAAAGAGTATTCTCAATTACATCGACCCTTAGCTTCACATCTACATCTACTTATAAAACACGTACACACAAGCAAGCCTCCCTATTCAGTGCTATGCATGGTTCCTTGGTAACTTCTAGTTTGATCAGGGAAACCACAAAAAATGAATCTGCTAACGAAGGTTACAGATTTGGTCAAGAAAAAGAAACTTATAATAACGTAGCTGCTCATGGTTATTTTGGCCGATTGATCTTCCAATATGCTAGTTTCAACAACTCTCGTGTGTTACACTTCTTCCTAGTCCGTAGCGGTGTGGAGGGGGAGGTCCAGGAGGGGGAACCATCCCCCCTCTTGTTCCGTCGCCCCTATGTATACCCCCAAAGTTGTCTGATAAGTCTGGCCTTTCCCGCTCCTCTTATCTCTCCCCTTTGTCTTCCTTTCCGTTCTTATTCGTTCCAGTCTGATTCCTGTCTTCTCTCTTCTATCTATGTTATCATAGCTAGGGTCCCGAAGCAAAGCGAGGAAATTGAGAGGTGATGAAGCTGCACTACCGAGGTCGCTAGGGATTGATGTCTCAACGGAAGTGCGAAAGCCTATTTGTTGCTTACGAGATCAGAATAAGCGTATTGAAAGAAATTCCTATTCTTTTGTAGAGTAGATTGTCAGCGGTGTATGTGCAGGACAATCCAATCGGTTAGGCTGGGCTGGGATACCCATATAGTCGCCGGGCTTAGAACATGGCTCTTCAGTGTCTATACAAAGCCCTTCTCTTCTTCTCTTCACTCAAAGAGGCAATGCAACCTTTCTTTGAATGGTACTTGATTCATATGAACCTTTTGAAGTTATGTTAGTAGGACTTTCTAAAAAAGAAATGCTACGCCCATAAATAAGGGTGTCACGAGATACGGAGCGTTCTAATCGAAGAGTCATACCTCTCGGACAGGAAGTGGAAATCTCATCTTAGGACGAGACCCCGGAACATTCTTACTGAGGCGGATCTACGGACCATCTCTTGTCCAGTAGCCATGATGACTGGAGAGCGAGAGGGTGTGGACGAGACTCCAACAATTTATCCAGTAGCCGCTTTTTTCCCCTTTGATAGGACTAGAGCCGATCATACCTTAGGGAGCTCTATTCCCGGTAGTAATAGCGTAGCACTTGTTGCGAAGCGAGCTCAGGTTTAGGTCCAAGTATCGGTAATACTGTCCAGGTTTGCGGAGCATCGGGTCGAAATCCTACCCTGGTTTTTGAGTTAATGAGCTAAGCGCGTGGCTCCTACTGTCTTTTGTCCCGCTCTGGTCAATGAAAAGACTACTAAGACTGATAGCTATGAAACTGCTAGTGGACAGAGAGGACTGAGTGCACGTTAGCTTGATGTGCTCAAGCCCACTAAAATCTCAATGTGGGATAGAGGGACAAGCAAGCCTCATCGCGAATTGAATGTGGGATATCCACAAAGGTCGACTGTGGTCAAGTAGCTGTTAGTAAGAAGTTCAAAAAAGGAAAAAAGCAAGGGAGCGCTAAAATCACTGCGAAAGGGTTTTCTATGGTAGAGCTCCTACTATTGCTAAGAGTTGGACTAGAAAGTAGAAGCCTCGATCTGGAGTAGAGCTGGCAAGGAAGTCGAGAAAGTAGATCTTCTTCTCGAGCATTCAATAAGTAAATTACTTCCTTTTCTCATCTCTCAATTACACCTTCACTCGACTGAAAGGGAGAGGAGAGCGAAGTGAGACTCACTTGACTAGAAAAGCAAACAAAGGGCAGAACGAATCTCTCTTATCTAAGATTATTCCGACGCAGCTATGAGCCTGGCCTTAATCTCATCGGGGCTAGTCTCTGATTGAGATGATATATAGAGGGATCCCCCTACCCCGCGACAGGTTAACTAGAGGGCTATTCCATAGCGCCAGGCGTCGGCTTTCAAACAGGCAGTTAGTTACCTATACGCGTAGGAAGAATCTGCTTTATCGAGCTCCGAAGGTTCGCTTGTGGCTTTCATAGATGCCCTAATATGGCAATAGGGTCTGCGACCACTCGTGGCCCCGGTACTGGACTGAAAAGAGGTTCACCAGCGTCTGCTCATTCCTCTGACCCAATCGGGTATTCCAACTCCTGATATCGATATCTCTCTATTCTAACTAGCCACTCTCGTAAGTGCTTTTCCTTCTACTGGGGGTTGTTATAGGAAGCCAAAAAACGTGAGCCTTTTAAAATATTAAGCCCCTTGGCGAACTCTTTGGCCAGACATAGAGGTTCCCCGCTGTTCTATTAGTTGAAGACCCCTGTTCTGGAAAAACCTTTCTTCAAAGTAGTAGTCTTTTGCGCACGAATTTTAGAATTTTTTCTCTTCTGAGATTGGCTCCTTCCCCTCTTTCTTGTTTGGTTTATGTAATATAGGGGGCAGAGGTTGATTAAGAATCCATTCAATGAGAGTCTCTCCAACTCCTTTCGGCATGGGCAATCGAATTGACCAGTCGTGCCAGGAGCTCAACTCAAAACGACAAGAAAATTCCTAAGTGAACAAGGAAGTACCCGATCTTCGGATTGAGTCGAATTTTGCATTGAATTTCGTTGCTTTAGGCGAGCAGTCAGGCCAGGCGTATCCATGGTATCGCGTATACCGTTAGCTGCCTAGCTGGTTTACCCAGTAGACCAAGGTCAATTACATCGAGCCTTACTGGGAGTTAGTTCTTCCACGTACTTATAGGGCGATAGGACATCATCAACTAAGCATCAGTTTGATGCCGTCTACCAGTCCAAGGTAGGGTAGTCAGTCTGTCTAGCAGTCCAAAAAGCAGTGCCTATACTGGTCCAAGAAGGCCTGCGCCGTCTCACGCAAGGCGGTGAGGTACGGGAGTATGTGCGGGAGTTCTCAAATCGTAGGCTTCCAACAACCAATCAAGTCCTTACTATTCTGAAGGAAAGCTTTGTTACCAGCTCCCCCCATAGAATGAGATTCATCATTAAGATAAGTGGTTCCTTGTTTCATCGGCTCACCAGGCGGCTTCTATGCTTGCTCGCGTTCACCTAGTTGAGTTGGGACTTGATGAACGAAGGGATAAGCTTACTTTTGCCGTCAAATGGAAAGTTAGCTCAGAGGGCAGGCGCTGGTACTAGGAGATCTTTAAACTGCTCAGAAAGAAGACCCCGCCTTTCGATCAACGGCTTTCTCAATTACATGGATCCTCAACAAAGATTTGAACCTTGGGGATAACCATTAGCATTGAGCAGAGGTTACGGCGGGATCAACAGGATTGGTTGGGTCTCTCGTACTAAGGTTTGGTCTCGGATAAGATCCCAATGCTGAAATACGAGGAATGAGGGAACGAGTAGTTAAAGTCGTGATGAATCTCGCCAGTAAAATGGGTCCTTCGCCTATTTCTAATTTCCAATGGAAATAAAAAAAACGGATCGATTTCTAATCTTCCACTAGTTGGATTAATGAATCATCCGGTAGCCGATTTGGAAGGCGGAGAGACGGTGGAAGACCAACGGAGAGTGACGGCACCACCTCCATCATCTGATGAGTTCAAATCGGTGCGCGCCAAGGCCCACTCAACAAAGGGAATACCGTCTGAGTCTATTTGTGTGGAGGGCAGCTTCACAAACTCTTCTCTATCTCCAGTGGCCAATGGGTCCTTGCATGCCTGCTTCCAGGTCAAGAGAGATTTGGTTTCAAAATGGAATGTAAACCCCCGGAAGCGATGTCTGACAGATTGACCTCTATAAGAATAAAAGGGGTTCTTCCGACAAAAGCTTAGTCTGGCAAATTGGTCGAGGTGAATTACATCCATCCTCTCCTGGGACACGTTCGGATTCCGGAAAACTTGGGATCATCCTGTCTTCCTTCTCTCGGGAAAGGGAATTAGGAACAGTCTTTGCGATGGTTGAACCGAGGATTAGTGGTGTGGGTGCAGACAATTTTCTTCCAAGCAGGGGAAGAGGTATCAGCCGTAGAAAGTAAATGAATCGGGGAAGTTGCGAGTTTTCGCTTTTTTTAACAATACTGAGTCCCTACCAGTATCGAATAGAACATGCTGAACAGCTTCCCTATCTCAATTACATCGTGTTGGCCGATAACTCGAAGGTATCCGCTCATGGGGCTTGGACAAAGTCCTATGATGGGTCTTTAAACCGGTTACTGATACAAATACCAAAAAGAAATGTAACCAACCTCTTGGGAGGAGTCAAAATCGAAAATATTCCACCATACCTTGGATTTGATGACTAATACAGATCCTTCAAGATTCCGCCTGACAGAAAGAGGGGACTTAGAACATCTCTTTTTACCATAGGTGGTGAATTGATGATACCATGTTCGATACACTGATAACCAATCCAATCGGAAACTGTGAGGATCATCGTCCTCACTGCGGTAGACTGATTTTTTATGACTTCACTTCGCTTCGAAAAGTTCGTTAGGTCGATCGGTTCGCATATATGGTTAATCAATAGGTCCGCGGATCTATTCTTCTATACGAGACGGTTGAGAGGTGCAAAGGATGCCTACTCATATGACCTGACGGCCGCCACGGGGCCGCTCGTCATTATGTTTGAGGTGTTCCAGTACCTATTTGACCGGTCCTTTGCTTCCTCCATAGTAAATTCTTGTCTTGCCACCATCCTTGTGCCATTTGTTAAACGAAAATGGTCACAGGTCTCATATCCGGAGGAGCCGCCCTTTATTTTCTTTTTTTTTTGGGGGTTCATTCCTGTCTTTCGAAAGGTCGTCACTTTTCAAACAAGGGGTTTACCGAGTCTGAGATCCGAAGTGGAACTTTTCAGCGGTCGGAAGAAGGACCCCCCACCAAGACGCGTAAATGGCAGAAATTTTACATCAGTAGAACGAACCTTGGGCTTGACATGACAGCACCTCGCGGCTCCCTTTCAAGATGAACAATGCGGCTAAGCGTGCATCTGGGGCGGATGTGCCGATGGATGGAGGCGGCTGCATCTAAGAGCAGCCTCGAAGCTGAGTTGTGGGGAGCTCTGTTTGGGCTTCAAATAGAGCCCTCATCAAAGCTCAATTACATAGACCCTCAAGACCACAAGCCAAAACCTCTGATGGATACAAGAATTCCGGAGGAATAATGTAGCTAAGACATGTGCAGCTAAGGCATGGGACGAGGCAGTCATGGGGAGTTTAAAACAAGTTCATCGAAATTTGACTTCACTGCGCTTCGAAAAGTTTGTATGGTCGAGATCTTCAAACCTTCACTTCGCCAATACTTTTGGCTTTCTCGGATATCTTAGTCAGGCATGCGCAGCCCAAAGAGAAGAGAGCAAACGAAGCGAAGCGAAGTGAATTCATAAGTAGTTCGGTGGCTTTACTTCCTATGGCTGGTACGAAAGGATAGGTTGTTAACAAAACTTTTATGACATCACTGCGCTTCGAAAAGTTTGTTGGGTAGTTATCCTCTGACAGGACAGATATTCTTTTCCTAGTTCCTAGACCTTTTTCATAAGGTCGACCTGTGAACAAGGTAAACCCAATGGAAACCAAAAAACGAGGGTACCGCATTGGGCAGAAGACGATCCAAAAAGCGAAGGCTCACCCAGCTAAAGGAAGGTTCAATGTAATTGTCTCGACCAAACAAACGAAGCGAAGTTCTTTTTTCTATGACTTCATTTCGCTTCGCTTCATTCGTTGGGTCCATCTTCTCCGGAGGCGTGTGGAGATTGACTTCGGAAAAGCCCTGGTTCCAAAGGTGTGTGTGGATGGTGTTTGGCACTCGGTTGAGTATGAAGGCTTGCCTCTAATTTCTTTCAAGTGTGGAAAGTTTGGCCATCGTGATTGCCATATCACTAGTGACCTGTCTCCCCGGGAATGGCTTTTTCCGGACGGTTGAAACTGGATCTCTAGGACCCAGGGTTAATGAAAGTACTTGGAATGGGCTTGCCACTAAAAGAAAGATATGCCTGCGACACCCAATAAAATGAGATTGTAAAAGAAGCCTCGCTAAGGAGCGAAACCAAAGGCATTTGAGTCCGATCTTCCCTCTTGGCAAGAAAAGGGCTAGGCTGCTGCTGGTCTTTATTGAGCACTTTCTTTGGACAGAGCTCTGTCCCAATGTTCGTCTTTCGTTTCATACGAGTTTACCATCAGCGGACTGAGAGATGAATTGATGCACATAACCTACAGGATCAACAATGCAGGTTTTGGGAAATTTCAGTTTCGGAATCTAAATAAATTTCGAGAAAAAATCATCGATCCTGTAGCCGCCATTTACTTGACTAACCAACCTGAGCTAGGCTCTTCACTTAAACTATATCTTCGGGTGATAGAGTGGAATCCTTTCCCCTTAGTCTATCTCTGACGCGATCAGGGATTCCTCGGATTATTCCTCTTCGTCACAGACATTGTATATCTTGCCGGGGGTCGGGTGGCTTGTCTTCGACTAGTATGACGTTTGACGACTGTACTGGACTGGAAGCAAGTGTTGTTTTAGGTTTGGGTGGGTTGGGATGAGGTAGCCGCACTGCTGTGTGCTTCAGATTTTGGACGGCGGTACTCCAAGGACTTCAACTACCGCCGAAAAGGGTTGGCCAACGGGTCACACGACAGGTGCACGATCGACTTTGCACGCTCCATCCTTCGGCCCTTCGCCTATCGGCTTGGAATAAAAACCTTGATTCGTCTTCGGCTTCGATTCGTTATGCTTAGCAGCTCCAACAAGCCCGTCAGTCTCTTGCCGCCTAAAACTCTGCCAAGAAAGCGCTGCTTTACGAGAACACCGGCCGCACTGACACCTTATCAACCCCGTGCGACAGGCCATAGTATACTTTTAAGTATTCTATTACAAGTATTATATTAGACGGTCGTGAAGCCTCCAGCCGGGGCCTTTAAATTCAATAGTCTCGCAGCTTTGCACCTCCGGGGCGGGGTCAGCCCATTGAACGCCATGCATACACAAACTAATGCGGTGCTTTTTCAACCCAACGAACAAAGCGAAGCGCAGTGAAGTCATAAGTAGGTCAATTGCATTTGGATTCGTTCCAATTCCAACGCGCATTATCTGCATCATCAGTTCTAGGCGAGAAAAGAAGGCGACTCTCCAATTTTCCCGACAAAATCTTCATCTTTTCCGTTTGGATTCAGGTTACCGTCCGATCAGATAAATTGTCGGCCTACGAGAATCTACCGAGCTATCTATCCATATTATATATAGATTCCAATATAGAATCCAACATTCCCATTTTTGAAATCAAAAATTCCATTTCCCCCGATTCCACGTATGGATAGAGTGGTCAAGGGGGTAGTAATGCAGGTAAACTAAAATCCCTTGATGATGTATTTTCTTACAATTTTTTGGCTAGCTAATAGAGGGATCGAGTGGTATAGTGTATTTGTTGGTATCTTGGAGGATTAAAAGCATGATTCTTGTTTTCCAATTGGCTGTTTTTGCATTAATTGCTACTTCAGCAATCTTATTGATTAGCGTACCCGTCGTATTTGCTCTTTTAAAAGAAAGGCTTTCTAGTAGGGCTTGTGAGTCTCGACTAGTTTCTGACTTCACTGCGCTTCGCTTCTAAAGTTGAGGTCAATTACATCGAACGACCATACAAACTTTTCGAACCAAAGTTCAGTCAAAGAGCTCAAAATACGGGCTTGTGAGACTCATCAAAGGAAGAAATACCTGAATAAAACAGACGCAAACATAACAAATAAAACCAAACAAAGACAAAGAAAAGCCTGTAGTGCCTCACTGCATTGACAAGGAGCTGATTGAACTCCCATGGGAGGTAACGCATCTGGACGCCCGACACATTGCGCAGGTAATAGTGGATGAAGTCGTTGCTCCCGATCGACACAAAGAACACCGACCCCCTGAACAGGTCGGCTGTCGCTGCCTCCCCAAGAGCCAGTGCCAGCAGCTCATATGTGTCCTCAACCTGCTGCACCTGCTGGGTGAGGTTGGCCCCAATCCTAAACAGAGATGGGGAAAGCCTATTGGTCCAAGGTTTCTGACTATTAGATCGAAGAGGCGCTTTAAAGAGCCATCTCTGGTCTCTTTTTCCTCTGCTTCGAGTTCTAAGCGTCTATGCATCGTATAGTTTCCTCTTCGCCTTACTCTCCTTCTTTCCTCTCCCTATGGTCGACTCAACTTTGTCGACCCTGCTTCCGCGTTCCTTCGCTCGTTCTCCTGTTAGTTAGACTGAGGAATGGCTATAGAAGAGTTGTCTGCCTTAGCTTGACAGCGTTCGATTGATTCAATATCGATGAATAACGAAAAGAGGGTTGAGGGCTGGAACGCGCGTATAACAAGAATTCTTGGAATGCCGTGGACATTCTTGATTGCTGGGTAATCCTGATGATTCTTCTTGACCAGGTGGTAGTTAAAGGAAGATCGCTTCGGAACAGGTGGTCTGTGATAATAAAATAAGGGAATTGCTCCTGCGCCTGTCCAGGTCGAGATCCAAAGCCATCACCTATAGGGGGTTCGATTCTTGCTTTCCTGGATCGTGAACCAAGTGGCTGGAAGCAAGGAAGTTCGAACCTAGAATGCAATTCATCGGTCTCTATTGAGTCTTCCCGTGCTAAGCGCAGGCAGCGAGTGAGCAGCATCTGAACAAGCAGAATCGGAGGTCCGTCCAGCTATGCACTTTTGGTATAGAATAAATGGGCGAAAGCCCGATGCAGCAACTTGCCAGGGGTTGTGCTTTGCTACACCATCTCCAACTAGTATTCCTTATCACAGCGCCCCCGTGGCTGCTTTCCAAGACGGAGTCCCAGATGGAGAAATTTGGGAAGACTATGTCTCGTGCGAAGCCATATCTTCTTTCTTTATTTTCTCCCGTCGAGATGATGAATAATTTCCAGGAATGAGATCATGACCCACGATCGAATTTCAGAGATCACGTCAGCGACGGAAGAGGCATGCACGAGGAGAAAGAGTCCTGATCGCAATAGCAAACGGCCTACTTATAGCCCGATTCGATACGTAATTGACTTCTTGCCTGTGTGGTGCAGCGGCTATCAGGAATGGGCGATAGCCTATGACTAAAAGTGCCTACGAAAAAGAATAGGAATTCCCCTATCTCGGCTGAGAAAGCAAGAGCTTGGACTATTTATTGACCTTTCTTCTGCCCCTGAGGCAACAACTGTAAGAACTTCGTCCGTACTATCTGCTTTTCTAGGACTTGAAGCTAATCAGGATTGATAGGAAGGTAATGTATCAACGGGTGGATTCTCTATATCTTTGTTATAAGAATCAAACATCTTTTCTTCTGTGAAAGAGCCACGCACAACAGACTTGCTCCCCCCTGCGGCTCTCTCGAACGTCCTTTGGACAACGCTTGCTACTACGCTCCTTCGAAAGAAGCAAGGGCTCCAGTCTTCCGTGGATCTGCCATATCCCTATTAGGTTTGGGAGTAGGGAAAGGAGCCTTCGCATCCAGTCGCTGTTCCCCTTGGTCTGACCTTTAGCATTACGTAACTTTACCTCTTCTGTAATGCCCCGTTTATTTGTGGATTATTTGGGATATATTATTATTATTGTTATTTCTGTGATAATATTTATATTTATTTTTCTTGAATGCCATAATATTTAATAATTGTCAAATGTGATTAAATGCTAAATGTGTAATTGTTTAATTGAATTTTTGTGATTATTAATGTGTAATTAAAAATATGAGAATATAAATATATATATTGTTCGGATTATTTTATCGCGTGTTTGCATTCGAAATCGAGCCCGAGGATTTTCGTTGGAACCGAAATTGGGCCCGAAAAATGTCCGTTTAAATTTTTAATCGAGCCCGTGAGCCGATTTAATGTCCCAACCGGCCCAAAAATCCATTTGACCCAACTTCTCGGGCCCGGCCCGACAGATTTTCTCCTCTTTTTTCTTTCACGCGTGAGTTGTGTTATCTTGAAGAGAAATATTCCTAACCCTAATCTATTATTTGTCTAACTCTCACGCTCGGTAGAAGGAACCTAAGCCCGCAGTCACTTCCTTCCTCGTCAAAATTCGATCGCGTACAGAGAAGACAAATCCCTCGTTTTTTTTTTCTGTTCATCCTCTTCGCTTCGTCTGTCGCGAAATCCCGTCACTATCCCTCTTTCCCCTTGTGATCCGATCACCCATCATCATCAACACCATCGCGTCGCCGCCAGCTCTCCTCCGACGAGCGCCTGTAACTCCTTTGCGAGCCCCCATCGCTGCTGCTCTGTTCGCGCAGGCCCTCCCTCCGGCGAGTCCTCCACGACCGGCGCCTGCAAGCCCTCCATCGCTGCAGCCCTCTGCTTGCAAGCCGACGAGACTTCCCCTCCGGCGACCCTGCTGCCCCTCTGCCGACGACCAACGAGGCCCTACGGTCGCGTCAAGCCTGCTCCTCTTCCGCGAGCCAGCCGTTGAGCCCGTGCCGCCGCGAGCTGCTCCTCGTCTCAAGCATCGAGCGCCGCAGCAACCGAACAGTCGAGAATAGCCGCTGCTGCACCTTCTTTCCCGGCGAGACGCGAGAATCCGTCGAGCCCTTCATCCCCGTTCGTCTTTTTCGTTTCCGTTTTCTGAGTTTTCCCGAGAACGGTACCTAGTCGATCCCATCTCGTTTAAATCGTTTATATGTTAATTGCTTATCGTGTTTTAAATGACGTGATGTGCCCTTGCGATTTGATTTACAAGATGTGAATATGTTGCGATTAATGGGTTCGACATGAATTTATGTGAAAGAGATGATTTTATGTGTAATCGTATATATGTTCGGGATCTCTTCGATTATGAGAAATCGAACGAGGCCTCGAAACTCGTGTAAGTCAGTGGATATTGGAACAAAGTCGAGTCCTTGGCCTTATGGGAAGGCCTCGGACGAGAAATTTCGTGTTATGAATTAATTGTTAAATTGTCGAGCATATATGTCGCTGTTTTGGTGTTGGAATTTTTAAAAATAGCTCGCTGCTTGAAACGATGTGAAATTTTGAGGGATGTGTTGTCTGTTCATTTCCTGCCTTGTGTAAACTTTTCATAATTTTTCGAGACCTGTAGCTATTTTTAATAATTAATTTGTATTCTGTCCAGAATATTGTTAAATGCATAATAAATTCATGCTTGACTGAAATGAGCTGAAATTCGAATATGTCGTGCCTCTGTGACTTATATGTGTTGTGTTAAATTTTTGGAATTTTTGGAGTTGATTTGATATGGATAATATTTTATTTATTGATTCGGCAGAAATGTTGTTTGAATTTTTAAAAATCGGTTACTGCATGAAAAATTCTGAACTTTTTCTGAGAGTCATATTTTAGGTGTTCGATCATGTTTGTAAAATATGGGAATTTTTAGTGTCTGTTTTGATTCAGTTTGAATTTAAATTCGATAAACTGCTGTTGCTCGTTTGAATTTTTAAAAATAGCAGCAGTTATCATTTAAAGCTGGAATTTTTATAAGTGAGCTTTGACATACTGAATGTTGATGTGTAAAATTTTCAGGTTCAGATTCATTCATTAAGTCTGAGTATGGATTAATGTGCCCTTTTTGCTGAATTACTGTTCGAATTTTATAAAATAGGATATTTCGAGTTTAAAGCTGAAACTTTGTGATTTTACATGTTTCTGGGAGATGAAATTTTGGGTAAATTTTCAGAGCTTAATTCGTAGGGTAGCTTGACC